>CM042143.1:91738815-91878815 GCA_023376005.1 Doryteuthis pealeii | reverse complement strand
ACAGATTTATTATAAGAATCTAGAATCAAGAAGATTATAGCTAACAGATTATCTAGCACTTCTTGCAAATACACCTGCACAAGCCGAATCCCTACTGCATAGTCTAGGGCAGACAGCAAGAAGCATTGGCGTCTGTGGGGATTAAAATTAAATTAAAAAAAGAAAAAAATATAACAATCTCCCATGAGCCCTCAGACAGGATGAACCCTCTGGACATGTGCAGAGAAAAAGACCCACTTCCTACCTCAAAGAAAATCCCTCAGCCATTCAGGACTCAGGCCTTAAGTGAGGTCAGATGCTATTACTGGACAGGAAGAAATTTCCTCTCCACAACATAGCTAGGACACACGAATAAAGTCTGAATCCTAAAACTATCTTTTATCTTTGTCTCTTCCTTTTCTTTTCCTTTAATTCCTTTTTAGCTCGACCACCACAAGGAGGAAGAACCACCAAATATAATATGGGTTAAAAAGAAAACTTGCGAACATCCACCAGAAATAGCCAACAGCTTTAAACCAGCATAAAATCCTTTAAAACCCCATACCTCTATGCGAACTCAGATAAAACAGAGTTCATGTATTACGAACAAAATGGAGACATCTCCACACTAGACAGTAAGCCTCTAAAATTAGTAACCCAGTTCATATACAAAGGTAGTAATATCTCATCTACAGAAAGCAATGGCAGTATATCCATAGGAAAAGCATGGACTGCTATAGACAGATTACATATAAGAAATTGTTTGGGTGTATTTCTAAACAGAATGAATCTTACAGAACAAGAGAAGAGGGATACCCAGTATCGGTTATTTCCTATAAGTCTAACATAAACAAAGGGGAACCACTCATGACTGATGAATTATTTATTTATTTTCCCATTAAACTAACTCTAACCCTAATCCTAACCCTAACCCTGTCTTCTTTTTTCCTAGTAGATCAATATATGATTTATCAGTCAAGAGTGATTCCCCTTGGTTTATGGGAAATAACCCCCAGCATCACCTTGGTAGAAGGAATGATATCACATATAACAATATCATAAAAAATGTGTTCTATAATACAGTTTGTTTCATAAAATTATTTTAATTCATTAAAAATAGCTAATTAAGAAATTTCACAATGAAAAATATTGAAAAAGATTATTTATGTAATATCTGATATCTATTGTATTTGTTATTTAGTGTTTTTAAACAATACTAAATCTTAGTTTAAGATATTGATGTATTTACATTTAACAGTGGTAAACACTGTCAACATGGCTTAGTAGAATTCAATGCTATTATCATGTAAATTTTAATTTTGAATATATTTGGGAATATAAATCAAATCGGTGCTCTTCCAATATGTGATCTACCGAATAGTTTCTAATCCAATATGTGATCTACCGAGTTGTTTACATTCCAATATGTGATCTACCCATTAACTACCCATTATTTTCACATTAAACTAACCCTAAACCCTAAACCCTAACCTTAACCCTGTCTTCTTTTTTCCTAGTAGATCACATGCCATGAATAGAAGATCAATAGTAGATCACAAACCTTCGGTAGATCACATATTGAAAGAGCACCATCAAATCTTCATAATTTTTTGCATAAAAGCTAGATTCGGTGATTGTGAATGTGTTTATGTATTTACTTTTTCGTTAAAACTATGAAAATAAAACAATTATCTGGACATACATACATACATACACACAACTGGCCTTTATATATGTATAGATTAGGTATATTAACTATCTGTAATTAAAGATACTCTTATATTAACTGAAAAGTAGTAGACCAGTTCACATACCTAGGTAGTAATACATCATCTACAGAAAGCGATATCAATATATGCATAGGAAAGGCATGGACTGCTATAGACAGGTTATCGATTATATGGAAATTTGATCTCTCTGATAAGTTAAAACAAGAATTCTTCTAAGCTGTAGCCGTGTCAGTGCTACTGTAAGGCTGCACCACTTGGACTCTAACTTGGAGAAAATGCTAGATGGGCACTGTACAAGGATGTTGTGTGTTGTTTTGAACAAATCATGGAAGCAGTATCATACAAAAGAACAGTTATACAGACACTTGCCTCCTATCACACAAACCATCTGGGTAAGATGAACAAGATATGCTGGAGAAACGGACGAGTTCATAAGTATCGTTCTCCTGCTGGTAAAATCTTATTTTTGTTCCTACAGGACCCAGGTCTATAAGAAAATGTGGTGAGCCAGAAGTTAACGCTTTGAAAGCAGAGATAAAATGACGAAAATAAGAAGTCTGCGCATAAGATCAGCGCAGGTAGAAAGAAAAAAAATAGAAATATTAAAAATGATAATTTTCAACCAATCAGAAGCATTTGCGCCTAAAAAAAGAAGTTTTTCAAAAAGACCAATTTCGAGCCTAGGGAATCCTATAAAAGCGAAGGTTTTTGAAGAACAATTCAGAAGACAAACTTATGCCTGGATATTCCTTGTCGCTCAACTCAGAAATATTTGCCTACCACTGAAGGTATTACAAGCTATATCTTTCTCACTTTACAAGTTACTTCACTGCTGATATATAGAACATTACTCTTTCTTTTCTCTATTGGAGGTAACTCACCCTTTCTTCTACTAATTACATGAACTTTTAAAAAAGCATATTTCTGCAGGACTTTGATCAGTATTTTTGACTACTGTAATCTATTTGTTTTAATACACATATTACTTGTTGAATTTATGAGTTATTTGTTTTTCTGTCTTAATATATGTGACCTTATGGTGTGTTTGTTGTAATTATAATATATATACATATCCATTCATTACAACCACCATAAAAATACCGAGGAAGTTTAATTGGGTTGGGGTGGGGTGAAATTTTCTCCTAGCCCAAAATCTATTTATTTTTGTTATAGTTTCCACAAAGATGTCAACAAACCTTCAAACCACTTGTAGACCAGTGGTGAAGGATGGGCTCTGACAGAAGTAGTTATTTACTAAGCTTGTGTATATCAAACTTTCTCATTGTACATTTTTTGTTCGTTTTTTCCCCTTTTTAAAAAAAATATAATTAAGTAAAAAAACTATTTCTTAGAATTTTTGAGATGAGGCTTGATAATTTATATTATTTGGATTATTTGGACTATTGATCTCATGGAGCGAAACGTTGTGTAAATAACAATGAAGATGAGGACAATAGTCCGAATAATCCAAATAATTCTAAGTAATAAACAAATATTAATTTTGAATGAACGTATATTAGGTACTACCAATTTTCCCTGTGAAATTTATCCCCCCTATATCTAACACAATGAAACTTGCACAAAGGTCAATATCATCTTGAAATTTGTTTGTTCATTCAAAAGAAGAAACATCTGATGCAAACAAACTCCTGATGCTTTTTTTTTTTAAATTTCAGCTAATGGAAATAATGAAAATTATGAACGAAAAACAATGTTTTCATTTTTGCACCGTTAAATCAATTGAAATTTAACGTAGCCAAAAACAAGCTATGACTAGAGGCTTTTTATTAAAATTCTATGAAAATTCAGTTCATGGTCAGATTTTCATTAAAATTTCCATAATTACTTAGCTTTTGATAAAAATATGTCTGAAATTATTTTTTCCTTAAATATATTAGGGGAAATTTTTTGTTTATGAAAAACTTCTTTTTTTAGGCGCGAATGTTTCTATTGGTTGAAAATTATCATTTTTGATATTTTATTTTATAAAATATGAAAGAATGAACTGACAAAAAATTATTTTTACTTTTTTTCTATAAAGATAAGAGTCTGAATAATTATATCAGAAGATTTTTATAAGTTTCAATGCGAGAGTTTAAAAGAAGTAAAAGAACCATGAATAAAGAATTCTGCTAAAAAATACCAATAAAGAAATTGAACTGTTGTAAAAAAAATGGAGTTTTACTTATTTTTGAAGATAACGGTCAGTAATTTTTCTCCAATCAGATAATTTGATCTTTGAATTAACTGTTTTTCTTTGTAACAACTTTTTATGTTCGTTATTTCTTTTTTGCAAAATTTTTAAAAAAGTTCAAAAATATTTACATTTCTTCCTTCAATATAGCCTAAACTGATCACGTGACCTATTTTGGTGGTACCTAACGTATATAAATAAGGAAACTAAAATGAACAATAGGTACCAACAAAATAGGTCATGTGATCAGTTTAGGCCATATTGAAGGAAGAAACATAAATATTTTTAAACAACATAAAAAGTTGTTACAAAGAAAAACAGTTAATTTAAAGATCAAATTATCCAATTGGGGAAAAATTACTGATCGTTATCGTGAAAAATAAGTAAAACAGTCCGTTTTTTTACAACACGGTCAATTTCTTTATTGATATTTTTTAGCAGAATTTTGTATTCATGGTTCTTTTACTAAAAAGTCTGATACCGAAACTTATAAAAAACATCTGATATAATTAGGTATACCCAATTTTTCGTCTGCTAAAAATTTTGAAAATTAATTAAATCTATTATTTAAGGTGAAACTTTTGTCTAAAACGATAAGTAGTAACATAATGACCATCATTAAAAAAAGAAAAATATCATTACATATGCAGTTTATTTTTAATACTTTTAAAACGATTTGTTTTGGTCAATTTCGTTCGCGTTCGCCATTTTGGCTCTTTTTAAATCTTATAAAGGGGTTGTTTACAAATTTAATGTAACATTCGGGATTGCAAAAGAATTTACCGAAAATCAGGGAATTATCCGATTTTAATGATATTTACAACTTCGGTCTTTTAGTATCAATGAATGATCTTTATAATGCATTATTTATTTTATTTCAAAACTTTCTCATTTTTTTCAGGTCGCTTAATTTTGGGGGCGTAAAATGTTTTACAAGTTGGTCATATATTGTACTAATTACAGTATAAATAATGAGATAAAAGACCAAACTTATGAATAGAAACAAAACAAAAAAATGTTACGGTTGCGCTTCTATGAGAAAATAAGTACCGCAAATCGAAAAATAAAATGTAAAAAAATGATAAATAATTAATTTTTTGGAGATTTCTTTTTTACTCATTTCGATAATTATTTAATTGGCTATTATTTTATAAAAGAAAAAAATTATACATCGATGTTTTTTCTGCTTAAAAGGGGGAGGGGGTACATTTTCAATCGAGTTTTTCTTCAAAACTTATTACTTTTGGCACCTAAAATAAGGTTTGCATTATGTAGATATTTATTTTTAGAATCTAAAAATAGAACATTTTAAACTTAACATCAGGATTTTCATATTTTAAATGAATTTTATATATTAATTTTTCATAGCAAAAATACTAAATTAAAGTTTTGAAATAAAATGACTGATGCATTATAAAATTCATTTATTGTTAAATCAATACTGAAAATTTCATTAAAATCGGATAATTAATTGATTTTTGGTAATTTTTTTTTTGTAATCGCGAATGTTACAGTAAAATTTTAAACAAGCACTTAAAACCATCGAAAAAGAGGCTGAATGGCGGATCGCGTCGAAATTGACCAAAACAAATGGTTTTAAATCTTTTAAAAATAAACTGCATATGTAATGATATTTTTCCTTTTTTAATGATGGTTATTATGTTACTACTTATCGATTTAGACAAAGTTTGACCTTAAATAATAGATTTAATTATTTTTAATTCGCTTTTAAAATTCCTAGCAGCCGACAAAAGTGCCTATAGCTACTTCTCCTAATGTATTTTAGAAAAAAAAATATTTCAGACATATTTACATCAAAATTATGGACATTTCCGTGAAAATCGGATCATTAAATGATTTTTTCATAGAATTAAAAAAAAAAAAAAAAAAAAAAAGGGTAGTTATAACTTGTTTTTGGCTATGTTAAATTTCAATTGATTTAACGGTGCAGAAATGAAAATATTTGTTCTTCGTTCATAATTTCCATAAAAAAATGAAAAATTTCAAGATAATATTACCCTTTATGCAAGTTTCATTGTGTTAAATATAGGTGTGTGTGTGGGGGGGGGTAAATTTCACAGGGAAAATTTGTGGTACCTAATGAACAAATATTAATTAATATTGCTTTTTTTATTGAAATGAATTGATTAGGTAGTTTCATTTTAGTTTCGTTTTCATAATTATCCGTCATCTAGTTGTGCACATGTGATCGTATCGTACTTTACTTTGATTTCTGAAAATATTGTACCAGCTTAAAAAAAACAATACTTGTGACCTTGTTTCAAAACCTACCTCGGGTAGGTTTTGAAACAAGGTCACAAGTATGGGGCATCCAGCGAGGATCGAACTCGGCGAGTCTCGCAGATCTGTTAGTATTGAAAAACGAGTTCAACTCGCTTTTCAGTAGTAACGGATCTGTGAGACTAGCTTGCTACAGCACTTTTTTTGTACCAGGTTTTAAAGCTCTATGATATCCAGATTATTTTTTATGTAATTACTTTTCGATCATATCTTCTGCAATATATAGTTATTTTTTAAAAACTTTTCGATATTCAATATTCAAAAGTATCAGTTACAATATAAAATAAATAAATAAAAAACAGAAAAAAAGAAGAATTTTACTGCGGGAAAATTAATATGACACTAAGCTTTAATTAGTTGTGGCACAAGGTCGGGTATATGGGGTACCCAGTGAGAATCGAACTCATTAGTAATGGTCTAGTAGTAGTCTAGCTTGCTAACAATTACATCACGTGAAGCGCCTCCAGCCACGTAACAACCAATCATTGCACGCATGTAGTTTTTCATAATAATTTCCGGGTTCATCCTGAAAAGTTGAATTTATTCGTCAAGTATTTTTTTTTATTTATAACAGTTTGTTTTGGTATGTAATACATTTTTATACAGATTCTATCTTCACAAAATTTCTGTTAAATTTTAAAATTGCGTTTTTTTTTTCGTTTCTGTACTAAAATTTGACCAAGAAAATTTAATTTAAAAAAAAAATTTAAAAAAAAGAAAAAGCTGTCCTTTTTTTTTACATTTTAAATACATTTAAAATATATAATATATATTTTTTAAAATGACTATTAAATTACAAAATTTATTATTAAAAGTATTTTTTTTTTCAATTCCTTCATTACCAAAACTTTGCTCGTTAATTATACCTAATAAAAAAGGCTTTTTAAGTTTTAACTTTATTTAATTTATTTAACGGAGATGGAGATTACCGAAGAAACTACGTCATGGCTACGTCACAATACCCTCAGGAATTGCGTAAGCTATCAATGGAGTGTTTAATTTATTATCAAAATCATCAATACGTAGAATAAATCTTATTTATTAATGATGTATTTATGAAATTCTGTGTTAGATTTACCTCAAAACAGACCAAGTTATTTGTGGGTTAAAATTCTGCAATGTGTCTTATATATCACTAAGAAATAAATGTTTACATAATATATGGTGTGGTTAATTAGCATACTGGTTTTAACAAAAAAAAAACTTGGTGTTATTGATCTCTAATATTATTGTTTTATTCTCCAAAGTTTTAAAATCAATCATATGGATAATTTTTATATAGAAACCAATGAAAATATAATTAAAATAAGTCTTTTTATATGAGTTCTTATTTAATTTTGTTAGTCTTTCTAATTTGATATATTTCATTAAAACATAAATACTTATGCTCAGAAGGCACATATTCTTGCTAGTACATGTAGCCATAACTCAACAAAAACGGTACATCATAACGAGATTTTTCTTTGAGCAATACACTTAAAATACTCTTACATAATGAGCAATTTTCTGGACAGTTTGTGAAGGAATGATTTTATGGTGTCTGCGTCCATGCTGACATCAATTTTTTATCATTCAAATTTGAGATATAACTAGCATAATTATGAAATGTTAATTAGAATACTTTCTAAATAGAAGCATCAGTACCATCATGGACAGGAAAATTAGACCCTAACTAAGTGCCTAGAGAATAAACCAGATGAGAGTTGCACATGGAATAAACTGCCTGCATCTGTTGTAGACTGCTGAAACACTACATCTTTCAAGGCCTCCATGCTTCCTGTGGTCCGCCAACACTATACTTGATATCCCCCTCCACACACATATGCCCGCATGCGCACACATACATGTATATTATTACTGTATGCTGTTCATGTTCCTGACACTAATACATTATTCTATGTACTAGACATGAGACTTTGATGAGTTGTGGTGCACCTGAGCACTGTACACAATAAATTTCATTATTATTATTATTATTAAGAATGCTGTGTGTGGTCTTAAACAAATTGTGGAAACGACATCCCACAAGAAAGCAGCTATACAAGCTGTTTTTGAACAGTCTATAAGTATAAGTTGTGTTCATTAGCACTTCTTATACCAGAATACACCAACAATTTTAATCCCCAGATATCCATGCTGCTAGCACGACATGATGATGATGATTTTTTATATCATAACCAAAATCTGGTTATTTCCTATAACTCCAACATAAACAAAGGGGGGGGGGACCACTCTTGACTGATAAATTATTTATTTATTTATTGATCTACTAGGAAAAAAGAAGTTAGGGTTTAGGGTTAGTTTAATGGGAAAATAAATAAATAATTTATCAGTCAAGAATGGTTCCCCTTTGTTTATGTTGGAGTTATAGGAAATAACCCAAAAACTTTTCAGTTATTCAATGTATAATCTTTTTTCTCTTTGTTTTTTCAGGCCTGAAAAACAAGAGTGAATTTACACTGAAAATTATTCAGTTGTATCATTTTAAAAAAAAAAAAAAAAAAAAAAAAAAAGAGAATTTTCTTAATGATTTAAAAAAGAAAGATCTCTGTTAATCATATCTGAAGTCAGATGGCTTCATCCGAGAGATTGTATGATTTTTATTTGATATTTCATGAAAGTGATTCAGAAAAAGCTGATGAAATCTTAGAACATTTTGAAAAACCAGAGAATGGGGGTTTCCGAGGATTTCATCCAGACAGGGATAGTGCAGCTGGAACTTATGTAACCAACTTTACAGCTGCTCTTGAACAGTCACGATGGGTTTTCATTCTTCTCTCAAAGAACAGTTTTAAAAATGACTGGTTTCAAATCCAGATGGAATCAAGTGTCTTTCAACATAAAGAACAAAAGAGCAAGCTAATTCCTATTTATTTAGAACCTGTTGATAACCCTTTTATGAAATTGTATGTAGGCATTCACTATGGAGCAACAGAATTTTGGACCCGAGTGAGAAAGGCTCTTGATAAATGAACTGTTTTTATTTGGCACGCTTGACTTAATATAATGTTGTCATAGACTGGGCAGTTAACAGGACACAAGCAACATTTAACATAGGTAGTGGGTTCCAATAAAAACAACATATGAAAGAATGGTTTGCAGATAGGCCTAAGGGGTTGTTTATTTCTTGCTCACCCAGTGTGGTCTTTTCAGTGAAAGAGAGAATTAGTTAATCTTTTCTATCATAAATTCCATTCATTATAACTATCCTGCAATGTACGAGATTAGTTTAAAACCCTCCCCAAAATGAAGCCCACAAAACAGATGTCTGTCCCCTTTCAGACACACCGGATGAAAAAAGAATAAGTCCCCTTACTTCTGTTTGTGGTGTTGGAGTGGGGGAAGGGACATATCCATTTCTGCTCTTCTGCAGAAAATTTTGGACTTCCGGAGCTTTTAGACACAAAAAAACTTTCTTTTTATCTTCTTATTTTTTTTCTCTTTAATCAGGAATTAGATGACCGTTTTCTTTTCAATTTAATTTTCTATAAACTGTTTAATTATGAGCTCAACTTGTTTGCAACCAGTGAGCTTGTATCCCAAATCCATTTGTCTCATCGTGGAAGACCCATTTCCAGGCCTAGTTCCCACAATGTAACTTTCAATGGAGGTAACTGTTCCCGACTGATCAAGTGGTATAACTTGACTGTTTCACTTTTGTATGAGCTGTGTCAATTAAATTGTTATACCTTAAAAAAAAAATAAGAACATTAAGCGATAGATGGATTTGAGATTTTTTTTTATTGTGAGTCAACTATATCAATAAGAATTTGATTGAAAGTCTTTTTATTTTTCAGACTATTGTCCTCATCTTTATTGTTAAGCTGATGTGCCCTCCGGCCTTCTTCTGGTGTTTCTGGTTGAATTCGGAAATCTTCTCTTTGAACTTGGAAACCTTCTTGTTCAACTCGGGTGCCTACATGTCATAATCATGGTCTTTCATGGAACTTTGAACCAAACCCTTTATTCAATCCATAGGGATAGACTCCTCTCATTCTATTAACCATGACCAGGTACAAGTGTTAAGCTATGTTAAGTATTCTCTATTATCACCCTTGGCCAGGATTGAACCTGCAAATTACAGATGATTGTCACTTAGAAGTATATTAAATCAACCCTTATATCTGTTGTGCCATGTGCTAAAAAAAAAATTAGTAGTTCTCTTGCTACAAGAATTCACAAAGATATGAATCTAGTTTATCTACTTGAATGTTATACTCCTTTTTATTTTGTCTTTTCTCATGGCATATCCCTTTGAAAACCCACTGTTCTTTGGTCAATCTACCTCTATTATACTTTCACCTCACAAAAAGGTTTTCATTAATCTCTACAGTCATGCAAGCCCCATAAATTACAGTATTTTTCTTTAAAAAAGTGTCAGCACAAATTTCTCTTAATAAGTTTCTCCAGTATATGCTTTGCCCTGTTAGCTGGGGCATTAGAATGCACTGACTGCACCTCTGCAGAGGGGTAAGACTAGCCCAATGGGGCCACCTGTTGGCTGTGGGTGGCGACCCGTGATGCTTAAGGATAGAACCCAGGTAGTTGAGCAGTCCATGACTTGGAATACTCCACTTTGGCTCTTTCTTGGGCTAGACGAGCTGTCGGGGGCCCCTTCTGATCAATTGGCTGGTCATGTCGAGCCCTAGTACCTATATGATTGCCCCAACCCTATTGCCCTTATGATTGCCCCAACCCTTTTTATCATATAGGTGCTAGAAGACGGTGGCTGAGGGTCTACCTGTCCTGGGAATGATGTTAAACTTTATCTGATGGTGAGGTTCCAGTTTTGGAGGTTTGGGGAATGTGGAGCACCCCTTCATCACTATTGCTCCCTGGTTCACTCTGACCCAGAGTGGTAGTACCTGTTAGGGTCCCATCTATGGGTTAAATAGAAAAATGTATTTATAAAAAAATTGAGTATCCATTAAAAATGACTTTATTTCAAAACTTTATCTGCATTAAATGACCCACTGAGGTTGATATGCCGTAAAACAAAATAAACCAAACCAAACCAAACCAAACCAGTATATGGTGGAGTGTTCTGAAATTTCCAACTCACGTTGGCAAAATAAAAAAGCAGTATGGTATTCAAGCAGATATGGATTCATATTTTTGTGAATTCTTGTGGCAAGAGAACAACAAAGAAAGTAACACTTTCAATCAAATTCCTAATGACATAATTGACTCACAATTGCTTAATGTTCATATTTTTTTAAGGTATAACAATTTACTGAACACTCCTTTTACAAGAAACACCTGAAGAAGGATGGAGGGCATATCAACTGAAATGTTGTTTATATAACAATAAAGTCCAAATAATACAAAACTGAAACAGTCAAGAAAATTCAAGAGTGCCTTTTATTTTAAGACTAGAAGCGGCTACCTAGAATTGCGTGAATAGAGGGGGGAGGGAACCTGGTGTATTGATTTGTTTACATTATAAATCAAATCTTTGTAATTTTTGCACAAAAAGCAAGAACTGGTGATATTTAATGTGTATATATATTTACTTGGTCGTTAATTGTTTTATTTTTGTAGTTTCATCTAGACATACATACACACCAACTGCCTTTTATATAAGTATAGATTATATTTCATTTGTTGATTTTGATCCTTCATATTTTAATTTGGCAACCTTTTTCATGACAGTCAACATTATGATCAGCTTATTCAAATTATCTATTATCATTTTCTAGCTCTGTCAGCAGGGTTTAGAATACATTGAGTGTATTCACTAAAAAAAAGGGGTGTCCTGGGGATGACACTAAATTGCATCTGATGGTGAGGCTACAATTCTGGAGATCTGGGGCAAGTGTAGTATTCCTTCATTGTCATTAGGTGTGATCAAAGATCGTAAAGGGAGGTAATAAAATTAAAAGATTTTTTTTCAAACTATTACCAAAAATCAGGGAATTGTCCGATTTTAATGAAAAATTTCCGGCTTTATTCATCAACGATTTAATTTTATAATGAATAGCTTATTTTATTAAAAATACTTGGAAAAAAGTTTTTTTTTTTATCAATTCAGAATTTGGTCATTTGAAGAAAAAAAAATTCCAGTCACTAAATTTTACATTCCTAGAAAGATCAAATCCTGAAGAACACACACAAAAAATAAAAAATTTCAATACCTGGAAAAAGTTATTTGAAAATTCAAGTTATTATAAAACTAAAAATATAATTTTTGTTGTGCGTTGTTTTTTTTTCTTTTTCGTAATTTTAAAAACTATTTTTCTTTGAATTGATACAAAAAAGTATTGATTTTTACGTAGTTTTCTCCCTTACACCCCAATTTTTGAACATAACTAATTATCATTATTCCCAGGTCCACTCTGACCTGGAGTGGTAGTACCTGTTAGGGTCCCATCTATGGGTCAAATAGATCTGTTTGCAAATTATTTGTATTCAATAGGAATAATTGATACCATATAACTGTAAAGTATTAAGAATAGTTACTTGAAGCTATAATGGTTTACTAAGGATTATTATTAGTTACTTAAAAGCTTATAACTGCGTGCAAACAAATCACTACTATTAATTAGAAATAATTAATTGAAACCATGTAATTATTTGTATTAGATTGGAATACTTGAAACCATACAACTGTGTTAATTATTTGTATTAGATAGGAACTTGAAACCATACAACTGTGTTAATTATTTGTATTAGATTGGAATACTTGAAACCATACAACTGTGTTAATTATTTGTATTAGATTGGAATACTTGAAACCATACAACTGTGTTAATTATTTGTATTAGATTGGAATACTTGAAACCATACAACTGTGTTAATTATTTGTATTAGATTGGAATACTTGAAACATACAAACTGCTTGAATACAACTGTGTGCAAATTATTTGTATTAGATTGGAATACTTGATATCATGTGTGTTAAGAATTCATAAGAAATAACTATGCAAAAAATGTAAATATAAACGGACAATGAATTTGATTCCCTAACCTCTAGGCATAAAATAACCCTCAGTGGGTTGACATGTCATTAAAATCAATAAATCTTATCAAACATGCTGGAATGTCCTGTTTTTGTTTTAAAATGTTTATCTGAATCGATATCGAATAATGTATTGGCAATTATGACAATGAAACTATTTGGTTATTACTATTATTAGATTAAATTTTATTATCTATATATTAATACTCTTGTTCCTTAATCTGCCGACTGTTATCATCTTGCAACACCCTTAGGTTTAAAATGAGACCGTCCAAATCATCCAAGATGAAATGCAAAAATGTAAATCATGATTATCTGGTATTGCTTATCTGCCAAATTCTTATTTCATATGAGTGTCATCAAATGAACATAATGAAAAGGAAAGAAAGAAAGAAAGAAATAAGCGAGTGAGAGTTAAATCAAAATTATTATACTTTTTACATATTGAACTATTTGCAATAGCTCTTAAGTAAACATATCAAACATCGTAATAATTAAATTATCATACTATGGTATATCCTCAGGTTCTGCTAGTGACTTTATATTCATGGGATTTCATCACAGTTCCACCTTAGATAAAATAAAATTGACTTGTTTCAGGCTATGAATAGCACCATGTATTCTTCATTGTTCTAAAAAGAAGAACAGTGGTACCTTGACTTAAGAGTTTAATTCGTTCCGCTCGTAACTCAATTACCTCGTATATCAAATCAATTTTCGGTTAAATCCTACTTTACGGACATAAATTCCACCATCTTTTGTCACCCCGGCGAAAGAAAAAAAAAACAAACTAAAAATCAAGGAATAAACCGAATTTAATGAAATTTTCAGTGTTCATATATTAATGAATAAAAGATATAATGCACCAGTTGTTTTATTTGAAAACTTACACTTTTTCAGGTCAGTTAAGTTTGAACCATGTATATTTTATTATCTCCCAAGGGCAGGTTTGAACCTACAACCTACAGATGATTGTCACTTAGAACTGTATTAACTAAACCCCTATATCTGTTGTGCCATGTGCCCAGTTCGAAGAAGTTCTAGAGTTCAACAAGAAACACCTGAAGAAAGCTGGAGGGCACATAAAAGTGTCATCTTTTTATATGTGTCCTTATTTAATTTTGTAAATCTTTCTAATTTAATATATTTCATTACATTAAAACTTAAATACTAATGCCCAGAGGGTGCATATACTTGCTCGTTCTCTTAATATTTCCTATTTTTTTTTTTTTCTCGGTGTTAGTAATCAATTTTCTGTGTATAAAGTGAGACTAAAGTTTAACAATATATTTACTTAGTAAAAGAAATGTATACGCAAGAGATATTGGTCACTGGTGGAGAAGAAAGGATGGAAACTTACATATAGACACACCAGTGTGGGTTGGCCAGCGAAAAGCTTCTTCAATCAGCTCTGCGTGGATACTGGGTGCTATGCAGAGGACCTTCCAAGAGTGATGGCCAATAGGGATGGATGGTGAGGAAGAGCCAAGGAGATCTGTGCTGTTTGCACAACCAAAGTTTTATGTGTATCAAGATGAAGATTACCTTTATTTTTATTCAAACTAGCGAAAACTGTGGATATACCATGGTATGATAATTTCACTATTACAATGTTTGATGTTTACTTAAAAGCTATTGCAAAATAGTTCAATATGTAAAAAGTATAATAATCTCTATCAAAATTCTTTCTTTCTTTTTCTCTTATTTTTCTTTCTTTTTTTTTCTATTTCATTGAAACAGACGATAGGTGCTCTTTCTTTCTTTCTATATTTGCTTTCTTTTTCTCTCAGAAATATAGCATGTTTTTTTTCTTTCCTCCCAATTACAATTATATAGTCAATTATTTACCAGAGGATGTAATGACAGGGCATAACATTTGAACACATGCATTCATATGTTATGAATCAAAATGGAATGGTCCATAATTTATCTGAGGTTATGACAGGATGTAACACACATAGGTAAGTACTAGTATATTAAAATCTATTAATAATGGATATTCGCTCCCCTTTTGTCTGTAACCGAAACTATGTCACTGTTTACGTTAGTTATTTTTAAAATTCTATCACCTTTAAATAAATTTATGTTTAAGATAGTTTTCCTAAAATATATTAAGGGAAATATTTTTTTTACTAGGTTGACCCACACCACTTATTTCATTTTAGGAAATCCGAATAAAATATATTTTACTCGAACAATTTTTAAGTTTTTCTATAAAGATAAGAGTCTGAATAATTAAATCAAAAATTTTTAGAAATGTTTTGGAGAAATGTTTTACTGTTGTAAAACAAAACAAATATCTCAGTGGAGTGGAGTGAATATGATGCTTTTTAAGCAAGTAATTTTTAAAAAATATTAAACATTTTATTCTATTTATTTAATTGTTTCCACACCCAATATCTTTCAAAAATATTCTTTTACACTGCTGGGCATTTTTTTTGCAAGTATAGATAATTATCTGTTAAAATAAAAAAATGTTAAAAAGCAAAAAAAAAAAGATAAAATATTTTATGGATATAATTGGTCTATATAATGAGTTTTTGGACCATATGACCTTTAGGCACCATTTTGCGATCTCGATTCATGGTGAGATTTTTTCCATTTACACCGTCAAAATCTGGTTAATTGTTAACACGATTTTTATTTTTTTTTAAATTATAAAACTAACCCCTAACCCTAACCCCTAACAACCGAATTTTGACGGTGTAAATGAGAAAAGTGTCCTTGTGAGTCGAGATTGCGGAAGGGGTACCTAAAGGTCATATGGTCCGAGTTTTTAGAGAGTTAAGCAGAAGAGTACCATTTAAAAAATCATTCTTTTTTCATTTGTTCCATTACCTGGTTTAGTTGGTTGGTTGGTTGTATTTTACGGCATGTCAACCCATTGGGTTATTTTATGCCAAAAACGTTTTTGTTTTATTTCCTCTTTGTGGTGTATGGCTGTTATGTGTGTAGCTATTTAGGTATCATTTTAGATTTTGCCTCTATTAGTAATTGTGTATAATGATGCATGTTTAGTTATCTGCTGAAATCAGCATTGCTGCCGAGGATTTGTATATCAAATGTTTATGTATGTAATTTTTCTAGGTCTATGAGTCTACATCCTTGATAGGAGACCGGTTCTTTTTAGGAAGTTCAATATGTTTTTAGGATCTATTTTTTAATATAGTTCGTTCATGTTGTTAATATTGTAGAACTTTCTTTGAGTGTGAGTGATGTTTGTACATTTGATCAAAGTATGTTTTTATTCTATATTGGTTTCTACATGAACATTTAGGTGGAGATTCTTCTTTTTAGAATGAAGGAGTGGGTTAATCTGGTGTGGCCAATGCGTAGCTGGTTAACAGTGGTTTCTTCTCTTCTGGTATTATTAGGATCAGATATCCTTTCTTTTAAAGTGGGCTGCAACTAGTAGAGTTTGTTGTGGGTATTTTCATACCATTGTTGTTGCTGTTTCTTTGTTATTATGTTTGATTTTGGGTTTTAGGTCACTGTATGGTATGAAAGTGTTACCTTTGTAGAGTGTCTTGGGCATGAATAGCCTGGTGGTGCCCATCCCTCTCCAGGTTTACATCGGGTTTGAATTCAGAATTTTCCTTCTAAAAAGTTTGCCATACCAAGGTTAGAGTCCTGTTTGATCTACTATTTAACCCCCCCCTCCAGTTACCAGTTAAATAGTCCCACTACTGTTTTTCTACAAGGATGGCTTTGGCATTAAATAACCCACGAAGGTTGATATGCTATAAAACAAAGAAACCAAAACCAAACTATTTACCCATAACCCGAGAGAAAAATAGTTGGATTCATACTTTTCTTAGTTTAGAAAATATGTTAGGATGGAGAACTTTTTGGTTTTATTGTTAATTTTTTTTATTGTAAAAAAAAATCAAAAAAAAAAATCTTAAGTTTTTCCCTTTAAAATAATTGTTATTATCATAGAAATAATAAATAAATTACTGACACTATTTAGTTAAATAATAATGAATCTTTTAATCAAGTCTAAGTGATATTTATTATCACCAAATATGACACCATACAACGATGATGCCAACTTCCTATCAAAAAGTTAAGGTAATTTTTCCACCTTCAAAAATGGTAGAGTAACTCAGAAATTGAAATGATAGAAATCAAAGTATGGTTATCTTCAAGATATGCACTCCCAAATTTTCAGCCATTTAACAAAAAAGGAATGCTCCCTTCAAATTAACAGCAGTAACCAGCCTCGTATAAATATTTCTCAATGAAAATTTTCAAATGTTATTATTGAAAAAAAAAAGTTAATTGTTAAAATGTTCATTGAGATATTTATTTTCCCGAAATAAAAAACAGATCAAAAGAATGTATGCGGTTGACTCCTGCTGCTAATTTGAAGGGAGCATTCCTAAAAAAAAAAAAATCTTGAAAAATTCAAGATTGCATTTATTGAAGATAGCCCAAGGATACTACTGCAGAATTTTTTTTTCACTGTAAAAAAAATCTTTCTTTTTTGTTTTCTTTTTCATGAAATTGATTTGGTTAATATTCTCTTAATATTACCTTTTTTTCTTCTCATTGTTAGAAACTAATTTTCTGAGAAAATAAAGGGAGACAAAAGTTCCCTAGTATATTCACCTAGTAAAAGAAATGTATCCGTAAGACGAACAAGACATGCTGGTCAGTGGTGGGGAGAAGCAAGGACGAGCTCATAAATGATATTATCCAATGAGCATATGGATACACCAGTGTGGGTCAGCCAGCAAAAACCTACATTATTCAGCTCTGTACTGATACTGGATGCTGTGCAGAGGACCTTTCAGGATTCATGGCCAATAGGGAAGGTGGTGAGGAAAGGTTATGGAGATCTGTGCTGTTGGCATGAATTGATAATGATGAAAAGGAATGTAAACCTGTAATTATGTTGAAAAAAAATCAAGAAGAGATAAATTTTGTATTATTCAGATTTTTCAGACTGTTGTTTTCATCTTTGTTATATACACAATGTTTTGGATGATGTGCCCTTTGTCCGTCTTCGGGTGTTTCTTGTTGAACTTGGGAAACTTCTTGTCAAATTTAGGAGCCTTCATATTGAAATTGGGAATCTTCATGGAACACATGGCATAATGGATATAGGCATTAAGTTAATACAGGCGAAAATAACAGAATACTTAACATAGCTTTACACTTGTACCCGATCATGGTTAACGAAATGAGAACATCTACTCTAATGAATTAGATAAAAGGTTGGGTTCAAAGTTCTGTGAAGGCTCCTGAGTTCAGTAAGTAACACCTGAAGAAGGCTGGATGGCACATCATCCAAAACGTTGTGTATTTAACAATAAAGATGAGGACAACAGACTGAAAAATCTAAAGAATACAAAGAAAGTTTTTATCAAGATTTCTTTAGTCCAACAAAAAAGCCAAAATAATGGGGTAACTAGGGAGAGGATTGAACTCACAATGTCTTGCAAGACCAAGTTGCAAACCACTACTTGTCACTTTAAAATGGTTGGTTGGTTGGATTTTATGGCATGTCAACCCTTGCTGGTTATTTTATGCTGAAGACGTTTTGTTTAATTCATTCTTGATGGTACTACATTTTTTTTAAACTCAATTTTTAAAACTATTTTTTAATCTCATTTTATTTAACCTATAGATGGGACCCTAATAGGTACTACCAATCTGGATCAGAGCGGACCTGGCAGTGATGGTGATGAAGGGGTACTTCACATTCCTCAGAGCTCCAGAATTGGGACCTCACCATCAGATAGTTTAACATCATACCCAGAACACTAAGATCCTTAGCACATATATGATAAAGAGTTTGAGGCTTGTGAAAAGGGCAATAGGGTTGAGACAATCATATAGGTGCTAGGACTTGATGTGACCAGCTGATTTATCAAAAGGGTTCTTTCCGACCGCCTGTTTTGACTTATTGGAGCATACCCTCTATTTTTCAAATTTTGTGAAAATAATTCACCCCCTCAGCAAAGATTAAAAAAATAATTTGCCAGTAAAAGGGTTAAAGGGATATTTTAAAAGAAAATAGTAAACAATACTGTCCTTGTTTTGCCTTTGTATATATTTATAAACTGCTCTGCATGAGCAGGATGTGACACAAGGTCAATTTCTTAAGCAGAATTTAACAGGTTTGAATTCAGAGTTCTCTTCTCCTAGACTGGTTAAAGAGCCCAGTCTGCCCCATTATTTATCCATAGCTGGAGGGAGAATAGTTGGATACATACCTTTCCCGAAGGTATCAGTGCAATGTGAAATGCAAACAGCCTTGTCCAGCATTTGAACTCAAGTCGCCGAGTCCAACCTATGATGATAACCATTACACCCCAAGCGCCTCCAATATATCTTTATGAACTTGTAGACCAAGTGAAAGCCAGTTGGTATTTCCCTAGTTGCTGCACGTGTTGACTTGTAGAAAGTTTTCATCTTTACATCAGAACACCTACTGCCCCTCCTTCACACACCTTCATATATTTAACATCGAGACCTGCAGGTTTGCTGGGAGAATTGGGGTTTTATTTATTCATTAACAGTGAACACCGTTTAAGGCTAGTTTTCCTTTTCCTAGGCTGGTTACCTAGCCATAGTTAAAGAGCCCAGTCTACTTTACTATTTACCCATAGTTGGAGGTAGAATAGTTGGATTCATACCTTTTCCAAAGGCAGAGATGCTGATAGGTACGCGTCTAAACGGACACAGTAAAATCATATCCATGCATCCCAATGTTTTTCTTTTTTTATTCCCTCACCATTTCAAGCTAACTGTAAATACATTTCAATAGTTTCTCAGAAATTAATTACACAGGATAGGTTACAAGGTAGTAGTTAGACGGCTTTAGTTGGGACCCATAAATTTTCCCAGAGACTCAGTCAAAGCAAATATGTGTGTCCCAGGACACACTAAATCATTAAGCTATCAGCATCACTACAAAGGTATTAGCGCAATGTGAAATGCAAACAGCCTTGTCCAGGATTTGAACTCTGGCTGCTGAGTCCATTTCCTGTGATAATAAAAGCATTATACTTTTTATTTTTATGCTACAAGTTAGCAAGAGCTTGACTGTCATAGGTGAGCATATTAGAGATTGATTTTAATGGTATATCAACCCAGCTAGGGTTATTTCATGCTTAGAGGTTAGGAATTGCGTCTAATAGTATGTTCATTTCCTATGATGATAACCATTACACCCCAAGTACCTCCAATATATCTTTATGAATTTTGTAGACCAAATGAAAGCCTGTAGGTATTTCTCTGGTTGCTGCACCAGTTGACCTGGATATTCGTACACGTAAAAAGTTTTCATCCTTCCATCAGGACTCCACTCCACCCCCACACATCTTCATATCTTTGACATTGTGACCTGCACGGTGGCTGGAGAGTTGGGTTTTTATTTATTCATTGGCAACAGTGGTCATCGTTTTAAGGCTAGGTGAAAAGCCTATATTTCATGGGCTGATTCTCAAGGCATGCAAACATCCCCCACCAACACACAACTTTATGTTTGGTGCAACACAATCTTCCATACAACCCTCTCTTGTTTTGGATTAAGCTAAAAACTTTAACATTGGTTTTTTTTTGTAATATTTTTTATCAGTCAGCAAGAGAAAGCTGATTTTATTTTTATTTTTATGCCAAAATAATAAGTGTCCAAATTGCTTGTTTGATAATTACAACACATGTTATTATTACGTGATGCCGTGTTTGTTTGTGATGGTCGTTAGAATGCGTATCAGGATGGGATACAAGACCCAGGTTAGCATTCGTGAGGAAGTCTGCTCCAGGAATCTTGTTTGGGCAGCATGGATATCCGCCAGGGACAATTCTGTTGGGTACCTACAAAAGACAGAAAGAAAAAAATCNATAGTTGGATTCATACCTTTTCCAAAGGCAGAGATGCTGATAGGTACGCGTCTAAACGGACACAGTAAAATCATATCCATGCATCCCAATGTTTTCTTTTTTTTATTCCCTCACCATTTCAAGCTAACTGTAAATACATTTCAATAGTTTCTCAGAAATTAATTACACAGGATAGGTTACAAGGTAGTTAGTTAGACGGCTTTAGTTGGGACCCATAAATTTTCCCAGAGACTCAGTCAAAGCAAATATGTGTGTCCCAGGACACACTAAATCATTAAGCTATCAGCATCACTACAAAGGTATTAGCGCAATGTGAAATGCAAAACAGCCTTGTCCAGGATTTGAACTCTGGCTGCTGAGTCCATTTCCTGTGATAATAAAAGCATTATACTTTTTATTTTTTATGCTACAAGTTAGCAAGAGCTTGACTGTCATAGGTGAAGCATATTAGAGTGATTTTAATGGTATAATCAACCCAGCTAGGGTTATTTCATGCTTAGAGGTTAGGAATTGCGTTCATAGTATGTTCATTTCCTATGATGATAACCATTACACCCCAAGTACCTCCAATATATCTTTTATGAATTTGTAGACCAAATGAAAGCCTGTAGGTATTTCTCTGGTTGCTGCACCAGTTGACCTGGATATTCGTACACGTAAAAGTTTTCATCCTTCCATCAGGACTCCACTCCACCCCCACACATCTTCATATCTTTGACATTGTGACCTGCACGGTGGCTGGAGAGTTGGGTTTTTATTTATTCATTGGCAACAGTGGTCATCGTTTTAAGGCTAGGTGAAAAGCCTATATTTCATGGGCTGATTCTCAAGGCATGCAAAACATCCCCCACCAACACACAACTTTATGTTTGGTGCAACACAATCTTCCATACAACCCTCTCTTGTTTTGGATTAAGCTAAAAACTTTAACATTGGGTTTTTTTTTTGTAATATTTTTTATCAGTCAGCAAGAGAAAGCTGATTTTATTTTTATTTTTATGCCAAAATAATAAGTGTCCAAATTGCTTGTTTGATAATTACAATCAATGTTATTATTACGTGATGCCGTGTTTCTTCTGTTGTGATGGTCGTTAGAATGCGTATCAGGATGGGATACAAGACCCAGGTTAGCATTCGTGAGGAAGTCTGCTCCGGAATCTTGTTTAGGGCAGCATGGATATCCGCCAGGGGACAATTCTGTTGGGTACCTACAAAAGACAGAAAGAAAAAAAATCAATAGAAAATGACTTGAATAAAGCTGGAATTCAGAGTAGATTAAATCTATATATATAATATATATATTATATATATATATACTTATTTTATATTGGAGGAATGAAAGTAAAGTGCTGATTACGAGTGTAAGAGCTATATTTATTTGTTATGGAGTACTATATAACTGGTAATTCTTTTTAAAGAAAAAACTGATCAGAATATGAGGTAAAATGAAAAAAATATCAGGGAGTTAGAATTTTGTTTTGGACACAACCCTTTCAATCTAGGTGAATTTGAATATTGTGGTTCTGGTTTTATACTTAAATTTTAAATAAAAAGAAAAGTCTTGTTTCTTTTAGTCAAGTTCATATAAAAAACTTTTTAAGGAATAAATATTGACTTTGATAAGCAATTTCATTAGTCACTTACAGTCATCTTTGCTTTTTTTTGTATCATTAAAGGGCTAAGAGTCATTTTCTTGTTTGTTTTATTTTATTTAAAAAAATAAAAATAAGTATCAATTTTGACTGTGAAACTCATTGCCAAAAAATCTCATGATTGAAAAAGTACTCGACGTACCCCCCCCCCCAAAAAAAACCAAAACCAAAACCAAAAAAAAAAAAAAACCCAAAACAAAACAGTCCAGTCTGTAAAATTTGTTTTAGACATGCTGTATAAAAGTTGAAAATAAAAATGTTGACGACAAACAGACTTACCTCCCTTTCTTTGATTTCAAGGCAAAAGCTGTTCTCAAAACATCAGACACTAAATTCTCCAAACTCTGAATACAAAGAAAAAAAGAAAAAAAAAGTGAGAAATAAACAAACAAACAAACAAACAGGAAAATATGAATAAAAATGGCATCAGAATTCCAATATATATATATTTACCAATCCCTCTGTATGAGCAGGATGCAACACAAGGTCAATTTCTTAAGTGGAATTTAACAGATTTGAATTTAGAGTTTTCTTTCTCCAAGACTGGTTACCTAACCAAGGTTAAAGAGCCCAGTCTGCCCTACTATTTACCCATAGCCAGAGAGATAGAGTAGATGGATGCATACCTTTCCCAAGGGTATTAACGCTATGTGAAATGAAAACAGCCTAGTCCAGGATTTGAACTCAGTTGATGAGTCCATTTCCTATGACTAACCATTATACCTCCACAAAAATTCCAATATATATCAGAAATCGCACAACCACTTTGTTGATGGTCAGTATTTTCTCTCATTCATTCATTCATTTATTCTATTTATGTATATGTGTGTGTGTGTGTGTGTGTAAGAGGGACACCACAATCATATACTTATCATGGAGGTGAATACAACATTGAAAAAAATGAAAAGTAAAAATAGTATACAACAAAATTTTATAGTTTAGTGCCTATTATAATAAATAACATTTCCATTTCAGATGACCAAACCTGCAAATAGTTCTTAACAAGTACACACACACACACATATATATATATATATAAATAAAAGAGTCATTCAAAAAGTTCTAAGCCTCACACAGAAAAAAGAGCCACTTCTTAAGTTTGGTTTCTTTGTTTAATGGCATATCAACCTTCATGGGCTATTTAATGGCAAATGCATTCTTGTAAAAGAACAGTAGTGGTACTATTTAAACTTCTTATAAAACTAGAAAACTAATTCAGATTTCTGTCTTAATTTCTGTGCAAGTGAGGCACATACACTTTATATTATATATATATATATATATATATATATATATATATATATATATAAAAAGATGGTAATCAGTCTAAATGAAGGAAAACTGAATTCAAAGTTGAGAGATAGTCTCCGCCAAGCTATTACTACCCAAGACACGCTACATGTGTAATACCTAAACTATCGTACAATACCAGTAACCATCATAATCACAAAATTTCAACAAATATTTAATAACCATGTCTGAAAATACTTACAGAAAAAAGCATCATTTCACACACTGAACCATGAATCTGATTGTCCATTTCTGTTGGTTTAAAATGGACGCCAACCTGAAAGACAAAAAAGGGAGGAATGAGATCCTATCTCTGTTTTTCACATGGCCAGCTATATGTTGGTTGTTTCTAAGTACATAGGTTGAGAAAAAGGACCCTATATATTTGAAAAAAAAAAAAAAAGAACTAGTAATATTGTATAAAAAGAGTCTCTTGGAAACTAATCCCAAATTTTCTTTTCACAAGATTTCTTTAAAAATTAAAGAAAAATCTTCATTGTATCATGTAGGAAAAATGATTACCTGTCTCGCAACATCTTGAACATAGTGTGCAGTATCACTAACAGGTAAAAATATCTGCTTGTGTGGGCTCTGCCATTGACAAGAATTGGATTCAGTTTCTCGCTTTATTCGCACTTTGGGAAAATCTGAAAAAATAAAAAAGGACGAATTTTGATTAAAAAATTTGTTCAGACACAAATTTATAAATATAGCAAAGTGTATTATTAAAACATTCTCTCGGTCTATTCTAAGTGTATATTTGAAAACAGAATATATTGATATAAGTATTTACTGACATTTTAAATAGATTTTGTAAAAGAGAGAATAATAAAGAAAGTTGATTTTATTTAGAGAAAGTTCCAACTAAAACCGTTTAACTCTTACCTTGTAACCTATCCTGTGTAATTTGTTTCTAAGAAACTATTGAAATGTATTTACAGTTAGCTTGAAATGATGAGGGAAGAAAAAAGAAAAACACTGGGATGCATGGATACAATTTTACTGTGTCCTTTCAGATTTTTTTGCATTGGAGATGCAGGACATCAGCATCTCTAATTGGTAGGACATTTGCACCCATACAGCTTAAAATGAGTTACAAAACAAAACAACAAAAAACGAGTGAAAAATGACTGACCTGTAGAGACAACATCGATTTCAATTTCATCTTCAATGTGTGGGGTAGGGATTTGAGATTCTTGAACTTCCAATCGTTTTTCTAAGGCGACCATTGAAGAAAAGCTGGTCAATGGTTGAAGTGGCAGGAGATTGTTTGTGGATGAAGATAGAAGCTCATCTTTTGGATTTAGTGATGTTGAAGAGGCTTCTGGAAATAAAAAGAAAGAAAGAAAAAAAGGCCTTTTTAACAATGGGTTGAGGAAACGGCAGATTTTTTATGGAACTTGGCAAGTAAGTTGATTAAGAAAAAGTGATTTTTTTCAACTATTTTCTCACATATTCTTTTTTGTCAACCATTGCTGTAACATAAGGAATAGACATAGCCTATCATTTTTGTAGTGTAAGATTTAAATTTAATGTTTAACTGTAAGTAATGAAAAAATAAGCATACATATTTACCAACTTCTGCACGAGTAGGATGTGACAGGGTCAATTTCCTGGAAGAGGCCTCTCCGACTACCCATCTAGCCTAAGTAACAGAGGTGTAGTCGGCGTATTCTACAACCCCAAATGACAGGGCTGGATATTTGTTTTTTCTTGTTTGTTTTATTCATAATTTTTTATATCAATTTATCACAGTAGGTGAAAAAATTCTGTTACAATATTAAGCTACATCTTGTTACAAACACATTTGTTAAATTCACGCAACTTTTTTTAACAAACTCATAGTTTCCAAAAATAACCTTTCTCTATTTTTCAGCCAAAATCTAGTGGGTTTGAATACAGTGACTGGGTGAGATGTGTCTCTTACCCAGGGCAGTTTGGCTTGGGGGAAAATAATAAATGGCACAAGGCAAAATATCCTCCAGCATCCCAAGTTGGTTCCAGATTCAAAACATCAAAAAATGCCAGCTCATTCAACATCAGATCCAACAGCCAGATTCAAGCTCCTCCAAGTAGAACAGAACTTGAGATGAGTACGCAATGAATTATTTTTATAAACACATCATCTCTCCATTTCAAATGAGGGTCCTACACAACTAAAAGACAATGTCTGTTTCAACTCAACCTCCTGTTATTTGTTTTATTGTTTATTTTATCTATTGTTACGATTTTTGTTGCCATTTTTAGGTTGCAAGTGAGAGCAGTTTACAGTGGAGGTCCTTGGTGTTCCTTAATGTTAGGTAGAATCCTTTGGTTGTTTCTTGGTGTTCCTTAGTGTTGGGTAGAATCCTTTGGTTGAGCAGAGTCCTTAGTTGCAGATCCGTTTGTCTGTGTTGAATATGTGCAAATGAACGGCTTTCAAGATCGGCAATTAAATAGTTAACTAACCACGTATTTAAGCTGTTGATTGGCTGGCTTTAATTCACGTGCCCACGCAGAGTCTATAAGTTTAAGTGGTGGACTTCAACACACCTCATATTTAAAAATATTCCAACATTTATAATTTTTAATATCAATTTATTACAATAGCCGAAAAACTTCTGTTACAATATTAAGCTACATTACATTAAGTTACAAACACATTACACCTAATTTAATAAATCCAAACGACCGTCGCAACAAACTCATTATTGATTTAACCAAATGGTTTAGAGTTGTGAAGAATAGTCCAGAATTGAAGTAGTTGATGGAGAAAATAACTTGAAATAAAAGCAAGAAGGGAAAAATCTCACCTAAATGATGCGGACTGTATGCATGCATTCGACACCAACAGAAAATTTGCTTTGTAGTCCACACTTTTTCACCCTGGAAACTAGTGGCACCATTCAATAGTCGAATGATGTACAATCTCACAGACAATGCTCGCTGCCACTGGAGAAAAAGAAAAGATAAAGATTTACATATTTTTTAATTTAAAAAGAAGTCAAACATCTACACACACATACATACAAGTCATCTACACATGTAATCATCTACACACATACATACAAGTCATCTACACACATACATACAAGTCATCTACACATGTAATCATCTACACACATACATACAAGTCATCTACACATGTAATCATCTACACACATACATACAAGTCATCTACACATATAATCATCTACACACATACATACAAGTCATCTACACACATACATACAAGTCATCTACACACATACATGTAATCATCTACACACATACATACACACACACACTTAAAAAAAAAATGTGCTTAATATTTTTAGAGCAAAGCTGATTTAAAAGCTAAAACTTTAAAACAACTGTCTATGCTAAATGATATCTCAATATTTAATTATTCATAATTAATTTGTCCTAATCAAAGTTTTTTATTATTAACTAGCAGGGCCTGTGGATATACCACAGTATGATAATTTAATTATTATGTTTGATATATTTAGTGAAGAGTTATTGCAATAGTTCAATATATAAAAAGTAAAATAATCTTGATTTAACTCTCTCTCAATTTTGTTTCCTTCTTTTTGTTATGTTTGATTGAAACAGATTGAGAGAGAGTTAAATCAAGATTATTTTACTTTTTATATATTGAACTATTGCAATAACTCTTCACTAAATATATCAAACGTAATAATTAAATTATCATACTGTGGTATATCCACAGGTTCTGCTAGGTAATCACCCCTTCTCTCTATCTTTCTCCTACTCTCTTTCTTTCATTATATTTTTTTCTGTGTACCATGTCCTTTTCTTCCCTTTCTTTCTTTATAATAAAAAAGGAATGGTCCAATATTTAGCTGAGGTGATGACACTCATAAGAAATATATATACGGCAGATAACCAACACCAGATACTCAGGATTTAATTTTTGGATTTCATCTTGGACGATTTGGATGATCTGATCTTTAACCAGTGTGTTGCAAGATGATAACAGTTGGAAGATTAAGGAACTAGTGTATTAATATATAGATAATTTTGGAAAGGGGATGTCACAATTGCTCGGGAAGATAACTGTGATAAATTTGACAAAAGACTCAAGTCAGATGAGAGGAGTGAGAGTCCTATCACCTTTTTACTGTCAAATAATGGCGGAACAAGAACTTCTGTTTAAAAATAAATAAATCTAAGAACCAAATTACAACAGTAGATAATTATTAAATGCTAATTATATAGGGCCGGTTTAGCTCAGTTGGTAGAGTGTTCGGCTAGGAATCACAAGGTTCTTGGTTCGATACTCAGCGAATGAGTAGCACAGGGATATGTGCGGTCAAGTGAGGAGCTGATAGTAGGTGTGGCGCTCCACCTCAGATGCTAAAATAATCTCCTTGGTCTAGCACTAGTGACAAGGGGATAGACTCCCTCGCTGTCTGGCCGATACTGACATTAGGCCACCCCGACGACTTTACTTATAGAGTAATACCCTTTATTCTATTTTTCTGAATTTTTGAGATGAGGCTTGATAATTTGTATTAATTCAGAGTATTGCCCTCATCTTTATTGTTATCTACGCAATGTTTCGGACAATGTGACCTCTGGCTTCCTTCAGGTATTTCTTGATGAACTCAAGAACCTTGTCTTCAAATTCGAGAGCCTTCACAGAACTCCGAACTGAGCACTTTATTCAATCCACGGGGGTAGACTGTTCTCATTATGTTAACCATGACTGGGTACAAGTGTTAAGCTGTATTAATTATTCTATGTTACTTGGCCAGGATTGAACCTGCAATCTAGAGATGACTGTCACTTAGAACTGTATTAACTCAACACCTATATCCGTTGCGCCATGTGTCCAATTTTGTATTTGTTGTAAATTATAATATAAATTCTATAGATAGGATGTGAGTTGATATGGAGCTGAAGATGATCTTTAAGTTAGAATTATGATAGTGATAGAAATAAATTGTAAAAATCTGTTAACCTCAGATGCTCTTCTTTTGCCAATATTCCAGGAAAGCCACTGTTCAGTTGTGAATGCTGCGTAAGGATGGAGGGAACGATCAATATTTGCAGCCACAAGAGGATGTAAGCGAACGGCACTTCGGATCAGAGATATCATGTCTGGCAAACAGCTAAAGCTGAAAAGAAAGAAGAAAAGAACATAGAATGTATTAACACTATTTATTTTCCTGATTTCCCACCAGGTCGAATTGACACAATATTTTTTTTCTTCTTAAAAGTTTACCAAGTGGCAAGAGATTCCCCCCCCCCCATATATATGCATATTACACATATATACATATAGTACATATAATATTCAAGTTGACCGTTTTTATCTTAAATTCAAAAAGATACAATGTTGCAAGTTTATAACGGAATAGGATAGACAGCATTAGACAGAAAAAATTTGAATTACTTCTCAACATTACTTTACAAAGGTAAGACATTATTTTATCTTCTCCAATATCTTATATAATAATTAATTCAATGCTTTGATAAAGAATCCCATAGAATGTGAAATGTTTTTTTCTATTAATGACCTCTCTCAAAAGTTATCATTTTTTTCTTTTGGGAGAGGTCCCCCAGAAAATATCTTTTTCAATTATTCTATTCATTTTTTATTATATTCATTGGTTCATTTTTGGATCAATTCTTAACTATTGTACATATAATATATACATAATATATACATACATACAGGCATATACATGCATATTGACACAGATTTTCCTAACGCCCATTACCTATGCATACACTGTTGTGTCACAAAAAGTATATCAATCAAGGGAAATAAATATGGAAAGACTACTCACTTGATTAAGGGAACAGTAGCTGGTTGGGCAGATTCAGATTTTTTAACTTTATTGTACCCATGAATTCTCTTCTCATTTTCTATCGTTTTCACTGGTCTTGAGCTCTGGGCTGGATTTTGTTCTTGAGCAGTTTTGGCACTTGTGCTTACTGAACTGCATGTATTGCTAACACTGCTAGCAGGGATAGTCGGTGTTGCCAAGGAGACAACATTTAGAGGAGAATTACCATTGACTATCTTAGGCCCATTGGTTGCTGGTATCGTACTTGAAGCTGTCGTAGAGGGCAGAACTTTGAGAAAGATCTTCTGACCCCCAGCGACGTTGTTACCAAGTGCGGAGCGAACAGTTGGAGGGGCTAAAACAAGATGTCCGTTAGCGTACTGGAGCTGCAATGACATGGTCGAGTTATCAGTATCCTTGCCCGTCGATACCACGGATGTTTGTTGTGTGGGCTTATTGGAGCTCAGTACTTGCATTTGCGTCGGAGTGGCACTCGTAACTGGATTGTTGATTCCTATCGGATTGGTAACTATCATTGGTGCTTTCTGGTTTTTAAGCAAGAGCATGGGCCGTGTCGGTGCAAGAGTCAACCCTGCAGGTGCTGATTGTGTAGTCGAGGAGACTATTTGTGTTGTGGGTGTATTGTCAGTAGGGGGGGCTGCTTTGTAAAGGACTGACTGCATAGCGTCGGGTCGACTCTCCGTGCCAGGTTTCAAGACCAAGTGACTCGGGAGCAATGAGAGACCCTTATTTTTCGTGGTCGTAAGAACATAAGTCTGTTTGCTCGAGGTAAGTGCTGAAGGATTACTGCCGATCACACTGCATTTCAATGGCTGGGTAGTTCCAACTGTGGTTTTTTGTACGTCGGTAACCTGGGGTGGATTTTGAATGAAGCAGACTTTCGTAGTTGGAGGAGCGCCAGCCAGGGAAGAGCTGGCGGCAGATGCCAGCACATGGGTGTGGACAGCGCTGGCAGACGCGTTCACGGTATTATGAGTTGTAGGCTGAGATGCATAGACTACTTTGCCACCCGAGGTCGCAGCACCCTTCACGAGGTTGCTGGAATTGGTGGTGGGACTAAGAAATAGTAATGAGGTTTTATTTGGAATGTTTTTAACTTCAGTACTTATTGGGCGGACAACGCTCTGTGAAAAACTTGATGAAGGTACCAACAAACCCTGCGGCTGTTGTGTTGCAACTTTTTTAATAGGGGTTGTGGTGGTTGTTATGACGGCAGAAGTGCGAGCCACAGAGGTGCCCGACAACAAAATGATTGGTGCTGTACCTGTTCCCGTAGGTAATTTTCCAAGAGTCTTGAAAGTTGAAGAGAGGGCGCTACTGGTTGGTTGCTGTCCTGTTGACATATGAACTACAGGGACAGACGAGGTAGAATTAGTCTTGCAAAGCTGAGCGGCTGTGGCCTGCACAGAGGTTGATGAAGGAGATATTCGGCTGGGGATGGACACAAGACCCTGGGGAGTAACTCGGAAGGGAGAAATGACCGGGCCTCCCTCTTTAGTGGGAGCAATTTTGTCACCAGCTACTGTAACCTTTTTCTGGGGCGGTGCAGACTGGTTGATATTATCTGTGGGGTTTGTATTGAACTGAATGGTGATATAATTGTTGTCTAGGGAAGAGATAACCGGCCTGGTTTCGAACGAAGAGCTGGGGAGACTTTTAACTGCTGGGTCACCAGCTAAAATCAGTTTTGTTCCCGTCGAGCTTTCGGCTGGTGAACATTTGCTGCTGGAAGCTGTCGACACTGTGGTTGTGAGCGCAATGGTATTGCTGAAGAGCATGGAGGTGGTTTTCTCTTGGGTTGGAATTAGTGAGGAAGATGAAAAAGATGAGGAAGAAGAGGGAGGAGTAGGAGTAGGAAGAAGAATGGATGATATTGACTGTGCTGAAGATGTGAGATGTGATGTGGATGCAGATGAAGATGTGGGGATGACACCTGTTGGCTTTGATGCGCGTACCTGAGGCAATATGGGTGGGGACATCCACAAGACTTTGCTGTTGCTATTTAAGGTTTTCAGTAGGTTGTTAAGCGGCACACCCTGTAAAGTTTGGACCTTTGTGGTAGGAATTGTGGTTGAAAACTGCAAATTCCCTTGTTTTGATGATGCAGCTGGCGCAGTTGACGTTGTTGCAATGACAGGGTTTTTTGGCCGCGCAGCTGCATTTGTCATGACAACAGGGATAGAAAGCTTTGGATTTGCAATAGAGCTGAGTGCTACAAAATAAGGTGCCTGGGGAACACTAGAACTTGCCAGTGAGGGTCCGATCTTAACCCCGCTGGAAGGTGCGAGAGATTTCTGGGGTGTTGTAATTATAATAGGGGACGGTAACAGCGCTGTAGATTTGGGAGGGGCGATAACTGTTGTTGTTGGTGGTGGTGTTGGTGTTGTTACTACTGTAGTTTCGGTGTAACTGATCGAAGAAGGCCTGGTCTGATTCCCCCCAGCCAAGCTGCTAACGACGGCAGGGGTGGTGTTCTCAGCAACTGAAACCCCAGAGGACTCTTTAATCTTAATGTTTTTAGCAGGTGAAGAAGAACTGGTGTTTGCTACTTCTTTGCCCTGCGTTGATTCTGTCTCTCCCCCATGACTGGGTGTGGGGAGAGGAAGAGAAGGTTGGACTTCTGTGCTGGGAGGTTCCTTTTTCATGGGGGAGTGATGCACTGTTGTCTCAACTATGGTTTTGTGCTCTTCTACCGGGACATTTTTGTTTGCCGCTGCTGCTGCTGATGATGATGATTGATGGTTGATAGGACACGGTAATGGGGATACAGAGAGGCAGGGAAGATTGCCAGCACATACGACTGATGTGTTGCGATCAAATACATTTTCTTTTTCAATCTCAATCTCCACAGTCTGAAAAAATGGGGAAAGATTTTTTTAAATAAAATAAATGTTTAGAAAGAATAAAATGTTACATTGGGTTTGTGAAAGAATATGACAGACAAGGATTGCTTATTTCTTTGATAATAACAATTATTTATCTATAATATAAAGGGCAGATACATAATATACCTAGATAGAGTTGTTGCTTAGAAATGCAATAACTCTATCTTAGATATCTTTGGGATTTAAAGGATCAGAACATAACACCAATAATTGAATGGAATATGAAAATCAAATGTGTGCAGATCTCTTAATGATCCATGCTATCTGTCTACATGAAAAATTAGCTATAATTAGATTCCTGAATAAGAAAAATATTTTAAATAATAGAATTGAATCAATTTGCAATTATAGACATAGGTTGAGCCGGTCATTAAAATATAATTAGAATTACAATATCAAATTTTAACTAAATAAATTAGAAAATCATTTTTTTTTTGGTAATAGTTATTAATTTTAAATGGGAGAGATACTGAAAAGAACAGTGAAAAACTATAAATTAGTAATATCAAACCCCTAAAAAATAATTATAATTAAATCTTAATTGTTTTTACCAGCTATTATTTATAATTAGAATTAAATTATATAAAGAATTAAATTACAATACAGAAATGAGAACTAAGGAATAAATAAACAAATAGAATAAATGCACTGATAATTGAAAAAAATATTAACATAGCATTCAACCGTTATTATTGGAAAAGAAGTTTATCTCAGTTTAACTAAAGAATCACTTAGACTTAGTTAAGTATAGGGTAGGGTCCTGATGAAACCATTATGATTGAAACCATGGTAGACCCCTAACTCTTTTCCTCTACTACTATAACTAATATCATTATTATTGCTCTATGTTTAAAGTGGCCATTGGATACAATCTAAGTTAAGGTAGTGTGGACAGAGTCAATGGAGCCTGGTTACTGACAGTTGCTCAACTATGTGAGGTCTGAAGATCGCATAGGCAAGAAACTGTCAGTAACCAGGCGCTGTTGACTCCAAGTCCACACTACCTTAACTAGGTATAAATGTTCTATCAATAATATTGTGCACTGTTTACTATATATATACACATACATATACACAGAGGATAGCTGTAGGCACAAAGTCAATGGCACATAGTGACTGTCAGTTTCTTGAAAGAAATAGAAAATTATTTTGTTAAATTTTTCTTTTTTTTTAATAAAAAAACAAACAAAAATCTTTAAAATTTGGTCTGATGATTGCATAGGTGAGAAACTGACATAGCAAACTAAATTAATCACACACACACACACACACACACACACTTTTAAAATATGGAAATTAAAATATTTCATTTAGAATATGAAAATAATCAAATTCTAAGAATCTGAAAATGAATTTCTTTTAAATCCCAAAGTGTGCCTGGAATTAGGTTTTGGTGAAAAAATATATCATATTTTACAATTATACATTTTTAGCAAAACATTTTCCTAAAATTCTGAAAAAGGAAAATTTAACAAAATCTTTTTTCCATGATATCAAAAATTGTAATGGAAAAAAAAGGATTTAGTTTGGCTTTTAGGAATTTAATAAATATTACTAGTGGATGAAATGACAGACAAAAATACAAAAAAAAAAAAAAAAAAAAAAAAAAAAAAGGCAAAAAATAAAAAAAAAAAACCCTCAAAAACTTACCGTTTCAGCCCCCAAAGTCTGTAAACCTGTATATGTTCGATCAAGCTGAAATAAACATAGATAAAATATTCAGTTTCTATGTATTGTGTGCATGCATCAAACAAAAAAGAAATGGGTTCCCTTTAAAACAGGGAGAGGGAGCAAAGTTTAGGTACCATGTATGTATGCTGAAAAGTGGGTCCCTTAAGGAAAAATTGATATATAGTAAAAAGTACCTGGTGTTACATAATTATTGGAACCCTAATGCTTTTATAAGGTATTGTAGAAATCATTATAGCGATTAGTACAGCTGATGGCCTTGAGAGTGAGTGACCTCACTCTGACCTTGCTTTCCGGGGATAAATCCTGAGAACCGGAACCCCGATAGAAGGCCCTTCCGGTTTAAGGATATAGTAAGTAACTCAGTCAGTTAGCAGGTAGGAACTCGAAGGTGTAAGTCACATTTCTATGTGCATTCTGTCATCTGCGCAGATTGTCTGGTTTGGGGATTTATAAATAAAGTAACATCAACGTAAAAAGTCTTGAGTTTATTACCTAAAAACTAACAATAACACAGGGCTTCTGATAACAAGAAATCCCAATAGAAACCAGACCCGAAGTCCCCAAGAAACACCACGACAAGACCAGACCAAGATGTTAGAAGATAGAACCAAAGCCTGCCGGAAGAATAAACGACCAGAGTAAGAAGTAAGAAAGGTATACAATATATATGTTGATTTGGTACTGTGAAAAGATCAGTATGCAACACCTGGTACCTATTACTTAAGCAGAATATTTAATATCTAGATATAGATATAATATAAATAATTTATTTATATATCCAGATAAGAATAATTAATTAGAATAATTTCATCTATTTTGTTATTGTTACAACTACAATGGTTAAATTACAAAAATACTAATAGTACCAGGTACTTGGTTACCTTATTTTGGGAATGCTCTTACTTTAGAGGTACCAGGTTGTTTTTTCAATATCAAAATTGTGATGTGAGCAAAAAACTTGCATTCCATGAATAAGTGTTTAACATGTTTCACATATTCTAAGTCCTGCCAACAGGATGGTTAATTAGAAATAGTCAATAATGTTGATTGGAGTCAATTTTGGAAGAGTCCCTTGATTGAGTTGCCAAAGTGAAAGTGAAACTGTAAAATGTTTCCTTATCTCTATATTAATACTTATGTTCCTTAATTGTACGACTGTTATCATCTTGCAACACCATCTGGTTAAATATGAGACTGTCCAAATCCTCTAAGATGAAATACAAAAATCTAAATCCTGATTATCTGGTGTTGATTATCTGTGAAATTCTTATTTCTTATGAATGTAATCACCTCAGCTAAATAATGGACCATTCTGTTTTTATTATAAAGAAAGGGAAGAAAAAGTACATGCTACACAGAAAAAATAAAAAGAAAGAGCAGAGGAATGATTATTTCTTATTAATGATTATTCCTCATTAACAATCATTCTTTATTAACAATTATTCCTTATTAATGATTCCTACAATATAAAAGATTTGGTGAAAAGAATATTTGTATCTTGTTTTTGCAGATGAGGAAAAGTGAAGTTTTTAATTTGGTATTTTACCTTTAGCTGATGAATGATGTCAACACGCTTATTTCTTTGGTCATAAAAATGGAGCTGGACCCTAACAGGAAATTCACCCCAACCTCGACGAGACAGATGGAATGGTGGGTGCCTAAAACAAAGAACAAAGTTTTCTTCATCTTAAAACAAAAATCACATTAAAAAAAATAAAAAAACAAAAAAATATGAAAATTTCATTCTTTTAATTTAATAGTTTAACCATTTTTCAAAATTATAAAAAGTTTTTAATTCCTAATTTAGTTTTCCTTATTACTACTAGCAAGAATATGCCCCCCCCCCCCGTGTAAGTATTCAAGTTTTAATGTAATGAAATATATTAAATAAGAAAGACTAACGAAATTAATTAAGAACATGTATAAAAAGATTACAATTATTTTAATTGGTTTCTGTATAAAATCATTCATATGATTGATTTTAATACGTTGGAGAATAAAACAATAATATTAGAGATCAATAACATCAAATAATTATTTATTAAACCCAGTTTTGTTAAAACCAGCATGTAAATTAATCACACCATATACTATGTAAACCTTTATTTCTTATTAAGACATATATAAGACATATTGAAGGATTTTAAACACACAAATAACATGGGCTGTTTTGAGGCAAATCTAACTCAGATTCTCATAGACATCCTTAATAAATAAGATTTATTCCAAGTATAAATGATTTTGCCTATAAATCAAATACTCATTAATAAACTTATGCAATTCCTGAGGGTATAGTGATGTAAGCAGTGACAGTTTTTGTCACAGACAGACACCGAATCTCCATTATAATAGGATTATTTGTTAATCATTTAAACTTTAATTTTAATTAATTATTTTTTAATATTCTAACAGAATCTTTATCTTTCTGATTGATTAAAAATAATCTAGGGTAAAAATTTGATTCTCCAGTCATCAACAGGTTACAAAGGGGTAAGACTTTGTTGTATCACTGTTAGTGTTACGGAAAAATACTATAAATCAAAAACTCCAAAAACGAAATACATACACAATTTCTACAAGGTCATTAGGTCGATAGCTGGGATGAAGAAAAAACCAGACTTTTTTGACAAAGTGATCAATCTGAGGTTCTTCTTTCGGTCCACGGACATATATAAGCCATTTATGTGTTGAAGGATCATTTTCTTCTCGACGGTCCAAAGGAATAAATCTGTGAAGAAGAAACAAAAATTGATGAATAAAAAGATTTTTTTTTTTTTTACTGACTTTACTGATTTTTAAAATCAAATTATTACAGTTTTGTAGAAATAGGCTTGTCTTCCCAATCCAAAACACAAAATTAATCTTAATGTTTTATAAAAAAATAAAAAGACGAGAAAAACAAAATCCAACATATTTTTGTTTTTATCTGAAAAAAATGCTTAAAATAAAAACTAAATAAAATTCAACATATTTTGCTTTTGTTTATGAGAGAAAAATATACCTGCAACATTAAGAAACTTTTAAAGTTAAATCTTTATAGCAAAAGTTACTAAAGAATTTCTCAGAGTAGCAAAGCACATGAGAGTTTGTAGGCATACAAAGTCAGAAAACAGCATAGCTCACATGACTTTTGTAAACATTTTTTCATGCTCAGAGTTGCATGGAATAAACTGCCTAAATCCGTTGTTGGCTGCCGAAACACTGCATCTTTCAAAACTTCCATGCTTCTGTAATTCGACAACACTATACCTGATATATCCTCTCCATACACATATGCACGCATACATACATATATGACAGTATGCTATTCATTTTCTTGACATTAGTACATTATTCTATGTACTATACATGAGCCTTTGATGAGTTGTGGTGCACCTGAGAACTGTACGCAATGATTTTATTATTATTATTATTATAAAATGTTTTGATAATTAAGATGTCTTTAAATAGCAAAATATTTGGTACTTACTTGGAAGCATTACCAACAATGATTTTTTTCTTAATTCTGAATCGAGATGTCCGACTTCCATTTGAATTTGACTGTGCAACTGACTTAATCCCAGAATTTGATGCACGTGGCTAAAATGATACGAATAAAAAAAAACATAATTTTATTGGAACTGGAAAAAAAGAAAAGAAAAAAAAAGCAAGCAAGAAATGGATGACAATTATGACCTTAGGTCACGGGAGGTGGAGGAAGGATCTCCGAATTTAAGGTTATAAAATTGCAGGTAATTTATTGTGGTTGATAAGGTTAATTACAGCATATTTATTTAAAAAAACAAAAACACAATGGACAAAATGCAATCTTTAAAGTCAGTTTTATAATTTTGTTATTGATGATCAATAAATGGAGTATGCAATCCTGTAGCAGAAACTGATAGATTGATTGATAGATATGAAAAAACTAATATAGATAGATAGATTTAAAAAATAGATAGATATGAAAAGACTAATATAGATAGATTTAAAAAATAGATAGATATGAAAAGACTAATATAGATAGATAGATTAAAAAATAGATAGATATGAAAAGACTAATATATAGATTTTAAAAAATAGATAGATATAGATAATAGATAGATATGAAAAGACTATATAGATAGATTTAAAAAATAGATAGATATGAATTGACTAATATAGATAGATAGATTTAAAAAATAGATAGATATGAATTGACTAATATAGATAGATAGATTTAAAAAATAGATAGATATGAATTGACTAATATAGATAGATAGATTTAAAAAATAGATAGATATGAAGACTAATATAGATTTAAAAATAGATAGATATGAATTGACTAATATAGATAGATAGATTTAAAAATAGATAGATATAGATAGATAGATATTATAGATAGATAGATTTAAAAATAGATAATTATATGATAGATAGATAGATAGATATAGATAGATAAAATAGATAGATATGAATTGAATTGACTAATATAGATAGATAGATTTAAAAAATAGATAGATATGAAAAGACTAATATAGATAGATAGATTTAAAAAATAGATAGATAGATTTAAAAAATAGATAGATATGAAAAACTAATATAGATAGATAGATTAAAAAAATAGATAGATATGAAAAGAATAATATACATAGATTTAAAAAGATGGATAGAAATGAAAAGACTAATATAGATATATAGATTTAAAAAATAGATAGATATGAACATGCTGAAATAGGGCGACACATAATAAATACAAAAATATGAAGAGACTGTGATAGATAATGAACAAACTGAGACAGATCTATCTTTGTATTGATAGATACAGCTCAATAGCAGAAACTGATAACTCACTTCAATTCCACATTACCATATCGTCTTGACCTCTTTACATTCAAGGTTATCAAGTATCTTATTTAAATGCCTTTTTTTTTCTTCCTTGAAGATCAATGACCCTTTTTTTATCAGTTTTTAATATTTACATCTTTTATCACTTTTTATCATCAATAAGTACTTTTATTACCTTTTTTTCAGGTCTTGTGTGTGTGTGTGTATATATATATATATATACACACACACATACATACACACGAAAGAAGTAAATACAAATATAAACTTAGATATTTATTTGAAATATTAATTATTTAATGAAAGTATTACAATAAAGTACTAATACTAAGTTGACATCCCCGTTGCGTTCTTTAATGCAAGAACCTTTTTAGGCATTCTAGTGATCAGTTCACGAATATTTCTTGACATATTTTTTGCAGTAATCTTAAAAGTTCTGCTTTTAAAGAGTTTCTGATACTTTTTTCAATGTTTTCAGTCTATTATGGCCCTGAGATGTTTGATAGGGTTTATATCTTGTGACTGACTTGGTCATGGAAGTTTTTTAATCCCAGTTTGATGCAACCAATCTTGTGTGTTTTTAGAAGTGAATGAGGCAAAGAGTCCCATTAATTTAACTAAAATGTAGTTTGTGGTGGTGTCTATCTAATTCTGTCATATATATATATATATATATATAAAGATTGGTGGCCACACTGACCCCTTTTCTGTAACTCATTTCTGAAAATTGGCTAAAAGACCTTGTTTAGTGATTAATGATCCCTTTTCTGTAACCTTTTGCAGTATAGATAGTATAAAGACAAGGTTGAAAGGTCTGAGTGATCCAATAGAAAGAGCAGAGGTAACAAGGCTGCTTTTATTCCTTTTACAGAACTTAAATTTGTCAGTGTAGTAGTCATGGCCACTCTCTCTCCCTGATGTAAAAGGCACAGGGTCACCTGTTGCCATGCACAAGCATGCAAATCACCTAGTGCCTTAGAACAAATCAAATGCTGTACGTGGGTGTGAAGAAAATTTGCATGACTAACTGAGGTACACATAAAAGTTGGCAGAATTTTTTCTTTGGGAGAGATGGAGAATTTCTATGACTCTATTTAACTCAACTCTTATGTCCATTGTGCCGGAGAGTACGTAGGCCAAAATATTGTGTATATAACAATAAAGATGAAGAAAACAGTAAAAAAAAAAAAATCTAAATAATACAAAACAAAACTCTTTACTAAATTATGAAAAAATGTAATAAATAAACTTTGAACACACACACACACATACACATACATAAAAATAACAGAGTAATTGTTTTTGGCTCCACCCCCACAAAATCTTTTGAAGAGCTAGTTGTTCTATTATTTATAGAAAATCAATATGGCTGCCCAACTGTTTGTTTTCATTAAAAAAAAAAAATAAGCACAGTAAAAAGACAACTTTTTTATTTTATGTATCATCAGTCATGGTAATAAATTGTTTGTTTTAAGCACAGTGTAATTAACTATCAATCATTTGTTGGTACAATACCAATGTCTTTTCAGAAACTTATTTATCGTATATAGAATTAGTTGGTTGGTTTAATGGCATATCAATCCTTATGGGTTATTTATTGCCAAATCTATTTTTTATAGATGTGATTTGTTTAAGAAATAATTTTATGTGAAATGCAAACAGCCTCGTCCAGCATTTGAACTTGTGTCGCTGTGTCCATTTCCTCTGATGATAACTGCTGCACCATGGGATACTTTGTATTTTATGCTACAAGTTAGCAAAAATTTGACTGTCATATATTGATGGTGAACATAATTAGACTGATTGATTTTAATGGCATGTCAAACCGTCTAGGGTCATTTCATGCTTAGAGATTAGGGAATTGTGTTCATTGTATGTTAATATTTACCTTTTTAGTGCAGTTGTTTCTTAAGAGCTTAAACAAATAATGCATAATAACCCATCTGGGTAATTCCATGTCAAATCATCCAGGCCATGTCACCCACTCCCTTCAATTTTTCTGAAATTTTTCCCAGGTGTGGATTCTGTTTAAGTTAGACAATCCCCAAAATTTGAGCTTCAAATTCCAAAAATTGCAGAGTTATGTCGATTTTTAGCTCTCAAAATTTGAGGGCGATTGCAAAAAATAGTGACTCTTGCTAACCAATTTTTGTCTGTAAAATGAGTTCTAGAGTTTCCCTACTACTAAAAATTGGTTTATAAAAGCATTTTTGCCCATGAAATCCAAAAATGAGCAAAAATGCTTTTTATAAAACAATTTTTAGTTGTAGGGAAGCTCTAGAACTCATTTTACAGACCAAATAGATCAGGAACATCACTATTGTATGTTGAAATACAGAGAAATACTGAATGAATTAGCCTGCCAAATGTATGAATTAAGCTGGTGTTATATTTCCATTTATTAAAAATGTGGTTTAGTTTTGTTTGGTTTGTTGGATTTTACGGCATGTCAACCCTTGTTGGGTTATTTCATGCCAAAGATCAGTTGTTCTATTTATGCTATATGAGTATTGAATTTTTTTTTAAACAGATTTTTAAAAACTTATCTTTTTCTTCTATTTAACCCCTAGATGGGACCCTAACAGGTACTACCACTCTGTCAAAAATATGGAATCACCTGTGTTACACAGGTTGCTGAGAATGGAATGGTTCCGTTGATTGGTTGGATTTTATGAGATGTCAACCCTTGTTGAGTTATTTTATGTTTTGCTTTGGTTTGGTTTCTTTGTTTAATGGTATATCAACCTTCAAGGGTTATTTAATACCAAAGCCATCCTTGTAGAAGACGACTAAGTAAAAAAGTAAGTGAAGTCGGTAGGGTGGCCTAATGTCGGTATCAGCAAGATAGTGAGGGAGTCTATCCCCCTTTCACTAGCGCTAGGCCAAGAAGATTGTTTTTGCATTTGAGGTGGAGCACCACACCTATCAACTCCTCACTTTACTGCATGGATCCCTGTATTACTCATTCTAGGCAGACACTCAACTGACTGAGCTCTGGGGAGGGGGATGAGGGAGTTCATACCTTTCCCAGGGATATTAGTCTGAAAATGGATGTAATATTGCAACTGGAATTTGAACTCGCTTACTATGATGTCACAGTATGAACTCTGCAAAATTCTAGAAGTTAGAGCTATGTTAAGTAAATATTTACGTACAATTTCATTTGAAGAAGTCGTAGTTGTACTCCTTGCCGCTTGGCTACTCCCAGTTGAACCATTTGAAAGGGAAGGCTTGTCTGTACTGCTGCTGCTGTTATCCTGCCATGTATCCTTGTTGTCTGAATCTTGTTTGTCCTCAGATTCTTTGGATGTTAGTGGGTGTTTACCCAGATATTTCTTAACAGTAGGGTGAATGAATGGGGCACTTGTACTTGGAGAATTATCCTGAAGAATAAAAGAGAATAGATCAGTAAAGCAAATATTTGTACGAAGAGATTTAAGGCAAATAATGACAGCACTTGAACCATTAATGTTATAAGAATAGAGACTTGTGAAAAATAAATAAAAAATGTATATTTACACAATGATTTTGGTTATTTTTCAGACTGGAAATAACATAATTATTGATAGAGAAGATCTACTGCTGGGTGTGTAGGCCAGATGGACTAGATCTGGCCAATGAAGATCTACTGTTGGGTGTGTAGGCCAGATGGACTAGATCTGGCCAATGAAGAACTACTGCTGGGTGTTTGGGCCAGATGGACTAGATCTGGCCAATGAAGAACTACTGCTGGGTGTTTGGGCCAGATGGACTAGATCTGGCCAATGAAGATCTACTGTTGGGTGTTTGGGCCAGATGGACTAGATCTGGCCAATGAAGAACTACTGCTGGGTGTTTGGGCCAGATGGACTAGATCTGGCCAATGAAGATCTACTGTTGGGTGTTTGGGCCAGATGGACTAGATCTGGCCAATGAAGAACTACTGCTGGGTGTTTGGGCCAGATGGACTAGATCTGGCCAATGAAGATCTACTGTTGGGTGTTTGGGCCAGATGGACTAGATCTGGCCAATGAAGAACTACTGCTGGGTGTTTGGGCCAGATGGACTAGATCTGGCCAATGAAGATCTACTGTTGGGTGTTTGGGCCAGATGGACTAGATCTGGCCGATGAAGATCTACTGTTGGATGTGTAGGCTAGATGGACTACATCTGGTCAATGATAATCAATATATATATATTGATGATACAGTTTGCTCTATTTATAAATAAGAGAGCTCAATATTAGTGAATGGGCATATATACCTAAGTTATGGTAGCATAGATATAGTCAATAGTGTTTTAAAATACCATAGGCAAAAAACTGACAGTTACCAAATGCCATTGACTTTATATTCAGGCTACACTAATTTTATGTTTTTGGGGTTAATAACTTTTAGACTAGTTTACAAACTAAAATCGAGTTAACTTTTTATACAAAAAGTTTTTTTCTTTCCATCTTTGGTTTATAAGTATTATTATTTGGCAATAGAAGATCGTAAGTTACCTGAGATAAAGTTCCCTGTGGGGTATTGCTGTAGTAGTTGGCCACCAAACATGCTCGGAGACGGTCAAGGAGATGTCTTGCTTGATAGATAGACTAGTGTAAGAAAAAAAAGTGTGATAAAAATTGACATTTTTCAAAACAAAACTGAACATGAAATTATTAGTAGTTGAAGATAAAAAAATTAAAAAAAAGAAGCCCCCCCTCCCCATCCCAAGAAAAAACAAACACCATATAATAGTATTTTAATTATTAGTAGCCCAGTTCACTTACCTAGGTTGTAATATCTCCTCTACAGAAAGCAATGTCAATATATACATAGGAAGAACACGGTCTGCTCTAGACAGATTACTGATCACAAAGAAATAGCATTCCCAGTTGATTTTTTTTATTTGAGGTTATTGTTATTCAATCATGTTAGTTATATAGAGCTTTGTAAATGGAGTTCAGAACTGTTTGAATTATGCAAATATCCCCAGTGGTTCAAAAGTTTTAAGAATTTAAAGCCCCGAAATTGGGGGTACAAAAGTGGACATGATTTTGATTAAAAAATATGTCAACTTATAGACCAATTCAGAAAAAGAAATTCAGTAATTTCTTCACCATTTCATTTTTTAAACAATTTTGATAAAACTTTGCATTCTTATGTAAAATTGTATGTTCTTTCTGATTCTGCACTTAAATGTTATGTATCTCCATGCTAGAACCCATTATTTGGGGAATAAAAAGTAGGGATATCAACATTTTTTGTGTTTTTGTAAGTTAACCACAAGATTATTCAAAATTTTCATTTTTATACTGCATGTATACACATATATAATATTAATTTAAATATATAACATCACTTTGAACTTAAAAATACATTTCTAAATGCTTATGTTGAATTACATAAAAGAAATAGATTACCTATTTACATATGTTTTTATACAATCCCCGGTCCGTGTGTGCCGAGTTTTATTTACATTTCTTGTAATTTTGAGTTGTTTTTTTCTCTCCAAAATTGAAACTGACATAAAAAAATAATTCAATTGTTAAAACACATAAAAGTTACATATTTAGAAAGATTATTTTATTTTCCAACCATATAAATATTTTGAAAATTGGATGAGAAATAAGCAATGAATTACTATTTAAACTTTGTGGTCTGGATAAACGAAGCCTAGCTGACAGTTGTTTACGATACAGAAGAGACAAGTAAATTTGAGTTTTTTTCTTCAAAATCCAAAGTTTCAAAGCAAATCCCTGACAGTATACAATCGTTTTGATTTCACATATTTTATATGGAGATAATCCTAAGGCTGTCTAGTATTCGACATATAGCGCTTTTTTTTTTTGGCTTATCTTAAATATTTTGAAAAAATCGCTTTCAACTTTGGTCTAATGTATTTTCACTCCCAAAGATCAGAAAAGAAGAAAATTTCTATCACTTATTTTCGGCCAATTTAACACAAAATACCGTAAAAGATAATTCAATGGATAAGAAACACATAAAAATTACATATTCAGAAAGATTCTTTCATTTTCTTTCCAATTATATAAATATTTTTTAAATTGGGCCCGAAATACACTAGTAATTACGGCCAAAATTACAAGGGATTGTTTACATTTGAAAATCGAGTAAATTTGACGGTTTCTTTTCAGAATTAAAAATTTGGGATAAAATCCCTGACGGTATACAATCGTTTTTATTTCACACATTATATATGGAAATAATCCTCAGTCTGTCTTTTATTACTGATATAGTGCTTTTTTTTTTCTTCTCTTATATTTTTTAAAGAAATCGCATTCAAATTTGCTCTAGTGTATTTTCATTTCCACGGGGCCTAGAAACAAACAAAAAAAAGGCCCTGTTTGTACTTCCAGGTGTCTTCTAATTGAGTGTAAAATTTCAAGAATATTGATAAAGATTAGCCACTATGATTTTGAAAAACAAAGTAGCGTGTAAAAATTAGTCTAAAAATGTTTTTTAAAAAGTCATATTTTATGTTTTTGTTTTTTTCTAAGCAAAATATCATTTTAACTCTCTGTAAAAATTATTCAATAGATAAAAACACATAAAAATTACATATTTAGAATGATTATTTTCTTTTCTTTCCAACCATATAAATATTTTTAAGATTGGTTTAGAAATACTCGAGAAATTGCAAATTTAACTGATTAAAGTCGCAAATTTGAAAATGTCCGCATTTATCAGCTAAATGCTTGTAATGCTAAAAGAAATCTGATTTTTCTCATAAGATTCTTCCAAGTTTTTGCTGTGCACTCGGCCGTTGTACAAACATACAGAATCTTTCTTTTATATATATATATAGATTTGGAGGATTAGAAAAATTTTTGTTGAGTGTAAATGCAGACTGATCAAAATTACCATTCCCTTGCAAATTAGATTGGAAATGGCTTTATTCTCTAAGAGTAATTAAAGTGTATTGCTCTAATAGAAAGCTCAATACATTGTGCTGGGTTACTGTTGCACACAAACAAACAAAAACACACACACACACATATTTATCCCAAAGTTACTACCACGTTTTAAATGTAGTAGCATAAGTAGTTAATCCAAAAGGGCTCAATATATTTAATAAAATATAGACCATTTATAGTAGTAGAAAAAAGTTTTTCTCTCTACCACAGTTTCGGTGCTCAAGGTACACCTTCACACATACACACACATATACAGAGAGAATTACCAGTTGATATGCCTCAGTAACAATATCTCATCTACTAAAAGCAACATCATAGGAAAGGCATAGACTGCTATTGACAGGTTATTGATAATATGGAAATCTGTCCTTTCTATATAAAAGCTGTTGCTGTATCAGTGCTACTGTATGGTTGTACCACTTAGACGTTACCAACTATTATCAAAGGCATATGAGGTGACCAAGTTCATTTCTAAGACAGAGGTCAAGTGGTGGTGGTGGTGTTGGTGGGGGCTTGTTGACCTAGTCAGCAGAAATGGGTCATGGTTTTGATGGATGATCCTTAGGGTAATTCTGACAGGACAATGAACCCAAGCCTCCATAAAAACCTATGCTTGCCCCCCCCCCTCACCTAGACAGCTCCGTTATATACACCAGCTTAGGATACCTGCCATAGCTGTCTTTTCCAAATAAAACTGTTGACTATTACAAGTTGTCCTCAGGGTTTTTTTTCACACAATGGGCCATAAGACAACAGATCTGGCCATTCAGTTTTTATTTGCATCCAGCCGCAAGTGATTATTTTGAGAAGCTGTATCTGCAAACCAACCAAGGTGTTGGTTGGTTGGTTGGTTGGAGTTATAGCACATCAACCCTTTTCGAGTCATTTAATGCCGAATCAAGTTATTTTTATATTTGTTTTTTTTTTTTACAGTACCAACTGTTGCTTAAATGGTTACCTATCTAAGTATTGAACAGGCTCATTGCTGCTTAACTTTGGTGATCTAGTGGGAACCTGTGCTTTCAACATGTCTTGACTGTAAGTCCAAGGTGTTGGTGTTACATATTATGTGGTGCCATGGGTTGTTGACAAGACCCTGTAGCGAGAATTCAAGAGAGCCAAGTGGAAAACTACCAGGACGGTTATAACCCCAACTGACCCCTAGAGGCACGAATCTCGCGCATCACATGATAGTTAGTTAGAAAATCAGTTTCAACCTCAGATTAAAGCAGAGAGCAAGTGTATCTCTCTGCTGGGGTTGTTAACTCTCAGCGAATCAGAATAGGTTAAATAAATCTTGATCAAGAAAATAAAAGTCTTGTGAGTTAATTAATTGCATGACTAAAAACTAGCCCTTAAAAGAAGCTCTTAGTAAGGAGACAGCTAGACAACAAAATCCCGGCCAAAGAAGAAGAGGAGGAGGAGGAAACAAGGCGATTAGACGTAGCAAGAAGAAATGAGTAACAAGTAAGACTCTACTCTGTATCTGTCTCTCTCTATATCCCCTGAAGTCACTCTCTCATGTATATACCCGATGTTCGACGTACGATGTTATGAGGGGTATACAACATTGGTATAAACTGTAATGCTACACATTGCAATACAAGAATACATTGTTATGAAAGATGAAAAAAAAATTCTGCTAAGTTTTTTCTTTCTTTTTAATATTTATCATCAGATAGACATCACTCACCTGATCAATAAGATTCAATTCAGCTTCCCTTGTATGAATTTCATGAGAAATTTCTTTTCTGATAATATTTTCTATCTTTCTGATGGTTTCTTCTTTGGCTAAAATAAAAGAGAATAAAAAAAATAATAGTGTAAACATTTTGTAAACATTGTCTAAACATTGCCACAACAAATATTGATTATATCAAAGAGTTAAGAAATTTTATGCAAATAAGAAGAAGAAAAAAAAAAAGAAAGAAAGAATAACTTCTAATGGACAGATGTTTTTATATACAAAAACAGTGTAGACGTTTTTTTTTTTAAAATTAATTTTCATTTTTTTTGGATGAAGCATTGTCAATCATTATCATTATCAACATTAACTAGCAGAGCTACCCTGTGTTGCCTAGGATTTAAAAAGTTAAAATGAAATCTCTTATCTATACTAGCAAGAATATGCACCCTCCGGGCGTAAGTATTTATGTTTTAATGTAATGAAATGTATAGAATTAGAAAGAATAACAATATTAAACAAGAATAAATATAAAAAGATTACACTTATCTTATTATAATGGAGATTGTGTGTTTTTCTGCCTGTAACCGAAACTATATTACTAATCGAGTCACAATTAACATAGTTATTTACATCACATTCTCCATGATTTTATTTATATTTAAACCTCAATTATTAATAAAATTTCTTCACCTTTTTATTAGTGTTGTCCATATCTACATGATATTTACCGCGTACCCCACTTGTACGGGTCAGGCACAAAGTCCCTATTAACGTGGGACCACCCACAAGCCGAGACTCATGGAGTGGCAGGTGAAAAATTGCGTCGATCCCGTCGGCATTCCCCCTCAAGGGGGGCCGCCTCAGGCACTGGGCAATAAACCCAGCCCTGCCCCTTTAAATCAAGGGGGCAGGTGTTGCCTGGGGGGATGGCCCCCTGGGATCGACGCCGTTAATTATATCAATGGTCCAGAGGCCGAAGCCACTGTTGACCATATCTACATACAAATAACATGCAATTGGATTTATATATACAACAAAATAGCGGTTTGCAGTGTGAATGGGAAGGCTAATTTGCATATTGATATTAAAAATGTGATTTTATTAAATATGTGCTTAGTATTATTGATTTCTAACTGTTTGGTTTTATTTTAATGAATATAAGCAAAAATCTCTTCAATCAATCTTAAATGAAATCCATTAACAAGAAAAAATAACTGTCATTTTATTCTTTATTTCCTAATTTAACTAAATTGTTAAATAAGTAAAATTCAGCAATGAAAGACGGGAGTGATGGAAGAGTAAGTTTCATTTCTATTTTTCTATTATACCCCCACTCTGTTACATATCTTTTTGTCTGCCTCTAATTTAATACGATATTTCATTACATTGAAACTTAAATACTTGCACCCGGAGGGTGCATATATTTGCTAGTTTTAATAATATCTTAATTGATTTCTATATAAAATCATTCATAGGATTGATTTTAATACATTGGAGAATAAAACAATAATATTAGAGATCAATAACACCAAGTAGGTATTTATCAAACCCAGTTTTGTTAAAACTAGTATGCAAATCAACCACACCATAAATTATGTAAACCTTTATTTCTTAGTGATATATAAGACACATTGCAAGATTTTAAATATACTAATAACATGGGCTGTTTTGAGGCAAATCTCATTTTTTCACAGACATCATTAATGATTTTGACTATAAATAAAATACTCATTAATAAACTTATGCAATTCCTGGGGGTATTGCGACATAAACAGTGATGTAGTTTCAGTTACAGACAGTTTTGCTTTCTATTATGTTTTATCCTTTTTAATTTAAAAGATTTTTTTTAAATTGATTTTTTTAATATATCAATGATTTATACCCTTATGTTTTTTATTTAGCTTTTTTTTTAATGGAACATAAGGAGTAAAGAGCGTTTTTTCTTTTAACCCCTTCTCGAACAAAAATAGGGCACAGATTTTGTTGAACTTTGGTCTTTCTAAGTCTCCACCAATTTTCCTTTATAAAAGAACATGTGCTTGGTCATTGTACAAACAAACATACAGACAGACAGAATCTTTCTTTTATATATATAGATTTTGACTAGTATTTTCTTTAATCTTTTAAAATTTTAGTTTGTAATGTAGTAGTTGCCTTTCACCAATGGTTGGTTGGTTGGTTGGTTGGTTGGTTGGATTTCACAGCATGTCAACCCTTATGGAATTATTTTATGCTGAAGACATTTTGATGGGCATTCAACATTTATTTCAAACTCATCTTTTGATCTATTTAGCCCATAGATGGGACCCTAACAGGTACTACCAATCCGGGTCAGAGTTAATCTGGGAGTAATGGTGATGAAGAGGTGCTTCACATTCCCGAGATCTCCAGAATTGGAACTTCACCATCAGATAGAGTTTAATGCCGTATCAAGGACACTAAGACCCTCAGCCATTGCCTTCTAGCACATATATGATAAAAAAGGTTGTGGCTTGCCATAAGGGCAATAGGGTTGAGATAATCATATAGTTGCTAGGGCTTGACGTAACCAGTCGATTGATCGGAGGGGGCCTCTCTGACCGCCCATCTAGCCTAAGGGACAAAGTGGAGTATTGCAGGTCATGGACTGCTCAGCCACCAGGATTTCATCCTTAATCATCACAGTTTGCCACTCATGGCCAACAGGTGACCCCATGGAGGGGGGGGGGTCTTACCCCTCTGCCGAGATGCAGTTGGTGTATTCTAAAGCCCCACCAACAGGGCTGTAAAAGTTGGCAGGACTCTCTCAAAAGAGCTAGCAATCTGACTAAAGTCTTATGTTGAATTTATTACAGATACCTTTTGAGATAATTGTGACAGTATAAAAAAAGTTTGTGTAGTTTTTTGATGTTCAACTTATATCTAATTTAAAAAAAGATAACCTTTTGAAGTGTATGTTTGATTTGTTTTATGGCACATCAACCACAGTGGGTCACATTTAATGCCAATAGAAATAGAGATATAATAATAATTCTTTGTAGAAAGATAATTTGGTTGAAAGATCTGATTTTTGTTTGCATTCTTTGTAGTGGAATAGTTTGTTCTTTTTAGGTAAACAAACTGTATTATTCACATATTGGTTTGTACTTTAAAAATGTGACAGATCTATAATGAGTGGGGTAGAAGCATTTTCATGGTTATTTCCTATAACTCCAACATAAACAAAGGGGAACCACTCTTGACTGATAAATTATTTATTTATTTATTGATCTACTAAGAAAAAAGAAGACAGGGTTAGGGTTAGTTTAATGGGAAAATAAATAAATAATTTATCAGTCAAGAGTGGTTCCTCTTTGTTTATGTTGGAGTTATAGGAAATAACCATCTTTATTTATATTGTATATTCTAAACCCTGTAAATAGCATTTGAGATCTCTGTCAAATAGCTAATTTGACATAGTTCTGAAACTATGAAACTGATGATGGCAAGCCCCGAACCTTTTTATCATATGTGCTGGAAGGCAGTGACTGAGGATCTTAGTATTCTGGGTATGACATTAAACTGCATCTAATGGTGAAGTTCCAGTTTTGGAGCTCTGGGGAATGTAGAGTACCCCTTTATTCCCATTACTCCCAGATCTACCCTGACCCAGAGTGGTAGTACTTGTCAGGGTCCCATCTATGGGTTAAGTAGGAAAAAATAAGTTTTAAAAAAAAAAAAATGAGTTTAAATAATTTTTTTTTAGAATACCCAACAAGCATGAACAGAACAAAATGGCTTCAGCATAAAATAACCCAACAAGGGTTGACATGCAGCAAAATCCAACCAACCAAACCTAAACTATACAAAAAATATAAATGTTCCATAATAGATAGGCATAGTCTATCATTTTAGTAAATAGAGTAATTCAAAATAACAATAGTGGAAAATCACTGATATATATTTTGAATGGCAACAGTCTCGAACACAAGGTCATTTAAAATGAGGCCTCTCATTAGCTTAGAGGATCACATGACTAGGCAATGCTGGGAAAGTAGAATTAGAAGTTAGTGAAGTTGAGTCTAGCAGCCCATTTGGGTAAGATGTGCCTTTCAGTCTAGTGGAGGGGGGAGGCATTCCACGAGTTAAAAAGAGCTAGATGGAACACTGAGAGAGACAGTCCCAGGCAGTGGAAAGATGTTTGACCCAAAATTAAGAAGAAACCCCTAGCTGGAAAAAAAAAATCCAAAACCAATATAAAGAGCAGATAATTTTGGTTGATTGGTTAGATTTTACGGTATGTCAACCCTTGTTGGGTTGTTTTATTCTGAAGATATTTTGTTTTATTCATTTTTGTTGGGTATTCAATGTTTTTTTCAAAATGAATTTTCTTTTAAACACATTTTTTTAATGTTTAACCCATAGATGGGACTTAAGAGGTACTACCATTCAGGGTCAGGGTGGACTTGGGAGTAATGGTGATAAAGTGGTACTCCATATTCCCCAGAGTTCCAGAATTGGAACTTCACCATTAGATGCAGTCTAACATCATACCCAGGGCACTAAGACCCTTAGCTACCGCCTTATAGCACATATATAATAATTGCATTTCACTTAGCTCTAATACCCTTGGGAAAGGTATGAATCCTCCTCTCCCTCCAGCTATGGATAAATAGTAGGGCAGACTGGGCTCTTTAACCTTGGTTAGGCAACCGGTCTAGGAGAAGGAAAACTCTGAATTCAAACCTGTTGAACTCCGCTTAAGAAATTGACCTTAGGTCGCATCCTACTCGTGCGGAGGGGTTGGTAAATATATATATATAGCACATATATGATAAAAAAGGGTTGTGGCTTGCCATAAGGACAATAGTCTGATAGAAGAACAGAAACTGATATAAACAGATATTAGATTAATCATTCATTTAGCAAAAATCAGTTTATGCTATATTTTATTGTCTTGCACTAAAGTCTAGGAATTGGTAGAAAAGAGCTACACATAATTTTTCAAAGAGCAGAATTCATATTTAAATTGGTTTCTTTCTTTCTTTCTTGCTACCCTAAAATCAAACTTAAAATAAGTTTGACTTACCATCTTTTTCAATAAGTCTTTGTCGTTTATTTTGCTGTTCACTAACATCTTCATAATCTGGATCAATATTGTAGTAATCTCGTTTAGTGGCCATCACTTTTCTTATATCACAAAATCAGCTCTGGAAAAAACAAAGAGAGAAAAAACAAATGATAATACAAAAACAATGAAAACTATTGCTTAAGAATAAGGAATAAATAACCATTTTTTAAATTCATTTTGGTTCATTGACATTACAGATAAATATTGGTTATCAAATGACTCTGAAGTTAAACAATTCAGAGTTCAAACAAAAATTAAAGTAAAAAAGGTCTCAGTTGTCAAACGAATTTTCGGACTACAAAACACGAATTGAACCGATGAAAACGGAAGTCATGTGAATAACTACTGAAGCAAACCGAAGATGGCTGAACAGCTGGTCGAATCTACCCAAGCAGCATCAGTTAGTGTCAGTCAGTATCTTGAATGAGTATCTGATATTATTTTTGTGCATTTCTTCGCTTCATTTGTGTTTATTCTTTATTTTACAATGATAATACAAAAACAATGAAAAGTATTGCTTAAGAATAAGGAATAAATTAGAAAAAACATGCCCAATTGAGTCACCCATTGAGCTCTGCATGGATAATTGTGATCAGGAAAAAGTGAGTTTGCAAAGAGAATTAGATTTTAAAAATAGATATTTAGTTTCATGACACAAAATACAAGCTAAAATTTGCAATTAAGTCAAAAACTGACCCGTATCTTATTTCATATTCTGCCTGTCACTTCCCCCCTCTCTATATATATCTTGATTAAGTAAAAAAAAAGTCAACGGGGCCGCCTAAAGTCGGTATCAGCCAGTCAGCGAGGGAGTCTATCCCCTTTTCAATAGCGCTAGACCAAGGAGATTGTTTTTTTAGCATCTGAGGTGGGGCGCCACACCTACCATCAGCTCCTTAGTTTACCGCACAGATCCATGTGCTACTCATACGCTGAGTTGGCGAGGACCGGTATCGAACTAGGAACCTTGTGGTCTCTAGCCGAACGCTCTACCGACTGAGCTAACCTGGCCCCAATATCTTGATTAACTACTCCTTAAATTTGTTAGTTTCTCTGTGAGAGAGAGAGAGAGAGAGAGAGAGAGAGAGAGAGAGAGAGAGAGATTGAACTTCCCATTTTATTTGTATGTTAATTTTCATCAGCAGCCAGAAGTTAAGGGCTGGGTGCTAATGAAAATTAATATTAATCTAAATAGGAAAAAAAAAACCATTTAGGAAACAATCATTGATTCCCTCAGCTTTTGTATAATAATAGATAGACATTTTTACAATTTATTTTGGTTCATTGACATTAATTTCCTTCAGGTGTCTGTTGTATGTTCAAATATTGAACTAATTTCTTCTCTCATACACATCACCAGAGTTCAAATCCTGGATGAGGTTGTTTGCATTTCACATGGCACTAATCACCTTTGGAAAAGGTATGAATCCAACTATGGGTAAATAGTAGAGCAGACTGAGCTCTTTAACCTTGGTATGGCAACTGGTCTAGAAGAAAAACTCTGAATTCAAACCTGTTAAAATCCACTTTAAAAATTGATCTTGTGCAGTATCTTGCATGTGTGGAGGGGTTGGGTAAATACACATACATCATATCTGTGTGTCTGAAAATTTATGGAATGATCCAGGACTTTTTAAAGTTTTAATTCAGAGAGAAACTTTAAAATAAATGCAGAAAACCATAAAAGTAAACACTGGATGATTAAATTAAAAGAAAAAACATACACAGATGTACAATAGACACTATGTCTGAAAAATTATCACTCTTACCCACCCCCTGAGGAGGTAGAACACACACACACACACATATATATATATGATGGCTGTCAACTCGTGTTTGAGTTAGACCATTTCCTGTTTTTTTGTGGTTTAAAAAAAAATTTGTTTTATGATAGTTGGGTGCCAGTAGCATTTGACACTCTATCCTTGTGCTTTCTTAGATGACTCACCAGGCCATCCCAGGAGAGACATACTCTTCCACATAAACTACATGTTGGAACTTCTCCACTTTGAATGTTGCTGGGCTGAAAATTACCCTATATTAAATTATATACATATATGTGTGTGTGTGTGTGTGTGTGTGTGTGTGTGTGTGCGCGTGTGGAATCAGAAATTAATTAAACAAGCCTGAAGAAGATACTGAAATCTGAAACGCATGTCGCAAAATGAAATAAAGTTTTTTGAAAAAATTCAAACCATTTTGCAGACATTCTTTACATTATATATATATATATATATATATATATATATAAGATATGTCTACAATGCAAGACCATCAACAAAACACCTGTGAAACAAAATTGTCTCATGCTCTAATAATTCATTTGATAAAGATATTTACCTAAAAACTATTCACTTACAAATCATATATACAAAACAAAAAACAAAAAATTAGCATTAAATAACCAACAAAAAATAACCAAATTAAATCAAAGAATCATCTTGAATTAAAGATTTAATACAAAATTAGCAGAAGACAAAAAGGTTCTGCAACAAGGCTGTTTGCATTTCAACTCTTGGGAAAGGTAGGAATCCAACTATTCACCCTCCAATAATGGTAAATAGTAGGGCAGATTGGGCTAACCTGAGTATGACAACTAGTCTAGAAGGAAATGGCTGAATTCAAACAACTTTTGATTTTGTTTGATTAAGTTGCTCTTTGTTTTCTATGTTATTGTTATCATTGGATTGGAGGCACTTGTCGTCGTAGGAAGTGAACTCGCCAACCTGAGTTAAAATCCTGAACAAGGTTGGTTGGCTGAATTTTATGGCATGTCAACCCTTGTTGGGTTATTTTATGCCAAAGATGTTTGGTTTTATTCATTCTAGATGGGTATTTAACATTTTTTTTTTCAAATTCAATTTTTAAAAAAAACTGATTTTCTTCTATTTAACCCATAGATGGGACCCTAAGAGGTAGACCCACTCCAGATCAGAGTAGACCTGGAAGAAATGGTGATGAAAGGGTACTCCACATTCACCAGAGCTCTAGAACTGGAACTTCACCATCAGGTAGAGTTTAACCGCATACCCAGGACATTAAGACCCTCAGCCACCACACATATGATAAAAAGGGGTGGGTGGATTCCATAAGGGCTATAGGGTTGGGACAATCATAAGGTGCTAGGGCTTGACATGACTAGCTAATTGATCACCCATCTAGATTAAGTAAAGGCCAAAATGGATTGTTGCATGTCAGAGACAGCTCAGCTACAAGGATTCCGTCCATAAGCATCGCAGGTTGTCACCCACAGTTGGCTCTATTGGGGAGGGGGTCTTACCCCTCTGCAGAGGTGCAGTCGGTGTATTCTATAGCCCCAGCTGATAGGGCGGTGTGCAACTAGAGTTCGAATTTGCCTACTATGATGTCGCAGTCCAATATGTTAGCCACCACGACACAGGGACTCAACCCCCTTGAACACAAAGGATTTATTTCTTAGATAAATACTTACTGGGTGAGTTATAGTATTTCCCAAAGTGCTTTAGATATTTGTTTTGTAATACTCAAATCAAAGAAAAAACTTTTATGCATAATATTTATAAATACTGGTTGACCATATGTCATTTTTTAAATGAGTGGGAATAGAATATGAATGGGTTTTAATAATAATAACTAGCAGGACCTGTGGATATACAACAGTATCATAATTCAATTATTACAAAATTTGAAATTCAAACATGAGGAAGACTAGGTTCAACCCTTGGCTTCAAAAATCAATTTCATGAATTTTAAAATCTACCATAAATCAAACTATAATATCAAAAACATTATTCACCTTTTAGAATGCACATGTTGCATCAAACAATATAGAGTGAAATCAGAATGTCCTTTCAATTTACTAGCAGGACCTGTAGATATACCACAGTATGATGATTTAATTATTACAATGTTTGATATGTTTACTTAACAGCTAATGCTAAATAATTCAATATGTAAAAAGCATAATAATCTTGATTTAACTCTCTCTCACTCTTTTTAAAAAAATTTCTTTCCTTCTTTTAATCTTTTCATTATGTTCGATTGAAACAGATTAGCGTTATTGCTTTCACACACTCACCCCCTCTCTCTCCCCTACTCTCTTATCTTTTTTCTGTGTAACATGTCCTTTATCTTCCCTTCCTTTCTTTATAGTAAAAATGGAATGGTCCATCATTTAGCTGAGGTGACGGCACTTATAAGAAATAAGTATTTGGTGGATAAGCAACACCAGATAATCAGGAATTACATTTTTGCATTTCATCTTGGAGGAATTAGACGGTCTCATTTTTAACCAGAGAGTGTGGGAAGATGATAATGGTCGTACAATTAAGGAACATGAGTATTAATATATAGATAAGTACTGGTTGATCTTGAGTCATTTTTTAAATTAGTAGAAATGGAATCTGAATGGGTTTTAATAATAATAATAATAATAATAAAAGAACAGTTGTATTTATGAAGCATCTTCAAGTTTGGGCAGATGAATTGGATTGTAGCCAAGTTTGAATATAAAATTAAACACTTTCCCTCTGTTGGAGATGTCCCCTTGAAAGCCGCCCTATCTAATGATGAGTCAGAGAGGGAGAAAAGAAAGAGGCAAGCCTCATTTTTAAATGGAAACTTAAAAACACGTTTTTCTTTCTGCTAATCAGAGGGTCCAGTTGAGTTAGGCATTGGCTAGTTCATGGCTGCTAGTTGCCAGCTCAAAACTGATAAGACACCTCATTCGCTATTTTAATCTAAAAGTTTATTTTGGGGAAGGCAATTGGTGATAGCTCAGTGGTTAGTATATTGGACTGAAGTAAAATGGGAACAATCCATTTGTCCTTCTTTTATGGATTTCATACTTATCTATCTACTTATATTTAAAGTATTGACCGAAATAAGTACAGGCTTAGCAATTTTTTTCATAAAGTTGATTTTCTTCTAAACCAAAAATAGTATTTTTGTACAAATGCACAATAGCGCACAACAGATAATATCATTAGAATCACATTTTTATATATAAATAGCATTAGATTACGGAAACTTCTGAAGTAGCCTAATACTAACCCTTACTCTAGCGTCTCAAAGGTTTTGGATATTTCCGTGAAATATAATGCTTCTTATACATAATCTAATAATATTATCTTTTGCATACTATTCTGCATTAGTACCAGTATTTTTAATATTATTTCTAGTAGAACATTATAACATTAAAGGTATTATTTATTACCAAACCATTATTACCATATATTTATATATATGTGTCATATATTACATATAAATTATGATAGCATAGTTACCAAACAGCATTGACTGTGTCTACACTATCCTAACTTAGTGTATGAGTATATAAAATTGAAATAAATTCGACAGTTTAAGGTAAAAATAAAGAAAAACAATATCCTAACATATATATGCTTTATCACTTATATTAAGTACTCTTTATTTATAAATACAGCAAACGACATTTTATATATATATATATATATATACAACACACCAGAATCGTTCATAAAGTTCTAAGGCTCACATAGATATTCTATGACTGCTTAAGCCTGTTTTGTCCATTTTTGGTATGGGCTTCACCTGACTGAAATCTGAATTGGTCTTTCAAGTTTTTTAAGAATTGGCTCTTCTTTCTGGGTAAGGCTAGAACTTTCTGAATTATATATATATATATATATATATATGTGTGTGTGTGTGTGTGTGTGTGTGGTGCATCAAAGAACTCAGGCACAATTTTCCAATTAATGTTTTATTCTTTGGTGGGTTGGTTGGATTTTACGGCATGTCAACCCATTGGGTTTTTCAACTATTTTCTATTCAACCTATAGACTGGACCCTAACAGGTACTACCACTCCATTTGTTCTTTGAATCAATTTTATCATCCTAAACTATACCTAATAAGTAAATTACTTTAACAAAATTATTTTGAAAATCAGACACATCAATTGGTTAATCAGTCTGTGGAACTTTAGATAATTCTATTTATGGAGGCGCTTGTAGCGTGATGGTTATTATCAGAGGCAATGGACACAGTGACCCAAGTTCAAATCCTGGATGAGGCTGTTTGCATTTCACATAGTGCTAATACCCATAGGAAAGGTATGCATCCAACTATTCTCCATCAAGCTATGGGTAAATATAGGCACTATAACTGTGGTTAGGAAACCTGTCTAGAAAAAAGAAAACTCTGAATTCAAACTCCGCTTAAGAAATTGACCTTGTGTTGCATCCTACTCATGCAGAGAGGTTGGTATATATATATATATATATATATATATATATATATATATATAGAGAGAGAGAGAGAGAGAGAGAGAGAGAGAGAGAGAGAGAGGATTGAGCTCTCAGGAAATTGAATTTTCTGGTGGCCACTAATTATACTAAAATATCAGAGCTCTCATAAAAAAACAGATTGAGCATTCCTAGTAGCCTTATATTGCATCAGTAAATTCTCTTTCTCAAAGTAGGTTGTGTAGATGGAACGGAGGTAAGAACTCTGACTGACGACAAATTGGTCGAGTTTTGATCTCAGCCTGAAACGTAATACATTGAAACAAGACTTTATGTGGATGACTATATACATATATATATATTAGTTAATTCTATTGGATTTCTTTGTTAGATAAATCATTATTTTTGCCCTGATAAGTGCACTCTCACCACAAGTGAACATTTCACAGGGCCTATTCCTTCTGTTCTTGGACCAATATCTTTCAGGATCATAAAAGAAATGTTTCACAACTGTTTGACATACACTCAGCTACTGCACATTATAAAAGTAGGCGGAGTGGCCTATTGTCGGTATCAGCCATACAGTGAGAGTGTCTATCCCCTTTACGCTAGTGCTAGTTTGGGAGATTATTTTTGTGTCTGAGGTGTAGTGCCACACCTACCAGCAGTTCCCCACTTTACCGCAGGGATCCAAGTCATGCTACTCATGCGCTGAGTTGGCAAGAGCCGGTATCAAACCCAGAATCCTGTGATTCCTAGGTGGATAGTCCCTAATTTTAAACACTACTACCCTATTTGAAATCAGACAGCCTTAGTCCCCCCCCCCCCTAGATATAAAGCTGTTTTATCACAACAGAAACTGATAAACTTAACTTTGAACCCTTCATATCAAATTACTTGTCAAGGAGTTTAAAGTTTAGCAGCAACAAAATATTAATGATGATTCAATGATTAAAATTCCACGACTCAACTCAAAAGATCATTTCTCAACTCGAATATTGGACAACCTAGAAAAAAAAAAATATTACAAATGGAAATAAATTTATTCCAGACCAGTAATGAATTTAAAGTGTTGTGGTACACTGAATATAATATTGTCTACAAATAAGTACATCACTAACCATTTTTTAATACCATTATTCATATTTGTTTGGGTAAAAGAAACTTACATTTTTGAGGTAGAAAACTAAAAAAAAAAAAAAAAAAAAAAAGATCTTTTTTTAAATGTATGTATATATATATATATATATAAATAAATCTTTATCAAGGATGATGACTGTATTAGTCATATCATTATAATATCTGGAAAATAATTTTTTAGATCAAATCTTTTGATAATATTTTGTGTAGAAGAATTTGAAAGATGTTTTCAGTGTTGGTTAATATTTTTTTATGCTAATCAGAGTTAACTCTTTGAACCCCAAAGCCTGTTGGTATTCTCTTACCCTGGACCTGAACTCACAAAATTCAAACATTTTGTTTAAATAAATCTAATAAAAGACAGACAGTGGTCATTATATTAAGTACAGTGGTACCTTAACTTACGAGTTTTCTGAGTTACGAACTGTTGACTTTTTGCTTTGAGGTGAGAGCTAAAACTGGAAGTACAAGCAAGCTTTAGATACACTTATGTTAATAATTTCACTAAAAACTTATATTATTTATAAAAAAATAAACATTAAAACATTACAGCACACACTTTATTACATTCTATTTTATCATGTTTTGTTTCTTATCTAAAAAAAACATAATAAAAAAAAAGGTTATTTCCTAGTTGAGTAATATGATATTACAGAGTGACCCAGAAAAAACAGAACCCAAATTATTTATTTTCCCATTAAACTAATCCTAATCCTCAACTCTAACCCTCACCCTTGTTGGACTTAAACTTTAAAAAAATTGAAATTAACAGTTTTATTACAAAATTTGTGGGTTCTTTTTTTTCTGGGTCACCCTGTAATATTATGTTACTCAACTAGGGGAGGGGATAGGGTTAGGGTTGGGGGTTAGGGTTAATTTAATGGGAAAATAAATAATTTGGGTTCTGTTTTTTCTGGGTCACAATGTAATATCATGTTACTCAACTAGGAAATAACCCCCCAAAATTAGGGTGCTTTTTTGGGTGGGATTGGAATGGATTAATGGCATTTCAGTTTATTTCAATAAGGAAAATTGGTTTGATATACGAGGAAATTGAATTATAAGTGGAACAAATTAAATTCATAAGTCAAATTACTATTGTATTTATTTAATTTCTTCTTCATCACCACTACCTCCACCACCAGCTAATAGAGCTTGAAATACTGGGCTTACAGTGTATAGCAAAATAGTTGCTGGGCTTTGCAGGAATTTACTGCCTATATATCTCTTATTATAATGGAGATTGTGTGTTTGTCTGTCAGTAACCAAAACTATATTACTACTCAAGTCACAATTCCCTTAATTATTTACATCACATTCTCCATGATTTTACTCTTATTTAAACCTCAATTATTAATACTGTTGACCATAACTGCATACTAATAACATTTAACTGTATTTATATATACAAAAATAGTGGTTTACAGTGTGAACGGGAAGGTTAATTTGCATATGGATATTAATAATTTGATTTTAATAAATATGTGCTTAATATTATTAATTTCTAATCATTTGGTTTTATCTTAATGAATATGAGCGAAAATCTCGGGGATAAATCTTAAAAGAAATCCATTAACAAAAAGAAATAACTGATTTTATTCTTTACTTCCTATTTTAACTAAATAGTTAAATTAGGAAAATTTAGAAATGAAAGACGGCAGTGATGGAAAAGTCAGTTTCAGTTGTTCTATTTTCGATTATAGCCCCCCCCCCATTTCAAATCTTTTCATCTGCATTCTTAATTAGTTTCATTAGCCCTTCTAATTTAATAGAATATTTTATTACATTAAAACTTAAATACTTACACAGTAAGGGTGCATATATTTGCTAGTATACAGCTCTTACACACACACACACATATATATATATATATATATATAAAAATAAATACAGCTCTTACACACATAATTGAGCACTTATTTTCAATTCTCCAATACTAAAAAAGGACTACCAATATATATATATAAGTTAAGGTAGTGTAACCAGGCGCCTTTGACTCCATGTCCACGCTACCTTAACTTAAACATAAATGCTGTATCAATGATATTGAGGCATTGTTTACTTATATATATATATATATATATATATATATATATATATATATATATATATATGCTGTATGGGTAATGGTACACATGTTTAGCATCTGTAAGATGCTGTGTGTATTTACTCAACTCCTCCACCATGAGCAGGATGAGAAACATGTTCAATTTTTAAGCAGAGTCAAAGTACATTTAGTTTGAATTCAGAGTTTTCCTTCTCCTAGCCAGGTTGTCTTACCATAACTAAAGAGGCCAGACTGCCCTGCTATTTATTCATAGTTTATCTGTTCTCCAACAAGACAAGGGATCTTGCTAGACACCCGTTACGTAACACAATAACAACATTATCTAAGACTTGAACTCGGATTGCTAATTCCATTTCCTATGATAACCATTACACAAGCACCCCTCCTTTATATATATATATATATATATATATATATATAATAGTAATAGTGGAAAAGAGTTAAGGGTCTATCATGCTTTTAATCAAAATGATCCCATCAGGAGCCTACTTTATACTAGACTAAGTTTAACTTAGTTTAACTAAGTAATGACATTGAATTAGTCAAGTATAAGGTAGAGTCCTGATGAGATCATTGAGATTGAAACCATGGTAGACCTTAACTCTATTCCACTATAACTATTAGTATCATTATTATTGCGTTTTGCTTTTGATATATTGAGCAATTTTGGATAATTTACTAATGCCACTGCAACGGAAAAGTTAAAGCAGTAATTGGATATATATATATATATATATATATATATATATATATATATATATAAATGCTGATAAGTACACGTCCTGTGTTACTGATGCATAAAAATCTAAAAAGATGCAGAAAAATCGTATCCATGCATTCCAGTGTTTTTTTCTTCCCCCACCATTTCCATCTTTACAATTTATTAAGAAACTTTAGTTGGGACCCATCAAATTTCCCGGGGACTCATTCAAATCAAATCTGTGCATCTCAGGACGCACTAAATTAAAAAGCTATCAGTATCACTGTATATATATATATATATATATATATATATATATTCAGGTTACTGAAAGAGTGCTACTAATACAATGTAACCCAGTACTACCTATTGTATGGTTGAGCGATTGAGTAAATCTGTTCTTTAGCCAGACAAGGAAGCTTGCTAGACATCCATTACGTAACATGATCAGCGTTACATGGAGTGTACCTCCTGTAATAAACTTTAAGAGTTCCTCTATAAAACTGCATATTGTGAGTGCCAATATCTCAAATAGTTGGGGTGTAATATATCTTTATATATGTAATATTATATATTATGTAATATATCTACCTTTCTAGAGAGAGCACTGCTTCCCAGCTTGTGCTCTCTACTGAGATATCATCGCCTCCGCTGGCTGGATGCTGGCGAATGGATGGATGATGGGCAAATCTCAAAGGACATCTTCTATGTGGAATTTTCATCTCGGAAGTCCTTTAACATCAACCCTGCCAGTTGGGAAAATTTGGCTCAGGACCGCCTTTGGTGGGGACAGGCTCTCCATAGAAAGCTATTCATGTCTGAAGTCATCCTGGTGAAACACCATGAAGCAAAGAGGTCCAAGAAAAAGTAACAGAGCACTGGCACACAATGAACATTTTCAGGACCAGCCTTCACATGTGACATCTGTGGTTGAAACTGTTTTTCAAATATTGGCCTTGACAGTCACAGAAGGTGCTGTGCTAGAATGTAACTCCAGGGCATAAGAAATCTATGGTCTTCCAAGGCTGTGATGATGATGATGAATATCTATTATTATAATAAAGCTGAGTGTATCAATGATTGTTTGCTAAAGGCTTTTTTCCTATTTAGTTTAATGATACAAAATTCATTTCAAAATATTCCTTAGTTCTAGGATTGAGTTAAGTTTGAAAAAAACCCAAACAACTATTTTAATTGGTTCTAATTAGTTGTAATTTGCAATTAAGTAAAAAAACTACCTGTTTCTTACTCACATTCTGCCTATCACTTTCCCCCTCTCTAAGTATATCTTGATTACCTCCCCGTTATATATGTTAGTTTCTAAGTGACGTAAAGAGAATGATTAGAGAGTGTGAAATATACTTGTATGTTAAGTTTCAGAAGCAGCTAGCCTGTAGCTTCTCAACATCTTAATCGGGTCCATTTAAATTTAAATTAGATCAAACATTCCCTTTCTTTAAAATCTTACAAAATGATTTTAATATTTGTTTTTATTTCATTCTCTGGATGTATTTATTTTTCAAAAATGTAATTTGCTTTGTAAACTTACTTTTCCCAATTATCTACCCAGAGCTCAATGGGTGACCCAACAGGTCATGTTTTGTCTAGTATCTTTTTAAATTAACTACTTCTTTTGTAATCAACTTGTATAACTTATAATCTGATCAATATCATACAAAACTAATCCCTCAACATGATCCCCAATGATGCTAACATATCGTTAAAACCATTAAGTACGAAAATGTAAATATAAATATACAACATATCATTTTCTAACCTCTTGGCATGAAATAACCCCAGACGGGTTGATATGCCATTAAAAATCAACCAACCAGCCAACTTGTATAACTTATTGTTAATGTCTAAATTTTTTTATTTCAATAAAAATTTCTTTCCCAAATTAATTAAGTGTAAGAAGAGCTACTCAAAAGATTAAGGAAGTTAACCCTTATCCTACTTTAAACCGCTCACAGTGGCTTTCCCACCATTATAATAAAGCAGAAGGACTCAGATTGTAATGATAATCTATATAGTGATACTTGTGTTCCTTAATTGTATGACTTATCATCTTGCAACACCATCTGGTTAAAAATGAAACTGTCCAAATCGTCCAAGATGAAATGCAAAAATGTATATCCTGAATATCTGGTGTTGTTTATTCGCCAAATTCTCATTTCTTATAAGTGTCATAACCTCAGCTAAATAATGGACCATTCTATTTTTATTATAAAGAAAGAAGGGGAGAAAAAGGACATGCTACACAGAAAAAATATAAGAAAGAAAAAGAGTAGGGGAAAGAAAGAAGAGAGTAGGAGAAAGAAAGAAAGAAAGAAAGAGAGTAGAAGAGAGAAGAAAGAAAGAAAGAGAGTAGGGGAAAGAAAGAAAGAAAAGAGTAGGGGAAAGAAAGAAAGAAAAAGAGTAGGGGAAAGAAAGAAAGAAAGAAAGAAAGAAAAAGAGTAGGGGAAAGAAAGAAGAAAGAGAGTAGGGGAAAGATAGAAAGAAAGAGGGTAGGGGAAAGAAAGAAAGAAAGAGGATAGGGAAAGATAGAAGAAAGAGAGTAGGGAAAGATAGAAAGAAAGAGAGTAGGGGAAAGAAAGAAAGAAAGAGAGAGAAAGAAAGAAAGAGAGTAGAAAGAAAGAAAGAAAAAGAGTAGGGGAAAGAAAGAAAGAAAAAGAGTAGGGAAAGAAAGAAGAAAAGAGTAGGGGAAAGAAAGAAAGAGAGTAGGGGAAAGAAAGAAAGAGAGTAGGGGAAAGATAGAAAGAAGAGAGTAGGGGAAAGAAAGAAAGAAAGAAAGAAGTAGGGAAAGAAAGAAAGAAAAAGAGTAGGGGAAAGAAAGAAAGAAAAGAGTAGGGGAAAGAAAGAAAGAAAGAGAGTAGGGGAAAGAAAGAAAGAAGAGTAGGGGAAAGTAGGGAAAGATAGAAAGAAAGAGGATAGGGGAAAGATAGAAAGAAAAGAGTAGGGGAAAGATAGAAAGAAAGAGAGTAGGGGAAAGATAGAAAGAGAGTAGGGGAAAGATAGAAAGAGGGGGTGAGCACTGAAGTGATGATGCTAATCTCTTTCAATCGAATAAAATAAAAAGAAGGAAAGAAAAAAAAAAGTAAGAGAGAATTAAATCAAGATTATTATACTTTTTACATATTGAACTATTTTGCTCTTTAAACATATCAAATGATTTAATAATTAAATTATCATACTGTGATATATCCAGCAAGTAGAACTTTATTTGAATAGAATGAATTTTGAAGTGAATAGATAGTGAACTTTGAAAATTTGATACAGCTGTGGAGGAAATTTGGTAGGCAAAGAGTTAAGAAACGTCTTTCTTGAAAGAAAGAAAAAAATTGAGAGAAAATAAAGTTCCTTTTTATCTTGGTAAATTAATTTTAAGTAATACTCGAGACACAGGAAATGCTGATAAACTTGATATGAACAGGTTGACCAATGTGTTCAAATTCCCAAACTTTTAGGTAGCACTTTTATTTGGTACTAAACTACTAATGATTGAAGAGTAACGGTTGTATGTATCTACCCAACCCTTTCGCACAAGCAGGATGTGGCACAAGGTCAATTTCTTAAGCAAATTTTAACAGGCTTGAATTCAAAATTTTTCTTCTACTAGACCAGTTGCCATACCAAGATTTTTAAAAAATACAGTCTACCCTACAATTTACCTATGGCAGGAGAGAGAATAGTTGGATGCATACCTTTCTCAAAGGTATTTAGCACTATGTGAAATGCAAACAGCCTCATCCAAGATTTGAACTTGGGCTGCTTGTCCATTCCCTAGGACAATAACTATTACACTAAAAGTACCTTGTAAATTATTCATTGATTTTAACAGCATGTCAACCTGCCTAGGGTCATTTTATGCCTAGACATTAGGGAATAGTATTCATTTTACATTCAAATTTACATTTTTTGTGTAGTTCTTTTTTTGGCATACAGTTGTATTGAATACAAAGAAATTTTAAACAGATCTATTTGGGACTAACAGGTACTACTGTTCATGGTCAGAGTGGACCTAGGAGTAATGGCAATGAATATATATATATATATATATATATATAAATAAAATGGCAGTCACTATATCTAATATATAAAGGAGAGATTTTGGTATGTACGTGTCGACGTATAACTCCAAAACGGGAGGTCACTCAAATTTAAAATCTTGCATACACACTGATATCGTTCTAACTAAGAAACACTCCAAATTTGGTTATTGATTTTTATTGATTAATGGATATAATTAATTAATTAAACCAAAATCAAACGATTTTTCGAAATCTATAAAATAGCTGCTACTGCTGAAATTCCAGCTGCACTCAGCAAGCACACCCCACCCTGCTGCCCGTCCATATGTACAGTCTATTTCTACTGCATTGTTGAATGCATTTGTTTATGTAAAAAAGAAAAAATGAAAACCTTTTTATCAATATTTTTACGAATACTTTCATATTTCTTAGAATAAAATATATCCATTTTTAATCAGCGAATCAAATTTGAATTAATATGCAAATTTTTGCAAATACAAAAACTGAACTTAAAATAGTCTTACACACGAAAAAGTTTTTGAAAAAAATCTTTCAAGCGATTAAAAAAAGGGGATTCTTAGAATAAAATGATTAAATATATCCAGTGAAACTCAAAACGTTTTTGAAAGAAGAATAACGGTCCATCTTTTTTCTCGCCTATTTACGGTTCAATCTTCTTTAAGATATCAATATGGTTCGAAAGAGAATGAAATAATCTCTCTAAATATATAATTTGATTGAGTTTTTATCAATGGAATTATTTTTTACAGTGAGTTAAAAAAAATCATATTTTGCTTCAGTCAGCCTAGAATTTGTAGTATAGTTTTTTCATACTAAAATTTTAACATAAAATCAAATCTTATTTATCGCATATTTCTGTTTCTATCTTAAAAATATTTATTTGGTTAGAAAAAAATCTTTCTAAATATGTAATTAGTACCTTTTCATACATTGAATTTTTTTACAGCGAATTAAATAATAAATCAAATGAAAACATTTAATGACAAATCAACTTTGTTTTATAAATTCCCGTCATTTGTCAATTGTAAACAAAACCTTTTTTTTATTTTTCATAATCACATTATTTATTTATTTTAATATTAGAAATACAAATAAAATCATGATACTAATGTAGAATAGTGCGCAAGAGATAATACCATTAGATTACCTAATACATTTCATGGAAATACCTGAAAAACTCAAATTGTTATCAAATTTATGATATAGTATACTTTACTATAATTATTATAGTAAAGTATACTATATTCGATCGGCTATGTTTTGAATTAATAATGTTATTTTTTTAAAGATTATTCATCATTTTACATAAATTTGATTACTTTATTTAATTCTTTTTTTCTTCTTTTTCAAATATTAATTTGAAGTTTAGCAAATCGTGTCATCTATATTTTATTTAAAAAATATAGTTAATCATTGAATTAAAATGTCTTACTATATCATTATGTGATGGGCTAAACTTGCAAATCAGTCGAAAAATTACTGTGACCCTGAAAAAATAGAACCCATAAATTTTGTAATAAAACTGTTAATTTTAACTTGGGGGGTTTAGGGTTGGGGTTTAGGGTTAGTTTAATGAGAAAATAAATAATTTGTGTTCTGTTTTTCTGGGTCACTCTGTATGCAGAGTGACCCAGAAAAAAAAAAACAGAACCCACAAATTTTGTAATAAAACTGTTAATTTTAACTAGGGTGTTTTAGGGGTTAGGGGTGGGGTTTAGGGTTAGTTTAATGGAAAAAATAAATAAATAAGTTGGGTTCTGTTTTTTCTAGGTCACCTGTAATATATTTTCATTTTCTGACCGATTCGCAAGTTTATCCATATGATGTCATCCCCTCAAATCTGATGAAAAGAAAATTTCCTGACCTCCCACCAGGCAGGATTAAATTAAGATCGTTTTTACATATTGATTTTTATAGGTCATCCTTCGAGGACCGAACTCGGTATTCAGTAGTAATAGATCTACAAACGATTATTAAACCATGTTTTTATCTCTACCCGGGCTTAGCCGGGTAGCCGCTGCTAGTACATATATATATTTCTTTACAGAAGGCCATTTCCTCAATTCTGTGAAAAGCACATGTGACTCCTCAGGCTAAATTCACCCTTGCAAGCTCTGCCATATATATAACAAGCAAAAGGACTGTCTTTGGTGTTGACATTAACCCCATGCACTCTCACATGGCTTCCCAGACCCACATATTTAGTCAATTGTTATGAATTACCTAAAGGTTGCTGAGGAAGGACCTGTATAAAATCAGACAGCAACTGCTTGCTGTCATGAGATCTCATATGACTAGCAAGTCTGGCTGTGGACAATAGGGTAGCTTGATTTTGTAACTATAACATGTCCAATGTGGCAAAAGTTGCAAATTAACCAAGAATTACCACATAAAATGTTTTTCTTCAAAGCTTTTATTTGAGGAAGAAAAATAAAATATATTTCAATCTTTGAAAATGTTATCTCTGTTACAGCTTAATTAATGAGGTAAAAAGCAGCATATCGGAGGTGTCAGTGGTGATGGGTAAATATTTTCAATTGGAATTCTAGTTACAATATCTTATTCATTTCATCTTAGTTAAAAAAAAATGACAACCTTTTCTGTTTTAAATATTCAAATTGCCAAATTTTCTAACCAATTTCTGGGCCAAATGTTGCAAAAACTAGGATTTTTGGTGCATTTTAACCGATGATCTTCGATGATATTTCCTCAAACAATGGTGCAAGTAAGCGATCTAGTTTTTGGTATGAGTATTCATCATATCAGTATAAAACTTTTACTGTTTGAGAGAATTTTATATTTTTTTAAAAAGTGAAAAATCAACCTACCCTAGTGGACAAACATGAATTACCAGTAGGTTGTTGAGGAAGGACCTGTATAAAATCAGACTGTAATTGTTTGCTATCATGAGATCTCATATGACTAGCAAGTCATACTGTGGACAAACAGAGTCTATTGCAGATATTACAAACATGTCCAGGCTGAAAAAAGTGTCCTGAACCGAGGTCAAGTCCTGTTTCCAAAGTGTTGGTTTCAAGATGGAGTGTTTGATTCTCTCTACTTCAAATGTTTTACAACCATCATAGATCAATTTTTTTTGTCCAAACTGATAGATTTTCTGTCATTTGCTCCCAGTCTTCAAGATTTATATTAAGTGCTGTAAGGTTGTTTTTGATGTCATCCTTAAAACATTATATGTTATGGTGGTGCTCATGGTGTAATGGTTATAGTAGGAAATGGACCCAGAGACCAGAGTTAAAATACTGGATGAGCTTATTTGCATTTCACATTGTGCTAATACCCATGGAAAAGGTATGCTATCAACTATTTTCCCTCCAGCTATGGGTAAATAGTATGGCTGACTAGGAATGGGAAACTGGGGAATACTGGGAACTGGGAAATTAGGGAGACCTTGGAATAGCAACCAATCTAAAAGGAGAACTCTGAATTCAAATCTGTTAAACTCAACTAAAAATTTCTCCTTGATTGCATGCTGCTTGTATAGAGGGGTTGGGTAAATATTATATATTTGAACTATCATTTAGATGAGAAACTGTCAGTAACCAAGTGGCATTGACTTCATGTACACGGTACTTTAACTATATATATATATATATATATATATATATATATATATATATATGGCATGCAAGGATTAATTTTAATACAGCCAAAAGTATATAGATACATTGTTTCAAAACATTACATATTTCCTGTCTGTGACACTAAATTCAAATTCAGATCTTAATTTCCTGTTTATATATTAATTTGTTTATTTGTCTAATGTACTTAATTGTTTTATTTTTTGTTTTTATTATCATATATATGTTTTTTTTTTCATATGGGTGTGTTTGAATGAGAGAGAATCTACTAGTTTTTAAAAAAGAGGGAGAAAAAAAAGGGGGGGGGGTCACTATTGTCTCCATTCGAGTATATTTTCTTATTTATTTTGTAATGACTATCTGACAAAACTGGGCTCATTTATTGAGTTACTGGCCGAAATAAATTTATAATAGCCAAATGACTGTTTGTTAAGTTTTTGTTTCATACTGAAAGTGGGTTATTTCCTATAATTCCAACATGAACAAAGGGGAACCACTCTTGACTGATAAATTATTCATTTATTTATTAATCTACTAGGGTTAGTTTAATGGGAAAATAAATAATTCATCAGTCAAGGGTGGTTCCCCTTTATGTTGGACTTATAGGAAATAACCCTGAAAGTGTGTATATATATATATATATATATATATATATATGAATAAATACAAGGATAAAATTGTATCATGGAAGTGATACCAGACACATATTCTGTTTCTGTTATGCCATTCACCCTGGGTCAGTTGAGCCAGCGAATTCAAGGGAATAGGAAATTCACAAGCGGTCCCTGGGCACATATGATGTGTAGATGGTATTTTATTTGTTTTGGGTGTTTTTTGTTTATGAATAGCCAAGCCTGTTCATTTGAAGGTGGTTGTGGTTTTAATAATATCATTGTTATGGATACTGCTCAGCCTGTTTGTCATCCACTGATGAAACTGTGATTAATTTGTGTTGTTATTGATGCATAAGATCAGTTAATTTTGTTTATTTGGTGAGTCAGGCCTGGTTGTTAGCATCAGGGCTGTTGAGTTGGAACACAAACCCTTTAACTCAGACTCCTATATTTCTCATAACTCCAACTCAGACTCCTCTTTATTTAATTAAGTGATTATGACCAACAAATCTCATAAAGCCTACATACCCACACTCATTATATATATATATATTCACTAATCTTCCACATGAGCAGGAAGTGGCACAAGGTCAATTTCTTAAACAGAGTTTAACAGGTTCAAATTCAGTTTTCCTTCCGGTTGCCTAACAAAGTTTAAAGAGTCTGCCCTACTATTCACCCATAGCTAGGGGAAGAATAGTTTTTCATACCTTTCTCAAGGGTATTAGCACTATTTGAAATACAAACAGCTCCGATCCAGGATTTGAACTCATATTGCTGTGTCCATTTCCTATGACGCTAACCATCACACCAGGTGCCTCCATAAAAATACCATGTATATGCCCCAAAGTTGAGTAGGCCTATATCATTATAACTGGTTTATATCAAAGAATAAAGACATTGTGGCTTTAGTGTGAACCTAGAATAACAATATTGTGGCTTTTGGTATGAACCAATTGTATTCTTTAATATTTTCAAACAGATTAGAGACAAAATCTTTGAAAGGATATAGAAGAAATAAAAATAAAAATGCTATAATGTAAGACTTTTTGCATGTATATATATATATATCTTTGTAAATAAATATGTACAGAGATAAGAGGATAAGATTTATTACAATTCATAATAAATATAAAACCAAGATTCTTAAAAATCTATAAGGACTATGCACTCTCTAACTTTGTAGACTAAACTAAGGCCATATAAAGTGAAAATTCAATTGGAGTTGGAGTCTGTATAATTTTGATTGCAGTAAACCCTTAATTGCTTCCGACTGACTCCACAACCCTGGTTAGCGAGTCATGTGAAAGGGATTTTCAAAAGCCATGTGTTCAGACCATGGATGGATGGATGGATAAATATATATATATGGAGAGATTATTTCATAGGTATTAAATCTTGAGGTTGAGAGTTTAATCTGTAGCCCCACAAGGCAATTCACTTTACCTCCTGCTACACTCCCCCTGATTTCATGATAACAAAAGTGGCCGTTTTTGTCAGGTGAACTACCCAACTCTGTTGTTCTTGTCCTCCATCCCGTTGATGGTCTTTATCTGTTTCATGGCTGGTTCAGTGCCCTCTTCTCTAGTCCACCACAAATGCTTACTAGAGACCAACCGTCCGACAACACCAACCAGTTTCACCTTCTTGGCCTGTCACACTGACAACCTAGCTGCAGGAAGACATCAACTTGTTATTGCTCTGCCATTGTCTTCTGCAACACTCCCAAGGATTGGCCTCCCGTCCACTTCCATGTTGCAGTCCAAACTTTCACCATGTGGTCAAATTCGGCACTGAAGTCTGTTCGTTGATGGTTAGTGCTGCACATTGTATGCATTTATACTAGTATAAGTCATTGTTTGCCGAAATAGCTTGATCTGAGTAATTTAAAAAAAAAAAACAACATTTGTCAGGTCTTTTGTTCTTGCACAAGTGTTGTTGGTAAGACCGCCATGGACAACCGGTTCTCTCAGCTAAGAAAACTAATTCACCAACGAGAGAAACTGTCTTGGCTTTTATGCCTCCTCACTGGCTGAACCACTCCAACCAACAGAGGGTGATAGTAGACTTAACATGAGTCACAGGTTGTGAATTCAATCTGTAGCCTTGTGAGGCAATTCACCTCCCATTGCAAAACCTACACATAACAAAGCAGACCAATAAACATTTAGGTATTTGTTATCTCAAACAAATGTCACCTCTTTTTAATATAATTTTAACTTTTCTTGATTTTTGTTTAGTATAATGATTTTTTGTTTTGTTTTTGAAAAAATATTTTTTTGTGAAAAATATTTTTTGTAAAAATACTGAATATTTAAAAATTCAGTTGAATAATAAATTGTGCAAGTTTAAATTCATTTGTGATCACTTCTTATTCTAATAATAATAATAATAATAATAATAATAATGGGCAATTCTTAAAATGGGCAAGAGAAGAACTCCAACAGACAGAATGAAAATTAAAAACTAAAAAATTGGCTTGAAATCAATTGGCATTCATGATAAGTGTTAAGTTAATTCATCTTCATTTATTAATCACTAAGCATAACAACATTTCAATCAACCTTTCAATTTTACTAATGACAATTAATCTTCTGCTCTTTCTTCAGTTTTTATCTTCTTTCAATTTTGACATCAACCGTAATTATTTCTGTATCACATGCACATTTTTAAGCCTAAACGTAAGGAGTGCATATTATACACAAGAACTAAATATTAACTTTTTATCTGGCTACGTGCATCACCATATTCACGATGGTATGACCGAATGTAAGTCACATCAGTAGAATCAACATCATACTCGCCTTCACAGGAAGGCTGTAACAAGCGCCCAGTCACAAAAAAAAAGACAGACTGTAACTGAATACAAGCTCTGTACCAATTACCAGAACACAGTCATGTATTGGGTACATGTGGATCAAAGTATTCACACTAAAACTAGCAACCAATCACAATCCTGTGAATGAGCTTGGCCAAGGTATCCAGTGGAATAGCCCAGCCTGCTATTTAAGCCACCTACCAACTCTGGATTCTCAGAACAGATTCAACTTGCAACACAACTAAATACTGATCTCCTTATATGAATTTCAACAATATCTACGATTTAAATTAACTAATATGTAATAAACACTTCTGTTTTATGCCGCTACAGAGAAATAGCTACAGTGTGTTTGTTTATAATTTTATTATTTTTGATCTTATGTCGTTCCTACCTCCTGCCTTAATTTATGCTATGTTTTAGAGAGCCAGCGCCAGGGGAATTTCTGGCACAAATTAGATATTTTCAGAGTTGTGCTTTTATCACTTTTTTTGTCAACAAATTAATGTAGATATTCTAAACGCCTCCCTCCAGATTTTTATTGGCAAATCAATGTAAATATTTTACAACCCATCTTTTAAAAAAGAGTGAGAGACAGTTAAATCAAGATTATTTTATTTTTTACATATTGAACTATTTGCAATAGCATTTAAGTAAACACATCAAATGTTGTAATAATTAAATTATCACACCAGGGTATATCCACAGGTCCTGCTAGTCAATATTATTTCACAACACCAAAATGTCTGAAATATATTCAATATTATCAGGAAACTTGACCCTGAGTCACTTTTTTGGACTCACCCTTCTCAGTTTTTTTTGCAATAAAGGCACAGTGCCCCAGACATTAGGTTTTTATTAATCTAATTAACTCTCAAGTTAATAAAAATAATCTAATTAAATAAGTGTTACAACATTATTATATTAGTCCAGGTTAAAACTGCAGTAAAGGTAACCTTAAACCAAACTTTTTTTTAGACCTTATTTTTCTGATGCAGGTATCATTGGGGCATAAGAAAAGTTTTGGTAAACAAACTAAAGCCTGACCTGTTTGCCAAACCTTTTCTCATTCCCCAATGATACCTGCATTGGAAAAATAAGGTCTAAAAAAATTTGGCTTAAGGTTACCCTTACTGCACTTTTAACTTGGGCTATATATCCAATATCTATATATATCTATTACATATGAAATCTAAATAAAATAACGGTCTCTATTTACTTATTTCACGCCTCTGTGTATATAAATATATATATATACATATATCTACATAAATTGATTAGTGATCATTCATGCTTGAAAAAGTGTAATAGGATTAGGCAATTGCATGTATGGAGTTCAAAGGTGACAATAATTAGAATCTGGTAAAGTTCTTAAGAACAAGAGGATCAACTTACAAATGTACTACAGGTGCTACTGTAATAATCCAATCTCCCATTAAGTTTATGTGACCTACAGTTTTCTTAGTAATTATGTTCTACTTAGAGTCACCAGTTTGTTAGGTTAGGTTTGAAGGGTTGTTTAACTCTTTACATCCTGTTAAGAATTTTCTAAGTCCAGAACCCCATTCCTATAAGGATATGGCTAAAAATGGCCTTTTCATTTAAAGTTACCTGTTATTTCCCTTAAATCAAAGACTTCTAAATATGTTTAATATTACATTTAAACAAAGGCTATCATTTGGAGTAGATTAGAAAAATGAATGTGACTTCCTGCCAGGTGGAATTAGGCGGTATAGGACATTAAGAGTGAACTAAGGAATATACCATATTTATTTGTGTAGTAGTCATGGCTGTGGAATCTGAATTGGAAGCAAGTACCGGGTCACTGGAGGCTGAGTCGGTTTAGTTTTACCAACTCTGACTCCAGTTGAATTGAATTTATACTTTAAATGGCCCTAGTTTATATGGAAAATTGTAGGTCACATATTATAGTAGAACTTTACAAAGTTACACAGTACACACTCCTTATAAATAGATAGGAGCGTATGCAAAGGCTTAATTACATAAAGAAGAGTCAGAAGAGTCAGAGTTGCTAAAAATAGAGGAGTCAGAGTTGCTAAAAATAGAGGAGTCAGAGTCACCAGTTTGTTAAGTAGGGTTTGAAAGGATGGCCCCAGTTTAGTCTGTAAAGTTATACAGTGCACACTCCTTATAAATAGATAGAAGCGTATGCATAGGCTTTATGAGATTTGTAGGCCATAAACACTTAATTACATAAAGAGAAGTCGGAGTGACCAGTTTGTTAAGTTGGGTTTGAAGGGTTGTTACACTAAGAAATATACTGTATTTATTTGAGTACTAGCCAGGGTTGTGGTGTCTGAGTCAGAGTCGGAAGCAATTAAGGGGTCACTGGAGTCAGAATGAAACAATAATAATAATAATGATGAAATTTTTGCATACAGTACTCAAATGCACTACAACTCATCAAAGATGCATGTATAGTATATAGAATAATATACAAATGTCAGGAAAATGAATAGTGTATAGTTATTATATATGTGTGTGTGTGTGTGTGTGTGTGTGTATGAAGGGGGGATGTCAGATATATATTGTTGGCAAATTACAGGAAGCATGGAGGTTTTGAAACAATTATGGCTTCAAGAAACTATTCTTAATACAAATAATGTACAGTTATATGGTATCAAGTATTCCTGGGGTGTCTTAGTATGACACTAAACTGCATCTGGAGCATCGGGGAGTGTGAAGTACCCCTTTATTACTCCCAGGACCTAGAGTGGTAGTACCTATTAAGGTCCCATCTATAGGTTAAATAGCTATGTTTGAAAATTACTATGGTTTCAAGTGATTATTTTTATTTAATAATAATCATTTATTTGCACATAGTTATATACTTTCAAGTAATGTATATATTAAGAGACTTGTTCCTAAATCTTCTGTTCGTTATCATTCTGCAACACCCTCTGGTTAAAAATGACACCATCCAAATTGTTCAAGATGCAATGCAAAAATGTAAACCCTGATTATCTGGTGTCACTTAATCACAGATTTCTTATTTGTTCCATTTTATTTCACCCAATTTTAAAAATGAAACATTCAAAATGTTCTTGCATCACTTAAATGCCCAATCTAAAATTAAAATGAATTGAAAAAAAAAAAAAGAAGTTACATGTTTGTTTTATTAGTAATATTGAAATTTTGAATATGCTTTGGTAATTTTGATCTTATGTCATCCTGGTCTCCTGTCTTAATTTAAGTGAGCCAGCACCAAGCAAATTTCTGACCCAACTTTTCCGAGTCGTGTTTTTGTCACTTTTTTGTCAGCAAATTAATGTAGATATTTTAAATGCCTCCCCCCAGATTTTTATCGGCAAATCAATGTAAATATTTTACAGCCCCCCTTTTAAGAAAGAGTGAGAGAAAGTTAAATTAAGATTATTGAACTATTTAGCAGTAGGTCTTAAGTAAACACATCAAACATTGTAATAATTGAATTATCATACTGTGGTATATGCACAGGTCCTGCAAGTTAATAATAATCCTTAGAAAACAATTAGAGTTTCAATTAATCATTATTAATACAAATAATTTAAACGCTGTTATATTGTTTCACATATTCTTATCCAATACAAATAATTTTCAAACAGATCTATTTGAACCATAGATGGGACCCTAACAGTTAATACTACCCTAGGTCAGAGTAGACCTAACAGTAATGGGTATGAAGTAGGTACCACCAAATGAATTTTATCTATTAATTAGGTATATAAATTGTATATGGATGCAGTGAACAGTAATATTTATTTTAAAGAATTTTGATTTATGTCCATTGAATCAGTTTGAAATGATTCAGTAAGTTGAAAGAAAGAATTTGTTGATTAATAAGTAAACACTAAAAATTTTATTAAAATCAGATAATTCCCTGATTTTTTGGTAATTTTTTATTCATCAATCACGGCCACTATAGAAAAACAGAACACATGACCCTTCCCCTAGTCAATTTTTTAGTAAACAACCCACAAGAATTTTTAAGTGTCTATGTTTTTCTGCGTGTTTAGACAAAAAGAAAAAAGAAAAGAAAAAAAAAAGATATTTCCTTTAAAAGTTAGTAATTTTTCTGTACATACTGTATCTAATGTTTTTTTTATTATTGATTTCTAAGTAGAAACTTTTTAAAAAGTTTTAAAGTACTGATAAGATGGTTTTGAGCGATGCATAAATCTTCACTTTTTTAGGGCAAATTAAATTGTCTAAAATGTATCAAAAATAAATTACATATGCAATTTACTCTTTAAAAAAAATTTTTTTTTAAACTGATGTTCATTATGTTACTACTTTTTGACTAAAACAAAAATTTTAGGAAAAGATTTTATCTTGAATAATCGATTTAATTAATTTTAATTCGTTTTTAAAATGAAAATGTGTGCACAAATTGGCAGTACTTAGTATGAAAGTATACTCTACAGTCCACAGAACTGGAGCCTCACCATCAGATACAATTTAATATCATACCCAGGATACCCCTTTGTCTTACCACCTCCCTCCAGGGCGCCATAAAGATTTGAATGTTAGGATGGAAAAAGGGCAAATTATTTTAATTAGAATGATTTATTATTGTAAAAGAAAGAAAATATTTAAAATAATTTAAAAACAATAATAAACAAAAATCAAACAAAAACAAAACAAAAACCGCTTATACATTTCATTTTATTTCTTTGTTCATTTCTTTTTAATATTTATCTGGTGCAAGGCAATATTCAATTTAAAATCTGTTTTAATAGAAAAAGTTTATTTTTGTGATTATGTTGTTATTTATTCATTTTACTAAATTATTAAAACTAGCAAAAAAAAAAAAAAAAAAAAAAAAACGCACTCTGGGCGGTGTAAACATTATTTTTTGCCACGATCTTTCGTAAGAAAATGTAAACAGATCTTTGAATTCTTATATACATTTTTAAATAATAGACATAAAAAATAATTTTGCTGTCAAAATTCAAATAAATATGTTTTCTAATAAAACCAAGTTTAATTCAAATTATTTCAAATATTTAAGGTTTTTCGGAGGGGGGGGGGTCGTCCAAAACGTTCTGTTCTATGTATTAATGATTTTGACTATAAAATAGGCATTGATAAACTTACGCAATTCCTGAGGACATTGTGACGTAGACAGTGACGTAGTTTCGGTTACAAACGGCGAATCTCCATTATAGATATATATATACTTTGTACCATGTGTTCTTTACAGTAAGGTATATTTAAACATTTTAACCTATGTTATATTTGTCGCGTTAACTTAGATCTTAAACCAATTTTTTTACGCACACACAATATATATTAAAACGTGGATCAAACAGAAACCGGTGTTCCAGTGGGTAACGACTACTAATCTGTTTTTTTTTTAATAGTAAATAGTGAAGTATTAGTAACAAATTGACCACCCAACACGTGTTGATGTTACGGGTACTCCATTATCTTGAACTTAAAAACTTACATTTCAATAATCAAAGCACATGTTGCATAAAAATGTGGCTTTTTAATATCGACGCATATAATTCGATTTTTGTCTTTATATTCACCACGACTACTTATAACTACTACTTACTTAGTAAACCTTATTAATTAAACGGTGAATTAGTAGGTAGGTAGTTAGGTAGCCTGATGTTTCTTTGTTTTACATTTGTCAAAAGTATCCGAGAAATTAACAATATTTCTTTTTTGGTAGAAATTGAATAGAAAAATAAATAAAACAAATCAACAACGGAAAAATAGTAAGTCTTAGGGGAAAATCTTTTAATGAAAATTTAAATATTTGAATTAAACAGTAGTATTCAAAAAAACAAAACAAAAGACACATTGAATAAAACGTGTAAAAATTGTACTTTAGAAGTAGAGTAGTTAGCAACAGTTTTGTACGTTTGAATTGGTGATTAGAAAGACCACCCCAATAGTTAAAAGCTAATCAAAAAAGAAAGGCCACCACATAAAATGTTAAAATAACTAGATTAAAATGTAGGCGAGATTTTACGTCCTGTTTTTAGAAATAGTTGAAATTACGTACAAAGAGTATAAAAATGAATAAGGAATTAAAATTTATAACTAAATATAAAATATACTCCTGAAATTAAAACAAAACAAAACAAATTAAGACACATTTCTACATAGGGTCAGTTGTGAATTTTTGTTTGTTTGAGAAGCTGGGTGTTCACTGTTATAGAAAAACCTAAATATCAGAAATAGTTAGAGATCAATTTATGGCATAATTATTTAAACCAATAATAACTAAATGCATACAATAAGTGTGAAATTATTTGAGGTTTTATTTAAAACTTAATTTAAAGTCTAAAAAGTGAATCAAATGAATTAAACTAAAAAGAAAAGAAATAAATCAAAATCATGGAAGTCCGACTGACTGAAAAATAATCAAATACATATCATTGATTGTCCTATTATTAAAACAATATGTAGATTTGCTTGAAAACTTTAATTAAGATCTGTTTTTATCGTAAATGCATACATATTTGTACACACACAAATATATATCTTTTTTTATTGCATTAAACACCGGGAGATCGAGCACTTGACGCGACTCACATTTTAGGCTTTTAAATTGAGAAGAGTGGACGTCTTAGTTACAATTGAAACCTTTCTCTAAACATAACAGTTGTTTCAAGCCATAAAAACAATCGATAAAAGAGTGTTAATCCAATGTCCTAATTAAATTCGAAGCCAATTTATTTGTGAAAGGTAGGAGTTGTATCCAAGCAGATTATCGGGTTGAATTTGACGACTAAAAAAGAAAAAAAAAAGGAGAGAGAGAGAAAGGAGGTGGGAAAAAAAGAAAAATTAAGGTAGGAATGCTATAATGGCTTTAATGCCGCTTGGTAGTCACTTTAAAGGCTCAAAAATTTTAACGGAGCAAAAACTGATTCAAGATTTTGGCAATCGGTAAATAAAACAAAAATTCTAAATGAAATATTTCGATAAATTTCTTACCAAAACACGATGAAGTGTGCAACGGTAGTCGCCATGATGGTAGAGTTTACAATAAAGCTAAATTAATATTCAACCAGTTACACAAAGGCAACCAAACGAATCAAACTTTATTATTTAAAAAAAAAAGATGTTCGTGGTTAAAATGTATGTCTAAGTTATTATTTAAAATGTATATACCTTATAATTTTGCTGTTTTTTAAGGTAATAATTTATAAGGTTGGTAAAATTGGTAAAATAAAAAAAGGAAAAAAAATGAAACATCTTGTTCGTTTGAGGATCAGTTTCGACTTGAGTTAAAAGGTTGGCTTGTTGGTTGGGGTATCTGCTTAAAAAAACCGCAACCCTACAGTTTTGCGGTCTTAAATAAAAATAATAATGATAATAATAAAAAAGACAAAAGAAAATTTGTTTTTAAGAAATCCTAAAAATTGAACATTAAAAGAAAATCACTCACTTTCTAGTAAAAATGTATTCTAACTATATACTTATGTAGCTACTAAATTAAAAACAAAAAAAAATTTAAAAAATGTATGAAACAATCTTTTCTTTGTAGCTTCGCGTGCTTGCACTTGTTGGGGGAAAATTTCCTCAGTTTCAAGTTTTAAGTTAGATAAAGAAATACATAAATGAATAAATAACTTTGTCCCAAAAAACTTGTTACATTCAGTTTATGGAATTCATAAGCAAATGTTACAATTATTATGGGACAAAGATAGGACTAAAAAGTAACTTAGTAACACGCTCGCGCGTAAATTTTTTTTTTCCTTTCTCTCCCTCATTTGAATTTTGGAAGAAAAAAAATTGAATTAATATTAACGATAGTAATATTGCTTTATCTCAACATTTTGTTAGTTTTTTTCCTGTTTTGTTAGCATTTGTTGAAGACAAACGAGTCGTTGAGGGGGGCTATTTGACACCCCTCGGGCCCCAGTGAAGGGAGGCTAACAAAAAAGTAGTAGTTCACTTACTGCATTTCTACTGAAATTAAACCTAACATGATTTGCATAATAATTTAGAAACAGTTATGGTAACAATAAGACTAATAAAACAATATAAAAAAAAGGAAAAAAATGTAATAACTAGCAGGACCTGTGGATATACACAGTATGATAATTTAATTATTACAACATTTGATATGTCTACTTAAGAGTTATAGCTAAATAGTTCAATATGTAAAAAGTATGATAATCTTGGTTTAATTCTCACTCTTACTTTTTTCTTTCTTTCCTTCTTTTCATCTTTTCATTATGTTTGATTGAAACAGATTAGCATTATCGCTTTCACGTGTTCACCCCCTCTCTCTATCTTTCCCCTACTCTCTTTCTTTCTTTCTTATTATATTTTTTCTGTGTAGCATGTCCTATTTCTTCCTTTTCTTTCTATGTAATAAAAACGGAATGGTCCATTATTTAGGTGAGGTGATAACACTCATAATAAATAAGAATTCGATGGATAAGTAACATCAGATAATCAGGATTTACATTTTTGCATTTCATCTTGGTGATTTGAATGGTCTCCTTTTTAACCAGAGGGTGTTGCAAAATGCTAACGGTCATATAATTAAGGAACACGAGTATTAATATATAGATAATAATGTATATATATATATATATATATATATATATATATATATGTATGTGTGTGTGAAAATATCAATGGAAACGGTAGATAAACCAACACAAGGTTTATTCACCTTTTCCATCTATATTCTCACATTTTGTCGGATCTTTTTCCAAAGTGTGTTTCTTCATATATATATATATATATATATAAGTAAAGTAAGTAAAGTCGACGGGGCTGCCTAAAGTCGGTATCAGCCAGTCAGTGAAGGAGTCTATGCCCTTTTCAATAGCGCTAGACCAAGGAGATTGTTTTTTTAGCATCTGAGGTGGAGCGCCACACCTACCATCAGCTCCTTACTTTACCGCACAGATCCCTGTGCTACTCATACGCTGAGTTGGCGAGGACCGGTATCGAACTAGGAACCTTGTGGTTTCTAGCCAAACACTTTACCGACTGAGCTAACCCGGCCCTAAATATATATATATATATATATATATATAAATATATATATATATATATATATATATATATAAAAGAATCAGACGGGCCTAGAAATTACACACACACACACACACACACACGCACACACACACACACACACACACACAAATAAACAAACAAGCTACTGCTTAATAATAAAACAAAAAGGGTAGGCCAAACCTGGAATGATAATCAGACATTGTTGAATAGACACACACACATAAAACACACACACACACACACACATATACACACGCACATATGCACACCTACACACCCACACACAGAAAATTTGGAAGATATAATACACAAAGCAGAATGGACGATCACTAATAACACCTTCAGTTTCAGAAATCTTCTGTCGAAGAGATTTTATCTCAAAATATTAAGAATAAATCAATGGTTAACAAACAACACCATAGTTACCTTATTTTTCTTTACACTTGCATTGTGATAGCCTTCAAAACCAACCACCAAACCAATACACACACACACACACACACACATGTATATATATATATATATATATATATATATATATATATATATATAAATAACCAGGTAAGTTGAAAGCAGGGTCTTTTTTAATATTGAAATATCAAAATTGGTATAGTCTATGTTGAGAGCTCAATCCACAATAATCAGGGAATTATATACAGAGCAATACATTTGGCAAAGAAAGAAAGTTTTGGGGAAACGCATTCTGATGAAGCTGGTTAATATCGGTGAAAATAAATTTATAACTGTTAATACGACCAGACCAGTATTTTAGCCTTTTCTTTGCCAAACACACACACACACATACACATATATATATATATATAAAGTGTTGTTATGGGTCAAATGGGGGAAAATTAAATATTTTATAAGAAAGAAGGTCTGCAAAATGGTTTGAAATTTGTTTTATTTTATTTTAGTTTTTGTTTCTGAAAGTAATTAAACAAGCCTGACGAAGATACTGAAAATAAAATAAGAAAAGTTTTTTGAAAAAGCAAAATTCATACCATTTTGTGGACCTTCTTTCTCATAATATATATATATATATATATTTTTGGTAGAATATGTGCTTAATTGAAGTCGTACCTAATTTTGAAAGTTAATTAATTAATAATTAATTAATTAGGTGGGCATACCTATTTAAATGTAACGCTAAACAAATTGAGAAAAATATAAGGCTAAACAAATCGAGAAAAATCAATCATAAACAGACCGCATGTGTATTTACTTCTCATACTGTATATGTACAAGAAGTCACTATAAGAGGAACAGAAACCTACTTCTAAACAAAAATGAAAAATCTAAGAAAGTCTGGTTGGTGTAGAGGTTGCGATACTCACCTGTCAGCTTGACAGTCAGGTTTTGAATCACGCACAAGGCGGTCTTCCTATCTATAGCTCTGCTGATGAGGCCTAATAGGCTGAAATGTACATACAGAGTTTGATTTTTCTCGATTTGTTTAGCCTTACATTTAAATAAGTATGCCCACCTAATTAATTATTAATTAATTAACTTTCAAAATTAGGTACGACTTCAATTAAGCACATATTCTCCCAAAAATTGTTGGCTAAAAAAAGCCATATCATAAATACACCGCGTGTGTATTTACTTCTCATATATATATATATATATATATATATTATATAATTAATTATCATTTGTTCACACAGTTATACGGTTTCAAGTATTCCTATCCAATGTCAATAATTTACAAGCAATTTATGTGTGGCGGCCGGAAGTTATCGCTTCAACAGACAGAAGTCGAATGACAAAAATAAGTGGTTTGCGCATATGGATCGCGCAAACTTAGAAAAAATGAAATTTAAAATAAAATTCGTAAAATTCAATCAATCAGAGGCGTTCCCGCCTAATAAGAAAAATTATCGAAGGAAGCTATTTGGAGCCTACATGATTACTATAAATTCTCAGACTTTTTCATTTTCAAGCAGAAAGATCTCATTTGCCTAAGGGAATTCGCGTCACCCTTTTTAAGAACATTTCACTTACACGCTGAAGGTATCTATCTCTCTCTCTCTTTGAATAACCTATGCTTTCGGAGATAAACCTTATATTCATTCAACTTATGCCTGACTGCTTTTGAGTTGACTTTAAACTTTCACCTTTTCGTTCTCACTTTTGAACTGTGAAATACCAGCTTACATTTTACATTTGAACTTTAAAAAAGGAACTTTGGCGGAACCTTGCCCAGTATTCAATGCTACCTTTTGTAAACTTCTGTTAATACAATTTTGTTTGTTTAATCAAGAGTTTTGTCTTCTATACCATTTTGCTTGATTTATTTATGGTCTTTAAATGTTTGAACACTTTTATTGAATATTCACATCAAACATCCCACATCAATCACCATATATTAATGAATAAAAGACATAATGCACCAGTTATTTTATTTAAAAACTTTTGCATTTTCTCAGGTCAATTAACTTTGAACCATGTATCTTTGAGGCATAACACAGACTCTCAAAGATATGTGGTTCAAAGTTAACTGACCTGAAGAAATGTAAAAAGATTTTAGATAAAATAACTAGTGCATTATATCTTTTATTCATTTATATATCAACACTGAAAATTTCATTAAATTTAGTTAATTCCCTGATTTTTTTTTTCTTTCGGCGGGGTGACATACGATGGTGGAATTTAGGTCTATCAAGTTCGATTTAAGTGGAGGTGTGATTCAATCATTCATAGAATATCAGCTAAAACTCTAGCCTATATTAAATTTTGAAGGTATAGGCACATATCTTTAAAGATGTCTGTAAGAGAAATAAGAAGACGTACCATATTAGCACCAACACATGGGAGGCTTGTGCAGAGGACATCAATCACCATATATGCACAAGCTGAATCACTGTTACATAGCCTAGAGAAGGCAGAAAGAGGCATTGACCTTTATGTGAACTCATATAAAATGAAACTTATGTGTTTTAAACAAGTTGAATACATCTCCACACTGGATGGTAAGCCTCTGAAATTAGTAGACCAGTTCACATATGTAGGTAGTAATATCTCATGTACAGAAATAGATATGTATACAAACATCATTAGATCTAATGAAAGAAAATGTTAGCACAAAAAAAGGCATCAAGTAGGCAATATCTTACAGAAACTAATAGGGATGCAGACTGCACAGATGATCTAGTGCTTCTTGCGAATACACCTGCCCAAGCTGGATTTCTACTGTATAGCTTGGAGCAGGCAGTAAGAGGTATTGGTATCTATGTGAACTCACATAAAACAGAGTTTATGTATTTTAAACAAGATGGAGCCATCTCCACATGGTAAACCCCTGAAATTAGTAGATTAGTTCACATACCTGGGTAGCAATATCTCATCTTTGGAAAGCGATGTCAATATATGCATGGGAAATCTGATCTCTCTGATAAGATGCCCTGAGAATGGATTTGTTGAAACTCCAGAGTCTGGCAACTGACCTGATAAATGCTCATAAGGTCATTAATCATCTTAACAATAGCAACCTTGAGCACCTTTTTAATCTCCAAGTTTCTAACACACGTGGGCATGCCTACAAAGTAAAAAAAACAGCATAGCTCACATGACTTTCAGAAACATTTTTTCACGCTCAGAGTAGCCGAGGCATGGAATAAACTGCCTGCATCCATTGTAGGCTGACAAAACACTGCATCTTTCAAAGCCTCCATGCTTCCTGTAATCCACCAACACTATAGCTGATAACCCGCCCCCCCCCCCACATGCATGCACATGCACACATATATGTATATTAATACTGTCCGCTCTTCATGTTCCTGATACTAATACATTATTCTATGTACTAGACATGAGACTTTGATGAGTTGTAGTGCAGCTGAGCACTGTACACAGTAAATTTCATTGTTATTATTTTAAGATAAAACAAGAATTCTTCAAAGCTGTAGCCATATCATTGCTACTGTATGGCTGCACCACTTGGACTCTAATAATGCACATAGAGAAAAGGCTACATGGAAACTACACAAGGAAGTTGCATTGTGTCTTGAACAAATCCTGGAAGCAGCACTTCACAAAAAAGCAACTGTACAGCCATTTGCTTCCTATCACACAAACCATCCAATTTTAGATGAACAAGACATTGCTGGAGAAGTCAAGACAAATTCATAAGTGATGTTCTGTTCTCCTGTGGACAACTACACATGGACACACCAGTGTAGGCTGACCAGCAAAAACCTACATCAATCAGCTCTGTGCAGATTCTAGAAGGCATGCAGAAATCCTGTCAGAAGTGATGACTGATAGGGACAAGTTACGAGTGAGAGTCATGGGAATCCATGCTATCAGCGGAACTTGATGATGATGATGATGATGATGATGATATGGTTTCAAGTAACTAATCTATATATTAATACTCTTGTAACTTAATTGTATAATTTATAAAGAAAGAAAAGGAAGAAATAGGACATACTACACAGAAAAAATATAATAAGAAAGAAAGAAAGTAGAGGAAAGATAGAGAGAGGGGGTGAGCACACAGAAGCAATAATGCTAATCTGTTTCAATCAAACATAATGAAAAGATGAAAAGAAGAAAAGAAGGAAAAAAAAGTCTGAGAGAGAGTTAAATGAAGATTATTATATATTTTACATATTGAACTATTTAGCAACAGCTCTTAAATAAACATATGAAACATTGTAATGATTAAATTATCATACTGTGGTATATCCACATGTCCTGCTAGTAATAATAATTCTTAGCAAACAATTATAGCTTCATTTAACTTGATACAAATAATTTGCATACAGTTAAAGGGTTTCAAGTATTCCTATCTAACATTAATAATTCTATTTAATAGTAATTGTTTGTTTGCATGTAGTTATATGATTTCACATATTCTTATCTAATATTGATAATTTTCAAACAGGACTATTTACTCCATAGATGGGTTGGCTGATTGGTTGGATTTTATGGTATGTCAACCCTTGTTGGGCTATTTCATGCTGAAGACATTTTGTTTTATTCATTCTTGATGGTATTCAAATTTATTTTCAAACTCAATTCTTTTTTAAACATTTTTTAACTCATTTTTTCTATTTAACCAATAGATGGGACCCTAAACTTTTTTTTTATATAACCAATAAATGAGATCTTAATGGTGATGAAAGGGCACTCCAAACTCCCCGGAGCTTCAGAACTGGAACCTCACCATTAGATGGAGTTTAACATCATACCCAGGATATTAAGACCCTCAACCACCACCTTCTAGCATATATGTGATAAAAAGGATTAGGGCTTGGTAAAGGTATGAACCCCCCCTCATCCCACCCTCTGCTATTGATTAATTAGTAGCACTACTGTTCTTCTACAAGAATGGCTCTGGCATTAAATAACCCATGAAGGTTGATATGCCGTTGAATATAGAAAGGAACCTTTATGCATGCTTTCTTTCATTTCTGTAAGTCAGTTTGTTCATGCCTTTCACCAATCAAGTGATAGCGCATTTCTGCTTGTTTACAAATTCCCCTTTGTCATCAAATCTCATTAAATGTCAAAGTGGTCATGGTGTGGTGTCAGGGAGATCTCAACGATCTATTGTGCTCAAATAAATAATGGCTCGTTGATTATCTGCCCCTTTATTCAGATTAACCTTTTCAACCCAACAGGTGTCATAATATTACCATTGCCATGGTAACAGGTTCACCTCTAAGGAAGAATGTGTGTAAACACCCCCCCTCTCTCTATATATATATATATATGTATATATATATATATATATGAAGTGGATAAACAATGTGTTTGAAATGGCAATTAGCCGACAATTTTTTGGGAGATTATGTGCTTAATTAAAGTGATACCTAATTCGTTAATTAATTAATTATAATTAAATGAATTAGGTGTGCATATCTTAAATATCTTTAAATGTAAAGTGTAAACAAATCGAGAAAAAGTCGATCTCTGTATGTACATTTCAGCCTATTAGGCCTCATCAGCAGCATATATATATACTTTCAATAAGAAAGAAAAACTTAAATCGTCCTTTGGCTATTATCAATTTATTTTGGCTGGTAACTCAATAAATGAGCCCAGTTTCGTTGAACAGCCATTACACAATAACCAAGAATATATAGAATGGAGAAAAGAGAATCAATTCCAACTTACCAGTTGATTTGATACTTTTACCTTTATATATATATATATATATATATAATATATATATATATATATATTGTCTATTATATCAAGGGTAAGTAGAAGGATTAAATGAATGATTGGAAAGTTTAATTCAAGGGAGGCAAATGTTATTTTTAAAATGTATAAAACCTTAATAAGATCTCATAGAATATTGTACTCAGACCTGAGATCCAGTGTTTAGACATGGAAATTGGAGTGTGACATTGAGATTGGAGACCATATAAAGAAGAGTGACAACAATGATAAAAAGAATAAAAGATTACAGTTACATGGAGAGATTTGAGAATTTAGAATTAAGTACTAAACTAGAAAGGACAATTGAGACTTTCAAAATAATAAATAGAATTATTTATTATAGAAGACATTTTTTTAACATTTCTTTTTGGACTGGAAACTTTAAGTTAAGGCAGATTTCAAAAACTAAGTCTATTAACCAATTGGATTTTTTTCTAATAGAGTAAGATATTTCTTTTTAACAAATTGACTAATCAGATCAAAAACAGCAATAGCATGAAAAATTCTAAGATTAATTTGGATGATTTCAAAAAGAAATAAGAAGAAATTAAAAAGACATTTTTGAGAACTATCAGATTAATTATTTAACAGAATTTGATCTGTATATAGATATTATATTAATTGCGTGTAAATTATTAGTATTAGATAGGAATAATTGAAACCATATAACTGTGTGTAAATTATTAGTATTAGATAGGAATACTTGAAACCATATAACTGCGTGTAAATTATTAGTATTAGGAATACTTGAAACCATATACCTGCATGTAAATTATTAGTATTAGATAGGAATACTTGAAACCATATAACTGCGTGTAAATTATTAGTATTAGATAGGAATACTTGAAACCATATAACTGGTGTAAATTATTAGTATTAGATAGGAATACTTGAAACCATATAACTGGTGCAAATTATTAGTATTAGATAGGAATACTTGAAACCATATAACTGCGTGTAAATTATTAGTATTAGATAGGAATACTTGAAACCATATAACTGCGTGTAAATTATTAGTATTAGATAGGAATACTTGAAACCATATACCTGCATGTAAATTATTAGTATTAGATAGGAATACTTGAAACCATATAACTGGGTGCAAATTATTAGTATTAGATAGGAATACTTGAAACCATATAACTGCGTCTAAATTATTAGTATTAGATAGGAATACTTGAAACCATATAACTGCGTGTAAATTATTAGTATTAGATAGGAATACTTGAAACCATATACCTGCATGTAAATTATTAGTATTAGATAGGAATACTTGAAACCATATAACTGCGTGTAAATTATTAGTATTAGATAGGAATACTTGAAACCATATAACTGCGTGTAAATTATTAGTATTAGATAGGAATACTTGAAACCATATACCTGCATGTAAATTATTAGTATTAGATAGGAATACTTGAAACCATATAACTGGGTGCAAATAATATTAAATAGGAATACTTGAAACCATATAACTGGGTGCAAATTATTAGTATTAGATAGGAATACTTGAAACCATATAACTGAGTGCTTATAGGAATACTTGAAACCATATAACTGGGTACAAATTATTAGTATTAGATAGGAATACTTAAAACCATATAACTGAGTGCAAATTATTAGTATTAGATAGGAATACTTGAAACCATATAACTGGGTGCAAATTATTAGTATTAGATAGGAATACTTGAAACCATATAACTGGGTGCAAATTATTAGTATTAGATAGGAATACTTGAAACCATATACTGGGTGCAAATTATTAGTATTAGATAGGAATACTTGAAACCATATAACTGGGTGTAAATTATTAGTATTAGATAGGAATACTTGAAACCATATAACTGCGTGTAAATTATTAGTATTAGATAGGAATACTTGAAACCATATAACTGAGTGCAAATTATTAGTATTAGATAGGAATACTTAAAACCATATAACTGAGTGCATATTATTAGTATTAGGTAGGAATACTTGAAACCATATAAGAATAATTAGGTGAATGATTGTCAAGTTTAATTCAATGGAGGCAAATGTTATTTTAAAATGTAAAAAAACCTAATACAACCTCATATATTGTACTTGTTACTTAAGAAAATTTAATCTGTATAGAGATATTATATTAAGAGTATATATATATTCTGTGCAAGGATTTGTTTTTGTTTTTTGTCAAATGTTTATGTGAGAAGATAGAACAAACAAATAAACAAGTGTCCTGTGTATAACACTTAATTGCAACCAGTTGTGAGTCTCCATTTCTGGAGGTCTGGGGAGTCAGCCCTTTGTTGCCATTAGTATTAAATAGATTTGTTTTAAAATTGCTAGTATTAGATAGGAATACTTGAAACCATATGACTATATATAACTACATTAGAGGACATACAAAGAAGAGTAACAAAAATGATAAAATGAATAAAAGATTACAGTTACAAGGAAAGATTTGAGAATTTAAAATTAACTACAAAACTAGAAAGGATAATTAGAGTAGATATAATGCATATATAGAATATTAAATGTTCTTGTATATACAAATGTGTTTATCTTGTTTTACTTCTGTGGGTGGAGTTAGTTGTGTTTATCATTATCTGTTTGTGTTGCAGGCCAAATTCTTGGTTTTTGTTACCCAGTAAGAAGATCTTTAATATGAGATATTACTGCAGATCCTTTTTGATTTATGAGTCAGACTGGACAAAAATTATGGCATATACCAAATAGATCAATAGGTTCTTATTGTACTTAAGAATTACACTAGAGACAATCTTTTTCTTTTTCAGTTGGAAGATTGTTGTTATACAGACCTACTTCTTTATCATTTGGATATTTGTTTATGTACCAGACTAAATTAAGGGGGGGGTATCTATCTCTATTTATCTATCTAAGTCTGTTTCTATCTATCTATCTATCTATCTATCTATGTATCACAGTCTATTTTTTATTATCTCTCTCTCTCTCTCTCTCTCTCTCTCTATATATATATATATATATATATATATATCACAGTCTATTTTTTATCTATCTATCTATCACAATCTATTTTTTTATCTATCTATCTCTATTTCTTTTATCTATCTATCTATATTGATTTCTTTTTATTTATTTATCTATCTATCTATCTCAGTACGCTTTTGATCTATCTATCTATCTATATATCTATCTATCTCTATTTCTATCTATCTCTCTATATATTTATCTATCTATCATAGTCTATTTTTATCTATCTATCTATCTATCTATCTATCTATCACAGTCTATTTTTTATCTATCTCTATTTCTTTTTATCTATCTATATCAATTTCTTTTTATCTATCTATCTATCTATCTATCTATCTATCTATCTATCTCAGTCTATTTCTATCTATGAAGCTAATCCCAAAAGCAAGGACTCCAAAATATTTAGAAATCACAGAAATGTTTATTGTTTATTGTCAATGATGTTTACATCATTTTAACGTTTCAATGTGTATCAATTTTTCTACATAATCGCCATTTCAGTCAATTGTAGGTGCTATGGCAGTTTTGTATGCCCATGTCATAACAGCTTGCCACCGTGCCATTGATGAAGCACTGAAACTTGTCATCATTACAAACTCCCCCACACCACTTGCGGACGTTCTTGATATCCATGCATGACTAACCATACACTTCTTTATTTCAAAAACTTTTTTTTTATCATTTTATTTTCCCTTCTCAAAACATTGTGCCAAAGCAAAGAAACGAAATATTTAGGGTCAAAGGGGAGTGACTCCTGACTTAATTTCGACCATTCGTAATGCCATCTAGAATTTTTATTTGCCAAGAGGTTAGGGAATTGCATTCATTGTATATTTATATTACAATGTTTGTATAGTTGTTTCGGTTAAATCCTACTTAACGGACATAAAGTCCACCATCGTATGTCACCCCGCCGAAAGAAAAAAAAATACTAAAAATCAAGGAATTAACTAAATTTAATGACATTTTCAGTGTTGATACATTAATGTAAGAAAAGATATAATGCACCAGTTATTTTATTTAAAAACTTTTACATTTTTCCAAGTTAATTAACTTTGAACCATGTATGTTTGTGAATCTGTGTTATGCCTCAAAGATACATGGTTCAAAGTTAACTGACCTGAAAAAATGTAAGAGTTTTCAAATAAAATAACTGGTGCATTATATCTTTTATTACATTAATGTATCAACACTGAAAATGTCATTAAATTCGGTTAATTCCTTGATTTTAATATTTTTTTTCTTTCAGCGGGGTGACATACGATGGTGGACTTTATGTCCATTTAGTAGGATCTAACCATTGTTTCTTAAGAGTTTTGTTTTGCAAATTGTTCTATTGATTATGAATAAGTTCAACATTTTTTTAGTTATTTACTTAGCTTAGGTTAGTGACACAAGTCTGGAAGTATGGGTCACCCAGTGAGTACCACATTCACTAACAATTGTCTGCTAATCTAGTTTGTTAACCCTTACACCATACCAAGTGCCCAAAGCTAAATTACCCACAGGAGTCAGCCTTGTCTGCTCTTTCGATCTGCTTTTTATTTGGAAAATATACTTGTTTTTCAGCTGAATTCTTAAATAATTTTCTTATACAATATAAATCATTTTGGACGTTTTTCAATAAAGTTTTAAAAAAGAAGTTTATTGAGACATAGTTATTGAAAAATGGGCAAAATAATTTTTATTATTTATTTAATTATAAAACAAAATAATAATTATAGAAAAATACATGTAAACATGTTTTTCTTACATCTATCTTTTCAATATATATATATATATATATATATATATATATATATGGTATTTGAGGAAAAAAGTGACTTACCGGTGAAAATAGTCACAGTGGTTAGTTGATAACAACCGTTAATCGCTAAAAAACACACACGTGTAATCGACTGCCATTAATCAATATCTTGATTAATCCAGTAGATTTAACCCTGAAGTTCCTTATGGTGAAACTCGAGTAGGTTAATACCGTGTACCTTTATGTTAATATATATATATATATATATATATATATTGAAAAGATAAATGGAAGAAAAAATAATATATTTTAGTATAGATGAAATTTATTATATGTCGACACCTGTTTCGACCAGAATTTGCTTACACATACAGCATTCTATCTAAAATTATTTTAATTATAAAACAAAATGATAATAATAGAAAAAGTATATGTAAACAATAGGTCATCATCAGGGCAGAGTGTTTTGATCTTTAAAAGAAAGATGAGTAATACAAGAGAAATATTCAGAATAGATTATGTTGTAAGTGTTATTTTCGTATTCGCCTGGGGAGTTGTCTGCCCGTTTAGTTTCGCTGGTTCCCGCTAGGGGCCTTTGATATTTAACCGGCTGATTTGAACGTCTCTTCCTCTTTTGCCTGTTGCTCGACCTACGAGACACCACTATGGGTTAGACTCTGGTCTACCCCCTTCTTGTTGGGGCTTTGGGCTCCCCTTACATTACTGTAAGTGATTCATACAGCATGGACTATTCCTAGTCTCATGTCTGTTGCTTTTATGTTTTTCCATTCATGAATGTGTCATTATCTCTACTTTTGTATGTATGTTTATGTACACCTCTATGTATTATGTACCCTGTTTAATTCTTGAGCTGTGTATATAAAATGTTTTGTCTATCAACCCTTGTCGGAGTTTTATCTTCAAGTATTATCACTTTAAATCTTACAATGTCGTAAAATGGAATCTTTTTTAAAAAACTCAAAAGTGTTTCCTGGTTTAAAAAATAATATGGAAATATTTTTAACTGTTCTAAAAATTTGAAAAGAAAGATTTTCAATGTTTCAAATGTGCAAGTTTAGAAATCTTTGAAAATCTTTTCAAATTTTCAACATGTCTGTCATATTCATTTCCATTTTTTTCACTCACACACACACAACACACACACACACACACACATATATATATGTATATATATATATTAACCAACCTCTGCAAATGAGTAGGATGTGACACATTTACTATAAATTAACAGAAAAAATGTTAAAGAGCTTTTATAGCACAATATTACTAAAATAATTCATTTTAGCACTTTTGGTTGTATTTTCTAAATTTTGGCAGCTCCTAGTGCCAGATTCTTTGGCTAAAAAAATATCTCATAGATGGAATTTACTTTTAAATTCAACTCTACTTGCACATGGTATGGTACACTAAAAGACTATTGAAACCACATTTTGGGTTTTCTCAGTGAGTGGGAAATATGGAATTTAGTATGAGATTTGACTATAGTTACACATGATGTAGCACTAGGAATTTAACTAGAAATTATGGAGGCACATGGCGTAATGGTTATTGTCTTAGGAAATAGAGTTAGTGATCTGTGTTCAAATCCTAGACAAGGCTGTTTGTATTTCCCTTCATGCTAATACCCTTTAGAAAGGCTTGAATCCATTTCTCCCACCTCAACTAATAGGACAGACTGTGTTTCTCCTAGACTGGTTGCCTAACCAAGCCTAAAGAAACCTTGGTTAGGCAACCAGGTTAGCAGAAGGAAAACTTTGAATTAAAACTAGCTGAACTATGCTTAAAAACTAACCCTGTGTCACATCCTGCTTATGATGTAGGGAGTGGGTAAATAGTAGGGCAGACAGGGCTCTTTAGCCTTGGTTAGGCAACCAAGTTAGGAGAAGGAAAACTTTGAATTCAAACCAGCTAAACTCTGCTTAAAAAACATGACCTTGTGCTGTATCCTGTGGATGACAGAGGGGTTATGTAAATATCTACACAACTCCGCATTCAACTATTGCGACGCAACATTCTGGTTGGTTGGATTTTACGGCATGTCAACTCTTGTTGGGGTATTTTATACTGAAGATGCACTCTCTAGGCTTAAATATTTAAATTTTGATGGAATAAAATATATCAAATTAGAAAGACTAATAAAATTAAGAATGCATATAAAAAGATTACACTTATTTTAATTATATTTTAATTGGTTTCTATATAAAATACAATTGATTTAAATAGATTAGAGAATAAAACAATAATATTAGAGATCAATAACAGCAAGTAATTATTTATTAAACCTGGTTTTGTTAAAACCAGTATGCAAATTAACCACACACATTTCTTTTTTTTTGGCTGGCTGTGTTGTTCATTTCATGCAAGTCATGCCGTCCTCTTTTCATGAATGTTTAGCTTAAAGTCTTGAACAAGATTTAAACTTTTTTTCCATTTTGTTTCTCTCTTTCTCCTTATAATGTTTTATTCTGCAACATTATGTTTTCTTTAATTCAGTAATTCAGTAATCCTCCTTATTTGGTTAACAGCGTACTATTCTTGGAGCGTCCAGAAAACACGTCCGGCCACTTCGAGTGAGATATATATATATGAGATGTCATCTGGGGTACCACAGGGCTCAGTTCTTGGCCCCCTTTTGTTTGTTGCGTATATCAATGATATAGATGCTAACTTAAGGAATACCATAGTCCTGAAGTATGCCGATGACATCAAGTTGTTCCTTGAAATAAAAAAGACAGATCCTGAACGCTGCAGATCTTTACTACAATCAGACCTGGACACAGTGCAACAATGGATCACTGACTGGCAACTGAAGCTGGCTGTGGACAAATGCACCACCATGCATTTTGGGAGGAAAAATCCATCATACATATACTCTCTCCACAACACTAATATCAAGGAATCTTCTTGTGAACGTGATCTGGGTATTACTGTCAGCAATGATTTACGTTGGACGAAACACATCTCCAAAATTGACAAAAAGGCCGAGGGCGTCCTGGCGTCACTCAGCAAGACCTTTGTCAGCCGCTCACCGGCTATCTATTTGAAGCTGTACAAAGCTATGGTACGGCCACACTTGGAGTTTGCATCACCAGTCTGGAACCCCTACCTTTCTGAGAATATTAACCTCCTAGAAACTGTACAGAGACGTGCAACCAAGTGAGTACCCTCCATCAGGAATCTGCCATACTCTGAACGTCTCACAGCCCTGGGAATGGATTTGTTGAAACTTCGGCATCTGGCAACTGACCTGGTAAATGCTCATAAGGTCATTAATCATCTTAACAACAGCAACCTTGAGCACCTTTTTGATCTCCATCTCTCCAATACACGCGGGCATGCCTACAAAGTCAGAAAACAGCACTGTTCACGTGACTTTTGGAAACATTTTTTCATGCTCAGAATTGCGGAGACATGGAATAAACTGCCTGCATCTGTTGTAGGCTGCCGGAGCACTGAATCTTTCAAAGCCTCCATGCTTCCTGTAGTCCGCCAACACTATACCTGATGCCACTCTCCACATACACATGCACACGCATACATGCGTATTACTACTATGAACTGTTCATGTTTCTGACACAACATTATTCTGTGTACTTGACATGAGACTTTGATGAGTTGAGGTGCACCTGAGCACTGTACACAATAAATTACATTATTATTATTATTATTATTATTATTATTATATATTTCTTAGTGATATATAAGACACATTGCATGATTTTAAACACACTAATAATATAGGCTGTTTTGAGGCAAATCTTACCCAGATTTTTATAGAGACATTGTTAAGATTTATTCTTTGTAATAATGATTTTGACTATAAAATAAATTCTGATTGATAGACTAACAAAATTCCTGAGGGTATTGTGACATAAGCAGTGACATAGTTTTGCTTACAGACAGATACTGAATCTCCATTATTATAAGATGTGTATCGATGAATTTGAAGAAATAACTTCATGTGTATTAATAAACTAGTAGAAATAGTTTTCATTAACTTCATGTATATTATTAAATTGGTAGAAATGATTTTTAGGTTAGGTCTTTTATTAACTTCATGACATCATTAAATAATTTTCATTAACTCAACTAGCAAATATATGCACCCTCCGGGTGCAAGTATTTAAGTTTAAATGTAATAAAATATTAGATTAAATCACAAATGCTATTGAAACTAAATAAGAATGCAGATAAAAACATTTGAAACAGAGGCGGGTATAATCGGAAAATAGAACAACCAAAACTTACTCTTCCATCACTTCCGTTTTTTCAATGCTAAATTTTGCTAATTTAACTATTGAGTTAAAATAGGAAGTAAAGAATAAAATAACAGTTATTTCTTCTTGCTAATGGATTTCTTTTAAGATTCATACCCGAGATTTTTGCTCATATTCATTAAGATAAAACCAAACAATTAGAAATCAATAATACTAAGCACATATTTATTAAAATCAAGTTTTTAATATCAATATGCAAATTAGCTTTACCGTTTACACTGTAAACCGCTATTTTGTTGTATATATAAATTCAAGTGCATGTTATTAGTATTTAGATAAGACCAACAGTATTAATAATGTCAAACAGTTTTATTAGTTATTGAGGTTTAAATAAAAATAAAATCATAGAGAATGTGACGTAAATAACTAAGGAAATTCTGACTTGAGTAGTAATATAGTTTCGGTTACAGACAGAAAAACACACAATCTCCATTATAATAAGATGTGTATAAATAAATTGATAGAAATAATTTTTATGTTAGATTTTTCATTAACTTAATGTGTATCAATAAACTGAAATAAATAAACTTCATTAATTTGCAAACAGATCTATTTGACCCATAGATGGGACCCCCTAACAGGTAGTGCCACTCCGGGTCAGAGAGGAACTGGGAGTTATGGCAATGAAGGGGTACTCCTCACTCACCAGAGCTTCAAAATTGAAACCTTACCATAGATGCAGTCCAGTGTTATGCCTAGAGTACCAAAATGGTAGAAATAATTTCAGTGTTAGATTTTTCATTAACTTCGCATGCATCAACAAATTAGAAGGAGCAATCTCACATGTATCACTGAACGAGTGGTTGACCCTCAGCCTCAGCCATCCAGCACTTATATGATAAAAAGAGTTGTATTATATACCCATTTCTTACTGGGTATATATATAAGATTATGAAACATCCGTTTGGATATCTATTCTTGTATGAGGGCAACCTGTGATTGTGTCCTTATATTTAATTTTTTACTTACTTTAATCTTATTTGTTGAGTGACACTTTCTTACTTCTGTATTATGAGAGATATCCGTGGCTATACCTCCCATATTAAATCTTTTTACTGTGTATTCACTTTTTCTGTTGTTTGGAGTAGCTTTGAGCTTTTCTGTGGTTTGTTGTCTGGATTCTCTTTCTTACTTCTTACTTGTGAGTCTGTGTCCCAGGGTAGCTATCTTTATGGCTTCTTCCTAATTCTTCAAGTTCTGGTCTCTATTTGTCGGTGGATGGTTTAGTCTTTTTTCTTACTTCTAACTTCTTCAAGGTTCTCTGGTTCCAGCTTCTTCTAAGATGTTGGTTAAGCCTTGGCTGTCATAGTTTTTAGGGACAAGCACAATACATATATTTTTGTGAATCACATTTTATTAATTGTTCTTAACCAACTGAAATAGTCTATTATACTCTCATTCTAAATCTTCATCCTTATTTTTCCTAATATATATATATATATATATATATATATATATATATATATATACCCACCCATAATTCTGGGTATATATTATGATGTTATGAGAGATTTTTCACCAGCAACGTCATCTTGATATCTATTTTCGTATGAGGGCCACCTGTGGTTGTGTCCTTATATTTAATTTTCTACTTACTTTAATCTTATTTGTTGAGCAGCACTTTCGTACTTCTGAGAGATATCCATGGCTATATCTCCCATAATAAATATTCTTACTGTGTATTCACTTTTTCTGTTGTCTGGAGTAGGTTTTACTTTTTTGTGGTATGTTGTCTGGAGTCTCTTTCTTACTTTTGACTTATGAGTCTGTATTTCAGGATAGCTAACTTTATGGCTTCTTCCTAATTCTTCAGGGTTTGGTCTCTTGTTCCAGGTGGTTTCTTCTCTTAATGGTGTCTTAAGATGCTGGTAAGGTGCTTTGTTTTATTGGTTAGTTTTTTGATTAACAACACAAAACATTTTTTCCGTGAATTCACATTTTATTAATTGTTCTTAACCACCAGACCTTAATCTTAGGATCCTTAACCATGTGCGGGAGTCGAACCAACCCGTCTTTACATTACGACAACCAGCAGCAGACTGACGGTTCAAATTCTGAACAGGAAGGGAAGGGTCAACCTTAGGTTATCAAATGTCGCTCAGATCTATAATGGTGTAGGTCTGAATTCAAATAATATTGTTTTGATTTGAATTCAGACCTACCTTCTATACTAACCGTCCAAAAACTGACGGTACACCTGTCAATATTTAACAGTTGGGTGCTTGCCATAAGAACAATTTGAAGAATATGGTTGGGACTTAATTATATTGGTGCTAGGGCATGACTGATTGGATAGGGCCACACGTCTGCATATCCAGCTCCAGCAAAGGCCGAAGTAGAGCACTGCATGTCACAGAATCACCCAACACCCGGTGTAAAATAATTAGAGATATCTAGCAATTATTTGTGTAGGTTTTCAAATTCGGAAGGAAAGAGAGAAAATTTTTTTTTTTTAAAGTGTAGGATAATTTAATTTGGTCATGGGGAAATAACTCATAACCTTGAGTTATTCCCCTTGACAAGAAGACGCAGTAAATGGAATATCAACACGCGATGCTAAGTTGATCGGATGTCTGTGTTGTTGTCTCTTCAAAAATCTCTCATAATATTATGATAATGGAGATTCTGTATCTGTCTATCTGTAACCAAAAATACGTCACCAGCAACGTCACAGTTCCCTTAGAATACGTTATATTCTCAGTGGTTATTAAATAATCATTATTTAATCTTAATTAGCATCCTATTTATTAACAATGTGTCTATTACGGTCTAACTGCAATTGATTTAACCTTTAAAGCAGCCCTTATTATTAATGTCTCTAAAATCCTGCGATGCGTATTATATATCATTAAGAAATAAATGTTTACATAGTATATGCTATATACTATATGGTGTGAATAATTTGCATCCCGAAAAAGATCCTGCAATGTGTCTTATATATCAATATATTGTGTGGTTAATTTGCATACTGGTTTTAACAAAACCGTTTTAAATAAATAATTAATTGGTGTTATTGATTTCTAATATTATTGTTTTATTCTCAACCGTATTAAAAACAATCCTATGTTTAATTTTATTTGCAATCAAATAGAATAAAAAAGTAAAAACAAGTTTATTATTTTTTGTGTTTGTATTTAATTTCATTAGTCTTTCTAATTCAATATAATATTCAATTATATTAAAAGTTGAACATTTGTGCCCGGAGGTCGCATTTTTTTGCTAGTAATAATAATAATCGTCATTTTGATTAAGAGAAATATGTATACTTAATTCATATTCGCTACATAACGGATTAAAGTAGCATTTGTTTGATGCAGTTATTTCCCTTACATTATTCATTATTCTTGAACGGAGTTATATCCCTTGTACTATGAAAACCTTTTTGTTTTATATGCATCTTTTCGTCAAAATGAAAGGGTTTGCATTACTACTTGAGGATCCGAGCAAAGTGTCCAACCTGAAGGCTGGTATCTCAGCATAATATGTATTCCTTCTTTTCCTTTGAATGTATATTAAATTATGATAATGATAAATCATATTTTTATTTATAGAAAATATATGCCAATTTATAAATTTAATTTTTATTCATAAAGTAAAAAGAATCATATTTACTAGCAGGACCTGTGGATATACCCTGGTGTGATAATTTAATTATTACAACGTTTGATTTGTTTACTTAAGAGCTATTGACAAATAGTTCGGTAATTTTCACCTGCGTGCGCATTATCTGAAATGAACTTAATTGTTATTAAGAACATATTTTATGATATTTTTGTGTTAAAGCATGCAGTTGTATTGTTTTCGAAAAAGTTTCTAAGATTTGTTTATTTCGCACGGAGACTTTCAAAATAGCTACCGGCTTAGTTCAAAGTGAAAGTCAAGGGATGTTACTCTAATTGCCTTATTTGCTAGGAATTTTGACAACTAAAGGTGAAAATTACCAATAGTTCAATATGGAAAAAGTATAATAATCTTGATTTAACTCTCTCTGACTCTTTTTCCTTTTTTTCCTTCTTTTTATCTTTTCATTATGTTTAATTGAAAAACATTAGCGTTATCTCTTCTGCGCGTTCAGAATTTTTTTTCGCGCTATTTTTTCTGTGTAGTATATCATTTTTCTTCCCTTTCTTTATGATAAAAACGGAATGGGCCATTATTTAGCTGAGCTGACAACACTCACAAGAAATAAGAATTCAGGGGATAACCAACACTAGATAATCAGAATTCAAATTTTTGCATTTAATCTTGGACGATTCGGACGGTCTCATTTTTAACCAGAGGATGTTGCAAGATGATAACAGATGCACTTTTAAGGAACACGAGTATTAATATATAGATATTTATAATTTTGATTTATATCTATAAAAGCAAAAGAAAAAATATAGATAAATTAGTAAAATTAAAAAATAATGAAATTATGAATTATTTCAACATAAAGCTTCAAATTGATAAAATTTGGAGAAAATATGAATGATAATACAAATAATAGAATTCAAGTAAATATTTAGATAATATTTGTATGGTTTTTGCATTTGTTCTTTATTCGTAAGCATAAAATTAATCTAAGAAAATACGGTTAGGTATATCAGTACTAATGCACAATAGTGCTATAAGAGATACTATCATTAGATTATGTATAAAAAGTATTATATTTCATTACATTTCACGGAAATACCCGAAATCTTTGAGATGCTAGGGTTAGGATTGCCCAGTCATCAAGACCCAAACAATGGCCCAGTCAACAAGTTTGACCCAGACAATAACCTAGTCATCAAGTTAGCCCAATACAATGACCCAGTGATCAAATTGACCCCAAAAATGACCCAGTGATCAAAGTGACCCAAACAATGACCCAGCTATTAATTTGACCCAAGACAACGACGCAGTCAGAAAGTTTGAACAAGACAATGACAATAATCAAATTGACCCAAGACAAAAATGACCCAGTCAACAAGTTTGACACTAACAATAACCCAGTCATCAAGTTTGACCCAGACAATGACCCAGTCATCAAATTGACCTAGACAATGACCCAGTCATCAAAATGACCCAAACAATGACCCAGTCAACAAATTTGACCCAGACAATGACACAGTCAACAAGTTTGACACAGACAATCACCCAGTCAATATGTTTGACCCAGACAATGACTAAGTCATCAAATTGACCCAAGAAAATGACCCGGGCATCAATTTGACCCAAGCAATGATCAACAAGTTTGACCCATGCAATAATCAAGCATCAAATTAAACCAAACATTGGCCCTGTCAACAGGTATGACCGAGACAACTACTAGTCATCAAATTGACCCAAATAATGACCCAGTCAAAAAGTTTGACCTAGACAATGACTTAGTCATCAAGATGACCCAAACATTGCTCCAGTCAACAAGTTTGATCCAGACAATGACCCGGGCATCAAGTTGACCCAGACAATGACCCAGTCATCAAATTGGTTTTGGGTCAACTTTAGGCTCAAACCTTACACAAGGGTATTAGCGCAATGTGAATTGTAAACAGCCTCGTCCAAGATTTTAATTCGTCTCGTTGTGACCATTTCCTACGACGTTAACTATTACACAACACGCCTCCCTTTTTATCATATATGTGCTAGAAGACGGTGACCGAGGGTCTTTGTGTCCTAGGTGTGATGTTAAGCTGCATCTAATGGCGAAGTTCCAGTTTTAGAGCTGTGGGGAACGTAAAATATTCCTTCATCTCCATTACTCCCAAGTCAACTTTGACCCTGAGTGGTAGTACCTGTTAGGGTCCCATCATAAGATGAAATAGAAAAGAGTTTGAAAAAACACGTTTAAAACTTGAGTTTAAAATTTTTGAATACCCATCAATAATGAATTAAACAAAACGGCTTCGACATAAAATTACCCAACAAGGGTTGATATGCCATAAAATCTAACGAACCAACAAATCTAAAGAGAATATCCTTCACATCGAACTTCAGTATCACAAAGCTGGCAAAACAACATTACATGTACAAAAGAGACAGTCAGTAACACAACGCAGCGGAAAAGCAATCAAGTATGCATGCAGCTTTGACTAATAATTCACATTTTGAATTGCCTTAAAACAACTATGAACCAATTCCAAACGATGTAGAGTTTACATTCATGGAAATACATAATACATAAATACATAAAAATATACAACCAAATATCACCTGGGGGAAAAAAATTGAAAAAAAGAAAAGACCAAGATAATCGTACCAACCAAAAATAATCTATTGATACAATACTTGGCCAAAGAAAAAAAAAAAAACAATTTATATATATATATATATATATATATATATATATATATATAAACAAACATCCAAAAATCTTATTCACTTCGCCGAAGAGCTTACGGCCGGGTTTGTTTACTAAATAAACGTCCACTTACCTACTATGGTAGGGGCGTGTAATAGTATCATTGACAAGGTTAATTTCGCAGGGATTGTTCGCTATGTACCGGCGGCCGAACGGATATGGTCTCTGACTATGCCTGTGAAGTCCCGGTTTCGATTCCTGTCGGAGGGGAGTCGTTAGTATACATCGCTGAAGAGACTTAATAAAGTCGAAACAGTCTGTACGGTGTTCTGCATAGCGAGCCATCCTTTGCCGGGATTCACTTGTCAAGATTATTTTCTATAATTATCGAATTTTATGCGATACATGCATTTATAATTGCCTTCAAGCAAAAATATATAATAATAATAATAATATATATATATATATATATATATATATATATATATATATATATGCAAATATAGATTACGCTACTTTTGAGAGCACAGCACTCAATCGTAGAATGTGGAGAACTTTCTGTTACAATGGTATTAAGAATTTTGCAGCATCGGAGGTCACAAAGCTGCGTCAAGCTAGAGAAAGGACTAGAGTATTGGCTAGTGTCCCAGCAATACATTCAAATAATGCACACACTTGTTCCATCTGTGGACTTCTTTGCAAGTCATCGGCAGGGCTGAAATGTTACCTGCGATTAACACACAAGGTTAGATGAAAGAGGTTGTCTGAACCTCATACGTCGAAATCGACGGGAGAGTCCATCATATATATATGTATATATATATATATATTATTTACTTACCTTTTTCACTTTAGATAGATACATATAAACACACACACACACACACACACACACACACACACACTCTCTCTCTCTCTCTCTCTCTCTCTCTCATAGTGTGTGTGTGTGTGTGTGTGTGTGTGTGTGTGTGTGAGAGAGAGAGAGAGAGAGAGAGAGAGAGAGAGAGAGAGAGAGAGAGAGAGAGAGAGAGAGATGTGTACAAAAATACTGGAAATATCTTGTAATGTACATATTTGCATATATTATTGACTTTATTCACACACACATGTAAAAACGTGTGGGTGTGTGCATTAGGACAAGAATATATATATATATATATATATATATATATATATATATTGTATATAAATATTGATTTTACTCGTAGTTGTGTTTGTAGTTTTTCGAATCTTTTTTTATCACATTAGGTTTAATATAAACAACGTCCAAGAAAGTCTCGACTGGTGTGTTTTTTAAATACTTTCATAGACTTTAAAATCTTTCATAAACCAATCAAGAAAGAAAACTTGAATGCGAGTTAATACCTGAAGTTAATATTCATTATATCAGATTCATTTTCTGTCTCGTGTCTATTTTAAGTTCGGAGATGCCTTCTAATCACACGTTAATATCAGTCGCTTAGGAGTCATATCTCTTTTCATTTTACAGCCAACCCCTAAATAGGGGAGTCATCGTGGCGTAGTTGGCTGGTTGGTTGGTTAGTGGGCATGTCAACTCCTGTTGGGTTATTTTATGCCAAAGATGGGTATTCCATTTTTTTAAATCAATTTTTTAAACACATTCTTTAAACACATTTTTTCTATTTAACCCATAAATGGGACCCTAACAGGTGTCGCTGGGTAGCTGCTTCTAGTATGAATATAATGACAATCTCATGTTTGCATGCAATTCCGGATTGCAACTCTGTCGACTGAAAAAGTTGTATCAACCCTTTGGACCCGTAAGACTGGTATTTCGGGATGAATGCTATATAACGATCTATATTAATACTCTTATTCCTTAATCTTCCGAGCGTAATCATCTTGCAACACACTCTGGTTAAAAATGAGACCGTCCAAATCGACAAAGATGAAATGCAAAAATGTAAATCCTGATTATCTGGTGTCACTTTTTTGTCCAGTTCTAATTTCTCATGAGTGTCGTCACCTCAGTTAAATAATGAAACATTCCGTTTTTATTATGAAGAAAATAAATAAAGGAAAGAAAAAGGATATGCTACACAGAAAAAATCATAAGAAAGAAAGAAAAAAGATAGTAAGGAAAAGATAGAGAGAAGGGTGAGCGCACGGAAGCGATAACGTGAATCTGTTTCAATCCAACATAATGAAAAGATGAAAAGAAGGAAAGAAAGAAAAAATAGTGTGAGAGTGTTAAATCAAGATTATTATACTTTTTATATATTTAAGTATTTTTCAATGGCTCTTAAGTAAACATATCAAACATTGTAATAACTGAATTATGATACTGTGGTAAATCCACAGGTCCTGCTAGTATACAATAATCCCAATCTTTCAGACTTAGGAAGAGTATTATCTAAATAAATAATTAAAAGGTTTAATTTAACCTTCCTTTTAATAGAAATATGATATAGTTTTAAACAATGCTTTGAATGTGTTTTATATCAGATAAGGATATTTGAAGACCAAGGATTAATTGTTGATACACTTTTTGTTAGTAATCTGTTGTAGTCATGGCCCTTTTCCCCCAACATCTTCCTCGATATACACAGGCGTGCAAATTAATTAGTGCCTCAGAACTAATCAAATTTCTAGGGGGTGGGGTATTGTCGGTCGGTAATGGATGATTTCCTCGTGTCGGAAAGGAATAGATGCTAAATAGGAGATGGGAATAATCTATCATTTGATAGGTCGTGTAGATTTGTTTTAAAATGTTGTAAAATAAAAAAAAATCATTGGGTCATCAAGTGTAATTGACATATGATGACCTTGAGGTCATTTTGAAAACATAATGACCCTCATTTCGGAATGGAGTGTTGATGTGTCATATAGAAATAATCGTTGGATACTTATCTCTGGACCGGTACTACTTTGAGAGGCTCGAATCTGGTTGATGTTGAGTTGGCTGGCAATTCTTTGAAGTTTGGAGTCTGGAAACCAACTTAGGATGCAGGGGGAAATCTTGTCTGGTGCCATTTACAGTTTTTAGTAAAAATACAAGGTGACTTATTTGTTCTCATGAGATTTTTTCCCCAAACCAAACTACACTGAGTATGAGACCACGTCTCACTCTCTCACCGGATCGTTCCAAACTCAACTTCTTCTCACAACTCATTTCTCTCTCCCACTTTGCCACGTGACACTTCTTGACCAGTAAAAGAGAGTGACATGTGGCGTTGTGCTGATTCATCCTAAATCTTCTCTCTCTCTCTCTCTCTCTCTCTCACTTACTCTCTCTCTCACTCTCTCACACACACACACTCTCTCTCACTCTCTCTCTCTCAAATAATCGTTGGATACTTATCTCTGGACCGGTATTACTTTGAGAGGCTCGAATCTGGTTGCTGGGTTGATGTTGAGTTGGCTGGCAATTCTTTGAAGTTTGGAGTCTGGAAATCATCTTGGGTTTGTTGGAGGTCATCTTGTCTTGTGCAATTTATAGTTTTAGTAATAACACAAGACGACGTTTCTTTTTCTCATGAGATTTTTTTTTATTTCCCCAAAGTCAAAACTGCCCTAAGCGAGAACCCACGTCTCCCCCCGTCAGCGCATTGTCCCCGACTCCCCAAACATTCTCACTTCTCACTCTTCCTCTCTGCCACTTCGCCACGTGACACTTTTACCACGTGGCGTTGTGCTTAAAAATGTTCATGCTAACCCACTAGCTCTTTCCATTCTCTGTCTGTCTGTCTGTCTGTCTCTCATGTTACAATTTGAGAGTGTGGCTATCATTGGACGAAAGTCACGTAATTATTCTAGAAAATAGAATTTAACGCGTCTTCATTCAGAGAGAATCGTTCGACGAGAATAGTCGTTTATATTTCCATCTCTGATCTCTGACTCCCGGCTCAAGTGTGAAGTCGGTGAAATGAAAATGTCATGGAAGTAATAAATAAATTATGTGCACATATAGATATGGTCTGAGTTATTCTTCATCCGGGCGAAGAAGAACAGGAAAAAGCGGACGAAACACACGGGTACAAGAACAATGTAGCGCATGAGCTAACGTACTACACAGCGACATCGTTATAAGCAAGTTCGAATTCCAGACGCACTATCACGCTCACTTTCGAACTAATACACTTGAGAAAGGTATGAACATCTCCATCCTCCCAGCAATGGGTTAAATAATACCACAACTGTTCTCCTAATTGGGGGCACCCATTGTGTAATGGTTATCATCGTAGGAAATGGATGCGGTGACACAAATTCAAATCGTAGACTATATATATATATATATATATATATATATATATATATATATATATATATAGTGGTACCTTGACTTACGTGTACCCCAACTTAGGAGTTTTCCGAGTTACAAGATGTCACTCAGTCGATGTTTTTTGTGTTGTGAGCTAAAATTCGAGGTGAAAGTGAGCTTCAGACACGTTTATGTTAAGAAGTTCACTATAAACATTTAAGTTCTCAAATTTATTACACAAAAGAAAATATTATTAATAAAAGAATAACATTAAAAATATCACAGCACATAATTCATTACAATCTATTTTATTATTTTTTTATACAATGCAGTGATATTTTTCTAATTAAAAAAAAAAAAAAAAAATAGGGTGTTTTTTTGGGGGGGGGGCTGGAATGGATTAATGTCATTTCAGTTTATTTCAATGGGGAATAAGACGAATTTAAGATATGAGTGGAAACAATTTAACTCATGTGTATAGGTACCTATATATATATATATATATATATATATATATATATATATATTGGTACCTATACACATGAGTTAAATAGATGGAAAAATATTGCAATGGCCTGGATTGATTACAGAAAAGCCTATGACATGGTCCCATATACTTGGATTTTAGAATGTCTAAAAATGTACAAAATTTCCAACAACATCATAAACTTCATTAAAAAAGCCATGGAAAACTGGCGAGTTCAATTTTAAGCTGGAAAGCAATCCCTGGCAGACGTAAAAATCCAAAGAGGTGTCTTCCAAGGAGACTCGTTATCACTACTACTCTTTATTATAGCAATGATGCCGTTCAATCATATACTTAAAAAATGTACAGGGGGATACAAATTCACTAACTCACAAGAAAAGATAAACCACCTTATGTACATGGATGGCATAAAATTTTTTGCAAAAAATGAAATAGAACTGGAGAGCCTAGTAAAAACTATTAGAATATATAGCCAGGATATAGGGATGGAATTTGGAATTGAAAAATGTGCTATGCTAGTAATAAAAACTAATAGATGGAATACAACTGCCAAATCAGGAAACTATAAAATCACTTGATGAAAATGGAAGCTACAAATACTTAGGAATTTTAGAAGCGGACAATATCATGCAAGCAGAAATGAAAGGAAAAGTTAAAAAAGAATATCTCAGGAGAACTAGAAAACTTCTAGAAACCAAACTTAACAGCAGAAATCTGATCAAAGGAATCAATACCTGGGCTGTCGCCATTATAAGATACTCAGGACCATTCTTAAAATGGACAAAAGAAGAACTCAGACACATTGACCAAAGGACGAGAAAATTAATGACCATGCACAAGGCTCTCCACCCTAGAGTTGATAGTGATAGATTATATGTGTCAAGAAAGGAAGGGGGAAGAGGTCTTGCCAACATAGAGGAATGCGTAGAAACCACAATTCAACAACTTGAAGATTACACAAGAAAGAGCAAAGACAAACTACTTATGGTGGCCAACAATAGTAGAAGCGACAGATGGACAAACAGAAAAACAACAAAGACTAGAAAACAAAAATGGGAAGAAAAACAATTATATGGACGCTTCAAACGACAAATAGAAGACGTTGCACATGAAAAGACTTGGACATGGTTAAGAAAGGGAAACCTCAAAAGAGAAACTGAATCACTTATAATTGCTGCACAAAATAATGCCATAAGGACAAACTATATCAAAGCGAAAATTGATAAGACCGAACAAAATAGTAAATGTAGACTTTGCGGTAATAGAGATGAGACTGTAAACCATATACTCTGCGAATGTAGCAAACTAGCACAACGAGAATACAAAACTAGACACGACTGGGTTGGGATGGTGATCCACTGGGAATTATGCAAAAAATTAAATTTTGACCATACAACAAAATGGTATATGCATAAACCAGAATCTGTTCTTGAGAACGAAACGCATAAAATTCTCCGGGACTTTGAAATAAAAGCGGATCACCTTATCCCAGCAAGAAGACCAAACCTAGTGTTGATAAACAAAAAAGAAAGAACTTGTAACTGTTGGATTTTGCAGTGCCAGCAGATCACAGGGTGAAGCTAAAGGAAAATGAAAAAATGGACAAATATCTGGACTTTGCCAAGGAACTGAAAAAATTATGGAATATGAAAGTGAAAGTAATACCAATTGTAGTTGGTGCACTTGGAACAGTCCCAAAAGGATTGGAAAAGAGTCTGGAAAGTTTGGGAATCAGAGGAAGGATTGAAACCATTCAGAACACTGCACTGCTGCAATCTACCAGAATACTCAGAAGAGTCCTGGAGACCTGACTTGCTGTCACTCAGATTCCAGTGAAAGACCATCAGCTAATGCTGATGTGAAAACTCAAAAGGAGTAAAATAATAATAATAATAATAATAATAATAATAATAATATATATATATATATATATATATATATATATATATATATATATATATATATTATTATTATAATGGAGATTGTGTGTTTTTCTGTCTGTAACCGAAACTAAATCACTACTCAAGTCACAATTCCCTTAGTAATTGACGTCACATTCACCATGAATTTATCCTTATTTTAACCTCAATTATTGATAAAATTGTTTTACATTATTTATACTGTTAACCATATCTACATACTAATAACATGCAATTGTATTTATATATACAACAAAATAGCGGTTTACAGTGTGAACGGGAAGGCTAATTTGCATATTAAAATGTAATTTTAATAAATATGTGCTTAGTGTTATTGGTTTCTAACTGTTCGGTTTTATCTTAATGAATATAAGCAAAAATCTCTTCAATTAATCTTAAAAGAAATACATTAACAAGAAAAAATAACTGTCATTTTATTCTTTACTTCCTCTTTTAACTAAATACTTAAATTAGAAAAAATAATAATGAAAGACGAGAGTGATGGAAGAGTAAGTTTCAGTTGTTCTATTTTTCGATTATACTCCCTCTGTTTCAAATCTTTTTATCTGCATTCTTATTTAGTTTCATTAGCGTTTCTAATTTAATACGATATTTCATTACATTAAAACTTAAATACTTGCACCCGGAGGGTGCATATATTTGCTAGTATATATAATGGTGCGGAGGCGTATCAAAACGAGCCGCAATCTATATAACATTAAAGAAGTTAAAGTTTCCTTTTCATTCCGTTTGTTTCAAGGAGACGAGGAATGTTTTCACTATCTCTAAAATTCTGTTCCGCGTTTCTATTATCGCTTGATAATTTCACCTTCTGACTTATTGACAACACCCTCCTCTCTCTCTGCCCCTCTCCCTCTCTCTCTCTCTCCCTCCCTCTCTCTCTCTATCACACACACACACCAAGAGGTCGTGGCTCAACTGGTAAAATTTAATTGGTCTCACTCTGATTTCACATCACCGGATTTTCTTATCTTCGTCTTTAAACAAAAGAGCTGCTTAATTAATTAATCTTATCCTTTTTACATTTGTATCGGGAAGTTCCTACGGTCTAAGATATGTGACAGGTGCCCACTAGCACTTGGTGCCCTTGGCAACTGTTTGTGTTGCTTCTACTTCTCAGCCTGATTCTTTCTTTCTATCTTTCTATCTATCTATCTATCTCATTCTGTTCCAATCTATCTATCTGTTGTCGACCCCACAGACGTTTGAATAAGTGAAACGACTGGAGAAGTGAAAGAAACAAAGGCAGAGGATTTGGATGGCAAAAGGTAACCCGGTGGTCAATTTATTAGCAAGAAAAAGCCTGATGGCCACGACATATCTATCTATCTATCTATCTATCTCTATCTCAGTCCGTTACCATCCTCTGTCTATCTCTGTGTCTGTGTCTCTCTCACCCCCCCTCTGTCTCTGTCTCTGACTCTGTCTGTATGTCTCTCTCTATATATAAAAGTCCCAGCCAAGCACCGTGAATTTGTAAAACGGTAAATGTTGTTTGAGAGCGAAGACGCGTTCAGATAAGTCATATTTTACATTAATATTTCTGAAGTGTAGAAACGTATATTCTTTAACACATGTTGTTTTTTTTCTGTTTACCCTATTGTTACTGCTAATAGTCTTAATTCCAGTGTCATTGAAGATATTAACTCATTTTGTGTTTTTGTTTTGTTTAAATAAGCAATGTATTTCCAAAATGTTATTCCACCCCCAACTTGCAGTCACGTAGGTTAAAAGCCCCCCCCCCACCTCAAAAGAAAAAAGTCCCAGCCAGGCACCGGGAATTTGTCAAAACGGAAATGTTGTTTGAGAGCGAAGACGCGTTCAGATTGTTACATAATTATTAGATTCCTAATATTTATGTACAGTAGAGTAAAACCCAAAATGGCTGTTATAAGTTCAGCCGGCGGCCTTGAAGGATTGAATGACAAGGCTTGATCTCAGTTCTGATCCTTCCGGTGGATACCGTGAGAATCGGTGGAGAAGACCCTCTTCCGGTTTAGATTAGAAAGAGATTTTAGTCAGATCGGCCAATACCACGACGGTGGAAAGTCGTGTTATGCACGCAGCCGACTCGATCTGCGCAGGTAGTCTGGTGGGGATTTCAGAATAAAATATGATCTAAGTTAAATCGAAGTCTTGTGTTATCTAAAAACTACCAATGACACAGGGCTTCTGATAAAGAGAAGTCCCCAATGGAAGACCAAACACGAAGTTATAGCGGTTTAATACGATATTTTATTACATTAAAACTTAAATACTTGCACCTGGAGGGTGCATATATTTGCTAGTACAAATAATTAGCATACGGTTGTATAGTTTCAAGTATTGGTTGATTTCAATGGCATCTCAACCCACCCAGAGTTATTTTTTGCCAAGGGTTTAGGGAGTCATCTATATATTGTACGTTTGTATTTATATTTTTATGCATCTTGGCCAACAGGTGTTCTCATTGGGGGGATTTTACCCCTCTTGCTGAGTTGCAGTCGGTGTATTCTACAGCCCCTGTCGACAGAGTGCCTCTTGCTATTCAGTAGTAATTCTCTTTATTCTGTCTTTGCGAAAATTTGCAGAGATTAAAGTATTATTCAAGTTTAGTATTTACCCAATTCCTTCGTCAAGAGCAGGATGTAACACAATGTCAGTCTTTTAAGCAGAGTGTTAGGTCAGTAAAATACGTCTATTTCTATATGTGGAGTTAAGAGGGGAAGAGCTTTTTGTGATTGGACATAGCAATCACATGATGCACCCAGAAGTTTTGGTACCAAGAACAGACATTTCTGATCAGTTCCAGGAGCAGTCGACCAAAAATTATCTCCGATTAATCCACACTAATATACCAACCACAGATATAACTTAATGACAAATCCAGTTCTTCAACACATATAAACAAAAAACAAAACAAAAAACAAACAAACAATTAAACAGACACACATACACATATTCATTTATCTTAACCAAACCTCACAATCCAATATTCTAGACTAACACCTGCGGTACCATCACCATTCACCATTCTGACACTCCCCATCTAGAGAGAAGAAAATCCATTACCCACCTCCAACCACCCACAACCACCCCTCCCCCTACTGACGACCTCCTGTTTCACCATTTTGAGAATGTCCATCATTGAAGCAAGAACTATATCCAATTCCTGAAGAAGGTCTAATAGACCGAAACATTGCATCGTCGACAATAAATGGAACTTGAACTTGTACCAATTTCTGAGAAAATAGCATCAAAGATCCTAGACAAAAATGCACTGACACTCCGAGTCAGTGTAAACCTGGGAGTAATGGCGATGAAGGGGTACTCCACATTACTCAGAGCTCCAAAAGTGGACTTCATCATCATATAGAGTTTAATGTCATACTCAGGACACTAAGCCCCTCAGCCACGGCCAACAGGTGGCCCCATTGGGATAGTCTTACCACTCTGCAAAGGTGCAGTCGATGTATTCTAAAACCCCAGCCGACAGGACTGTAAACAGATTATGATATATATATATATATATATATATATATATATATATATATATTGGTCGCACGACGACCACATTATCACGCAGATTAACGCTACACCTAAGTGATACAAGATTTATAATGCAACACTTAAAATCACATTCATGCCCTACCCTCTACATACCGAAACATTTTAACTGAAAATACACTCACACTGCACAAAGAAAAAACAAACAAAAACTTCAAATAATCGAAGCCCCTATACATCAAACAAAACAAACCCATCTTAAACAAGATAACTTTGAAACTAGTCAACATGTCCTCAAATGCCTATAATTTCCCGCCAATCCTCCTTCCACCATTCCCCTTACATTCTTACAAACTTGTGAGCCCCCCTCCTACAAATCTCTACTGCCACTGTTCGTTTTAAAGGAACTCGTGAACTCCACCTACTACTAATTCCTACTGCTACTGCTCGTTTTAAAAGCGACACAACAGAAACATTCCACCAGTTTCACTCCTGAAGATGGCACAAAGACATGCCGAAAGCGCCCGTGAAGAAACCTTTGGTGGATTGCTACACCAATTCCACCCTGACATTAAAAAGATGGCCAGATAGTTAGAAAGGATATATATATATATATATATATATATATATATAGAGAGAGAGAGAGAGAGAGAGAGATAATGATCGGAAAGATCGATAGATGTACCGACTTAGATAGATGGATGGATGGATGGGTGGGTGGATTGTAATTGAGAACAGAATAGAATAGTAGATATATAGATAGTAGCTGCGATATGAACAGTTTAGATAGATAGATAGATAGATAGTCATTGAGAACAGACCGAAAAAGCTAGAGAGATAGAAAGATCTTCAGATAGAGACAGAGAGATAGATACATTGATTGATGGATTGTTAGTAATTGAGAACAGATTGAAATAGATCGACACTTATATAGATAGATATATTGATAGATAAACATTAACTGACATATTTACAATTGAGATAGATCGATGAATAATATTCTGCCTTCATCGAAGAGAACTCTTCTCCTCCCACATATCATTCCGTTTAGCCCATCTCTCTGAGCCATGAACTTTGATTCATAGGTCGAAACTCCATGTATACGTAGACACTCCTTCAAAATCACCTTCTACCCCCAAGTCCATTTCTGTCAAGGCTATCGGTTATCTATATATTTATCTATTGGAGGCACGTGGTGTAATGATTACCATCGTGGGAAATGGGCACGACGAGACGAGTTCAAATCCTAGACGAGACTGTTTGCATTTCACATAGCGCTGATAATCTTGGGTGTGAATCCAACTAATCTCGCTCCAGCTATGGGTAAAACCTCCAATTCAAAACCAACTACGTCATCAGATTATAGCGCTCGCCAGTTGCTTCTGAGTCTGTCGTTCGACCTAGATGCATCTACACACCTCTCCAAAGAGACTTCCCACATTCTCTTAATCTCTTTTTACCCGAGGTTGGTTGAAAGCGATTGAACTTTTCTTTACCCTTTTCTGTTATGTCTACTCCTTAAATGTACGTATTCGTTAATAATACCTAACCATTACGTTATATTTCTTGTTTCCAGTCTTGTCTATTATTATTTTTATTTCATTGTTTTATGTACTTTTGGCGCTGGCTGGTTAAACTGCTACCCGACCTTGGCAGAATGTAGGGGACAGAATAGATAGTAATTGTGAAGAGGTGAAGAGACTGAAATAGATTGAGAGATAGGTAGATATATTGATATTAACAGATAGATAGGTAAATATGAACATATTGGGATAGATAGATATTAACAGACTGGGATAGATAGATAGATAGATATTAACAGACTGGTAAAGGTAGATAGATAGATAAATGTACAGATTGAGATAGATGGATGTCTTTTGTATGTATACCAAACAGAAGCGACTACATCTGTTGGTAATAAAGGCGTGTTATCCTCGAGAGATGTCAATTACAAGCCGATTCGCATACTCAGCTGACCAAAAACAAACATCAAACGCTGCGAGCTGTCCCTCGATTTTGCGTAACGACTTGATATGTCCAGTGGGTTGCTTGCTTTGTTGAGACGTCCGGTCTGTTGACCTTCAATCGCCATTGCTGATTGGTTCGGCTCACCATCGTTCTGACCAATCCTTATCGACAAAGAAAAGAAAAAAAAAAAAAAAAAAAGAGAAAGAAAGAAAAAGACAACACTGGCTTAGTGTATTCTTTATAAATCCAAAATAAACACCGACTGGTGTTTTTTTTTTTTTGGTTTTCCCGTTTCTTATAAGAAACTGTTTGTTTTCGTGTTTCAATTTTTATTTTATTATGTTGTTCAATGTTAACTACAAGCAGAGAGAGAGAGAGAGAGAGAGAGAGGTGGAAGGAAAAAAGGGAGAGACATTATATATATATAGAGAGAGAGAGAGAGACAGAGAGACAGAGAGAGAGACAGAGAGAGAGAGAGAGAATCATGAGAATGAGAAGAAGAAATTAGACTAGGAAAAAGAAAATGTAGACGAGAGAGAGAGAGAGAGAGAGAGAGAGAGAGAGAGAGAGAGAGAGAAGAGAGAGAGAGAGAGAGAGAGAGAGTTTTGATTTTGTATATCAATACTAATAAAAGAGCTCTTTTGAAAAGAAGTCGCTATAAATCATTGTAGATATGCTTCAATAATGACAGTAAGTATTTATTTCAATGCATTGGTCTTTTCTTTTAGGAGAGGATCTTTGATCAAGAAAGTATCAGTAATTTTCTCGAAAGTCTTGGGAAAAAAGACTGTTATATTGTATATTTGAAGGGTCAGCGTTACCTAGGGTGTCTGATTGCTATGGTTTATGGTTTATGATTTTGAGTGGACGGCGGTTAGTTTTGTCGTAGCGTGAAAAGTCAGGATGTTAGAAGCAGCGAACGGAAGCACCAGGATTTAGTACGACAGCCTGCCTTATTAACGCGGTGCACAGGAAGGCTGTGAGAGACGATTTCGAGTCTTCGTAAGCGAGATGCTTATGACGTGGTTGAAGACTGCTGTAATATTGTTGCAGGAAGAAGGACTTAATCGGCAGATTTTTGCAGTTGGGAAATTGATAATCTGAATCATTTTTTTTACTCGCAATAATAGCCTTCTTCGTTCTTTTATTATTTTCATACATATCTTCTATGCTGGCCGGATCGTCTAATCTATGTTTTTATCAGGGCTGATTTCTCTGTTCTTTGATCTTCTGTCAGGGTTAATCTCGGGCTTTTCTTCATGTTTGTGTTCGTTCTGGTTTTTATTAACGAATACAGGGTGACCCCCCCCCCCAAAAAAAAATCAGGCCCGATTTTCGATAGGGGCAATTCCATGTCAAATCATCCAGAAAAAAGTAAAATTGTCACCCACCTCCTTCAATTTTTCTGATATTTTGTACAGGTATGAACTATGTTAAAGTTAGACAATCCCCAAAATTTGAGCTTCCAATTCCAAAAATTAACGGAGTTATGTCGATTTTTAACTCTCCAAATTTGGTGGGCTTCGCGAAAAATGGCGACTTTTGTAAACTATTTTTGTCTGTAAAATGAGCTTTAGAGCTTCCCTACTACTAAAAATTGTCATAGAAATCCAAAAATGCTATCAAAAAATCTTTAAGTCAACTTATTTTAAGTTATTGATGATCAGAAAGATTGAAGGGGTGGGTGTCATGGCCTGGATGATTTAACATGGAATTATCCATAGGTCTCATTTCTTAATTTTCTGCAATAATTAAATGTAACTTTGGTTATTACTAATTTATCGTGTTAAGAACATATCAAAACATGAAAGTCTTACGACTTTTTTCTTCTTTATTCTACACCGTGTGTTCGAGATGATCTCCATTTAGTTATGTGCATTTCTTGAGGCGCAGCACAAAATTGATAAGATATCCTTACAAATCGAGCGAGGAATGGCTCTGATCTCCTCCCTGATGACCTCTGAGTTCTGGGATTGTAGTGGGTCTCCCTGCGCACACTGTCTTTGACGTATCCTCGGGGATAGAAATCGTGCCCTACGGTCTGGGTTGTGAGATGCCCACTCAAAATCACACGGCCACCAAAGTTTTCTTTCAATCTCGGGATATATATTGAGATGTCAGAGCTTGCTCCAGGTTGCTGGAACAAGAACTTTTCATAAGCGATGGGTACAAGGTCTGCAACTCACACTTTAAGGTTTTCGTTTCGGACTTTGCTGAACTGACTCTCTCAGACTCTCAACCAACTCAGCTGTAAGCTTCCTGGGTAATCCTGAATGGCTTGGAGGGTTGTCACTAGTTGCATTAAGATTTTCAACTGTCCCATAGTTCATGAGATGGTTCACCCAGTCCCGAATTCTGCTCTTGGGAGGGGGGAGGCCTTTTCACATTCGAACATACACGAAAGTGTCCTGTACCTTCTTGAACGAGCCTTTCTTATAGTATTTTGGGTCAACCAATACAGGACTTTGGATATTCTTAAGGTCTTTATTCAATTTTACAAGTAAACCAACGCATGTGAAAGAAATAGCCATCGTCGGAGAGACGTGCTTGCACTTAGCTAAATCCAACTCTGTAACTCTACTTCTTGTTCTCACGATTGGATGGACCATTGGACATTGAACTCTGTTTTGTTATTCTTAATATTTTCAGTTATAACAAAGATAAAATAAAATAGATAAATAATAAAGAATCAGAATAGAGAAAACCATTCTATTAATAGGGCAGATGGGTTCTTTAACTTTGGTAGGGCAACCGGTCAAGGTGAAGAAAAATTCTGAATTGAAACCTGTTGAACTTTGCTTAGAAATTGACCTTGTGTCACATCCTACTTGTGCGGATGGTTTGGTAAATAAATACCACCACCAACCCACACTTATCTCAGTAAGTGGTCATTGGGGGTGACTCCGCGGTTTGACAGCGGGAGATGAAGGTCAAGTGTGTATGAGTGTGATAGCCTGCGACGTCCCGTTTTTCTTCGCGCCAGATGGTCCAAAAAACCGCAAGGACGTTAATGAATTCCTGTTATTTCACCAAACATCCAAATCGAAGCCCCAATTATTTAACGTTTTTAAAATTCCTCAAACAAAAATATCTTCTCTTTTCCCGCTTGAAATCGCCTTGCCTGCCAACGACATTTTTGTTAAAGTTGAAAGTTATCTATATGACCGTGGTGGATCACCAGAAGAACATAGAGGTAAGAAAAGTAAGCTTTTAGGGTTAGACAGACAAGTTGCGACCCAAGGCAGTGGTACTTGGGCTACTGGGCCACGCCGAGAACTCTCCTTCTCTCACCCTAGTTAGTCACAAGAAGAACATAGCAAAGTCAAAAGTCAGCTTTTAGATTTAGACCGACAAGTTGCGACCCAGGACACTGGCGGTTGGGCTACTGGGTCACACCTCTACTCACCTTAGATAGTCATAAGAAGAACATAATAAAATTCGGCTTTTAGAGTGAGACAGACAAGTTACGACCTAGGATAATGGTGGTTGGGCTACTGGGTCACACCTCTACTCACCTTAGATAGTCATAAGAAGAACATAATAAAAATTCGGCTTTTAGAGTGAGACAGACAAGTTACGACCTAGGATAAGCTACTGGGTCACACCTCTACTCACCTTAGATAGTCATAAGAAGAACATAATAAAAATTCGGCTTTTAGAGTGAGACAGACAAGTTACGACTAAGATAATGGTGGTTGGGACCTTAGATAGTCATAAGAAGGGCTTTTAGAGTACCTAGGATAAACTGGGCCACACCTCTACTCACCTTAGATAGTCATAAGAAGAACATAATAAAAATTCGGCTTTTAGATTGAGACAGACAAGTTACGACCTAGGATAATGGTGGTTGGGCTACTGGGGATACTGTTCCATAAGAAGAACATAATAAAAATTCGGCTTTTAGATTGAGACAGACAAGTTACGACCTAGGATAATGGTGGTTGGGCTACTGGGCTCACCTTAGATAGTCATAAGAAGAACATAATAAAAATTCGGCTTTTAGAGTGAGACAGACAAGTTACGACCTAGGATAATGGTGGTTGGGCTACTCTTAGATAGTCATAAGAAGAACATAATAAAATTCGGCTTTTAGAGTGAGACAGACAAGTTATGACCTAGGATAATGGTGGTTGGGCTACTGGGTCACACTCTACTCACCTTAGATAGTCATAAGAAGAACATAATAAAAATTTGGCTTTTAGAGTGAGACAGACAAGTTACGACCTAGGATAATGGTGGTTGGGCTACTCTCTACTCACCATTCGGCTTTAGAGTGAGACAGACAAGTTACGACCTAGGATAATAGTGGTTGGGCTACTGGGTCACACCTCTACTCACTTAGATAGTCATAAGAAGAACATAATAAAAATTCGGCTTTTAGAGTGAGACAGACAAGTTACGACCTAGGATAATGGTGGTTGGGCTACTGGGCCTCTACTACTCATAAGAAGAACATAATAAAATTCGGCTTTTAGAGTGAGACAGACAAGTTACGACTACAGATAGTCATAAGAAGAACATAATAAAAATTCGCTTTTAGATTGAGACAGACAAGTTACGACTAGGATAATGGTGGTTGGGCTACTGGGTCTACTCACCTTAGATAGTCATAAGAAGAACATAATAAAAATTCGGCTTTTAGAGACAGACAAGTTACGACCTAGGATAATGGTGGTTGGGCTACTGGGCCACACCGAGGGCTCTCCCCTGAAGAACATATCGGGTTGGTGCATAATTATTGTGGCTTTTTTTGCAATATTTTTTATTCAACAAAAATAACATTAAGTGGTTTGTTTAATTTGTTTCAATAAAAATAATCCTCTCTTTTCAGAATGCATATCGAAAATCATATCCACATTCGTTATATTATGCTCTACCACTTCGATAAAGGTTGGAATGCAACCCAGTCGTTTCGCGATCTCAATGAACCTTTTGGTGAAGGAATAATCAGCAAAAGCCAAGTTGAAAGATGGTTCAGGAAGTTCAAATCGGTCGATACAAACCTCACAGATGAAGAAGGAAAAATTCAACCATCAAATTTCAACGACCTGGCACTTTTGGCAGCCGTGGAAGAGGACGAAAGCTCCACAACAAGAGTGTTAGCCGAAGACTATAGACTGTAGACTATTCGATCATCGTTTGTCGTCTCAAAAAGTTCGGTAAAGTATGGAAATTGGCTGGGTGGGTCCCCCACGAATTTCTGATAACAACAAAGCCGAACGTGCCCGAATTTTTACCGATGAATAAAATTTGTTGAAAAAAGCCGCAATAATTATGCAGCAACCCAACATAAAGTGAAATTAGTGTGTAAGTATATATGTATATATGTATGTCCGGATAAACTATGAAAATAAATCAATTAACGACAAAGTAAATATATATAGACATTTACTATTACAAGATCTGGCTTTTTGAGCAAAAATAATTAAAATTTGATTTATATTCGTGAAGATAATTAAAAAATTGAAATTAAATAATAACAGCATGATTTTTTTACATTTAATATTTTGAATAGAAGACATTCATTTTTCTTTTCATCGTGTTGTGCGCTTTTTTTCTGACACCCCGCTAGGCCGGATCAACGCAAGGTCTTTTTTTACGTATGAATTTTGATGGAGGATCCAACTCACTTTTTGACCCCTCACCTCTACCCAGGCGACGCCGAGTAGCCGTTTCTAGTACAAACCTAAAGTAGACCATGCAGAAAAAAACGATAGTTAGTTAAACATCGTTCACATCGTTAGATTGTTTTTTCTTTCTGAATGAATGACACTAGATTTTCTAAGGAAAATTATATCTTTATATCTATATATTAATACTCGTGTTCCTTATTTGTACGACCGATATAATCTTGCAACACCCTCTGGTTAGAAATGAGACCATCCCACATAGTCCAATATGAAATGCAAAAATGTAAATCCTTATTATCTGATGTTGCTTATCCACCGAATTCTTATTTCTTATAAGTGTTGTCAACGCAGATAAATAATGGACGAATCTGTTTTTATTATAAAGAAAGAAAGGCAAGAAAAAGTACATGCTACACAGAAACAATACAATAAGAAAGAAAGAAAGAGAGTATGGGAAAGATAGAGAGAGTGGGAGTGAGAGCGCTGTAGCAATAACCCTAATCTGATTCAACCTAACACAATGAAAAGATGATAAAAAGGAGAGAGAGAGAGAGAGTGAGAGAGAGAGAGAGAGAGAGAGAGAGAGAGAGAGAGAGAGAGAGAGAGAGAGAGAGAGTTAGATCAAGATTATCATACTTTTTATACATATTGAACTATTTCGCAATAACTCTTAAGTAAACATATCAAGCGTTGTAATGATTAAATTATCATACTGCGGTAGGTCCTACTAGTATGCATTATTGCATCTAAATATGTGCACCCAGGAACAGGAGAGCTGAGAGTGTCACATACGTTGCTTTGTCCTCAGAATAAAGGGAGAAACATATATAAAATTAGAGATTAAAGGGCGGGGTTATGCACATCGCTAACAGTGCCATCTTGTGTGAACAGCTGAACTCCAGTGGCACCGAATATCCGTAGCAACCAACACCTGCACAAATTACAGCTTACCTGAATCCAGTGGGAGATTTCCTTAGATTAGTAGATATGTTGTGGGAATGATAGTTGGTTGATTATATCATTTCCTCGAAAGGTATACATATAAGAACAATTCACGACGAAAAGTGATAACAAGGATGTTATATTGTCCGAGGAAACTTACTGTTGGTTGGTTCGATTTTACGGAAGAGGACATAGCGGCCACAACACAAAGAAATAGACTCTCCCATAAAGTCAGTGAGTTGCATAATTGTATGGTGGTGGCGTTTGGAATTTTTGACAAGCGAGAATGCCCAATTGGAAAAATACAGACCGTTTGGGAACTTGGACCCCAAAGACGGGAATCTCGCGAGTCACATGATAGACTTAGTTAAATCAGTTTCAACCTAAATGGCACGCAGGACAGACGTGTTCTGTGAGCTTGGCCTCAGACCGCGCGGTGAATGAAAATGGGCAATAAATCTTTGATCAAAGACAAACAAGTCTTGTTAGTTATTTGCATGACTCAGAATGAACTAGATCCATAATAATAAGCCCTTAGAAAAAAAGACAAGAAGAATCTAGACGATCATAGCCGGAATAGAAATAGAAGTAAAGATCCAACATGGCGACTGGACGATCACGGATGGCCGAAAGAAAGAAAATAGAAAGTAACAAGCAAGTAAGTCAACACTGTATCTCTGTATCTGTCTCTCTCTCTAATACTCTCTCGATATATATACCCAACGAGGGTATATAACAAGTGCACGAGGCAGTCATTCTAACTATTAAACATTACTTGTGTTTGGGGACAGTAGCTACGTGACTAAAAGCAGAGCAGAATATCTCATCATGGCTTGGCTTTGTGAACGAGGATTAAGGGGGTGGTCTACGTTGACTGCAGACAGGTTGGTGGCTGATAAATTTGGTTAGTTGGGTTAATTTTACGGCTTGTAAAACTTGCCAAACACATGTTTTTTAAACACATTTTTTTCAAACTCCTTTTTTTTCTATTTAACTCATAGATGGGACCCTAACTTGTACTACAACTCCGGGTCAAACTAGGCCTGGATGTAATGTTGATGAAGGGGTACTTCATACTCCCCAGAGTTTCAGAATTGGAACCTCACCATTAGATGTAGTTTAACGTCTTACCCAGGACAGTAAGAGCCCCAGCCACCACCTTCTAGCTCAGATATGATAAAAGAGTTGGCGGTTTGCCATAAGGGCAATAGGGTCGGGACAATCATATAGGTGCTAGGGCTTGACATGGCCATTCAATTGATCGGAGGAACCCTCTGCGACTGCCCGTCTAGCTTAACTAAGGGTCAAATTGGAGTGTTGCATGTCATGGTCCGTTCAGCCACCAGTATTCCGTTCTTAAGCATCAGGGGTCACCACACACGGATTTTACACCCCTGCAGAGCTGCAGTGTGTGTATTTTTCTGCCCCAACCGAGAGGGGCAAAAGGGAAAAAACACAATAAAAATGTCACCCACTGTAGGGTATTGTCTTCCCACGAGCACATAGAGGACAGTGTCAGTTTGATGTGAAACTTGGCTCATGTTCTGCATAAGTTGCGGGAAAAAAGAAAGAATTACCCAGTCCCACTGACTTTGGTCCTAATGGCCCATGGCCTACATCTGTCGTCTCCGTGCAGTGGGAGTGGTTTGCCAATGAGACTGATTCAAGAGCGTTTCAGGTAATTTGCGACCTGTCTCACCTGAAGACAAGGCTGAACCTGGCAAGAAAACAAAAATCAAACTTCCCCTAAAAAACAAAACACCCCCTAAAAAACAAAACACGAGTTTAACCGGCTTGAATTCAGAGTTTTCCTTCTCCTAGACTGGTTGCCTAAGCAAGCATATCTTCAATGGTGTAGTCATGCAGTAGCACTGACACTGATCCAATTTGGAAGAATTCTCGCTTTCTCTTATCAAAGAATAAAACAAAACAAAACAAAAAATACACATCCTTTCTTTAAAAATGAAAAGGACAGCATAAAAAACGACACAATTAGAATAAACCTGTCACAATGATGAAAATAATTTGTTATAAAATTCCCTGAAAGTGAAAAGGATCTGAATCAATTTCTATTTTATCTCTTATTTTATTGAGTGACTATCTTGATGGCTCAAGTTGATTTATCGCCCGTCCTTGATTATATATATATATATATATATATATATATATATATATATATATATATATATATATAGTTTTGTATTTATTTATAGTCTGTCGCTTTATAGTCTACCTTTTATTTGTCCATTGTCTTATATTTTACTCTTCATTGTCCCAATACAAACGAATAATAAACAGCTAAAAAGCAACAAAAAACAAAACAAAAAACAACAAACCTACAAAAAACAACTAATAAACAAACGAATAAAAAATATACCCCCCCCACACACACAAAAAAAGAAGGAAAGCAAGAAAAATAGATAAAAACATGATACAAATTCGTTATTTAGTTTTATTTGTTTCAAGTCGATACCCGTTTCATAAACGAGTCGTCTTTGGTGGAAGTAACGCTTTGCTTAATTTTGAGAATTATAATTTAAAAAAAACTGGGGTTTTGATTTTGGTTGGTTGGTTGGATTTTACGGCATGTCAACCATTGTTGGATTATTTTAAACCGAAAACGTTTTATTCATTCTTGATGGGTACTCAATTTTTTGTTTTTTAAACATAATTTTTAAAGCCCATTTCTTTCAAACCTATTTCTTCTATTTAACCCATAGATGGAACCCTAACAGGTACTACCACTCCGAGTCAGAGTGGACCTGGGAGTTAGGGCGATGAAGGGGTACTCTAAATTCCTCAGAGCTCCAAAATTGGCACCTCACCATTAGATGCAGTTTAACGTCATACCCAGGACACCCGGGGTTTTGATATAGTGAAGTGGGACCAAAGGGTCCGAACTTACCAGATGCTAAGCGTCCTTAATACTTGATTTGTTTTTTATTTGTTACTGCTCGTTAGCCATTTGCAGCACCATCGCCGCGCATGGGCGGGACAAGCCGCTTTATGACCATCAGTCATTTACATACGTGAACAAATAGCTCAATAAAAAGCAAGCTACTTGAACAGAAGTCAGAACGACTTTGTAAGTGAGACAACTTGAACGGCAGATTTGTGCGCTGAAATTAACTGCTACCATCAACAAGCTATTTCGGGATAATCGAAGTACATTACGGACAGAATGTTCGACTATCGCTTGATTCCGGAGCTTTGTATTGCCGAAAGCCGGGATTGAACCAAGGACCTTTAGATCATTAACATTTGACTTTTGCTGTTGATACAAAACGTTCATTTGCGATACATTTGTCAAAGACAGTCTTGTCCGCCAAAACTCGAACTTCTCATTCTTATCTTCTGGCGGCAATTAATTAAAAAAGAAAACAGTTTTAAAAGTGATTTCGTTTCTTGCATCAATATTATCATTTTCCTTTTCCATTATTTAAAATTTATTTTTCTTATACTGCACTCTTTTAGTTTTCTTTTCCTCTTTCTTTCTTTCTTTCTTTCTTTCCATTCTTTCCTTCTTTCTTTCTTAGTAGTTCTCCATTTTTTTCCTTTCTTTCTTTTCTCTTTTCTTTCTTTCTTGATATCTACCAATTCATTCTCTTTTCTTTCTTTCTTTCTTTCTTTCTTTTTCTCTTTTCTTTCTTTCTTGATATCTACCAATTCATTCATTCTTTCTTTCTTTCTTTCTTATATAGCTCTATCTTCTTTCTTTCTTTTCATATCTCTCTCTTCTTTCTTTCTTTTCATATCTCTCTCTTCCTTTTATCACCTTCTTCTTCTTTTCTTTTTTCCTCTTCCATTCACAATGTTTTATGATTTTTCTTAATTGTCTTTTTCTTCATTCTCATACACCATTGTCTTCTTTCTTGGGAAATAAAAATTTCTTTCAAACTTCGTCGTCGTCGTCAGCCATTAAAGCTCAATGCAATTAAAATCTCACAAAACTAATTGTTTTCAGCTTTACGCCTTTGTAATGTAGTTTCGTTTTCATCACTTTCATCCGCTTTTAACAAACCTTTTTTTTAATAACAGAAGACTACAAAATAAAATGAATAGAATAGAACTAACCGGATCCGTGAATATACCACAGTAAAGAGAATGTACAAAGGCCGCATCCCCAAAGACCTACTGTATGGTGAGTTAGTGGAAGGCACCCGACCGGTAGGGAGACCACGCCTGTGCTTTAAAGATGTCTGCAAGAGGGACATGAAGACATGCCACATCGACATCAACACATGGGAGGCTTATGCAGAAGACCGTGCGACCTGGCGCCTCCTCATCAAACAAGGAACGAAAAGGAGTGCAAAAGAGAGTAAAGAAGCCGCAGCAGAAAAGAGAGCCATAAGGAAGGAGAGACAACAGCATCACCAGCAAGCACCACCATTTGTTTGCAATCACTGCACCAGAGATTGCCATTCAAAAAAGGTCTGTTCAGCCACTCAGACAGTTGCAGATAATAAAAAAGTGGACACTATACCATCGTCTTTATTAGACGGAAGGATGCCAATTATAATGTTTGATACTTAAGAGCTATTGCAAAACACTTCAATATGTAAACACTATATTAATCTTGATTTAACCCTCTATCACTCTTTTTTCTTTTCATCTTTTCATTATGTTCGTTTGAAACAGATTAGCGTTATCGCTTCAGAGGGCTCACCACCTCTCCCTTTCACCTACTTTCTTTCTTTCTTTCTTATCATATTTTTTCTGTGTAATGTGTCCTTTTTCTCCCCTTTCTTTCTTTATAATAAAAAACAGAATGGTTTATTATTTAGCTGAGGTGACGACATTCATAAAAAAATAAGAATTCAGCGGAACAGCAACGCCAGATAATCCGGATTTACATTTTTGCATTTGATCTTGGACGATGTTGGACGGTCTCATTTTTAACCAGAGGGTGTTACAAGATGATAACGGTCGTACGATTAAGGAACACGAGCATTAATATATAGACAATCATCATCATCATCATCATGTTGCGCTAGCAGCACGGATATCCATGACAATCTCTCGTCAACTGTCCCTATCAATTACCGCTCACACGAGGTCTTCTGCGTAGCATCCAGTATCCGCGTAGAGCTGGTCAATGTAAGTCTTTGCTGGACGTGTCCGTATGCTGGTTTCCATTAGAGAGAATCAGTGATGAGTTAGTCCCTGCTTCACCAGCAGTGTACAACATGTCTCATTCATCTTACTCGGATGGTTTGTGTGATAAGGGGCAAGTGGTCATATCGTTACTTTCTTGTGGGGTGTTGTTTCCACGATTTGTTTAAGATCGCACGCTCCCATCTTGCTTATTCTCTTGGCGCTTCATTAGGGTCCAAGTAGTGAGTGAATGAATGTAGAAGAAATATAATTTACCTTATATTGGCACAAGGTCATAAATGTGAAGTAAAGTCTTACCTTGACTTATGAGTATCCCAACCTACGAGCTTTCCGAGTTACGAGCAGTCACTCGGTTAGTATTTTGCTTTATGCTATATGCTAAAATTTCAGGTTTATAATCTAATATATAAAACAGAGATTTTGGTATGTACGTGTCGACGTAAAACAAAAAAACGGGAGGTCACTCAGATTCAAAATTTTGCATACACATTGATATCGTTCTAACTAAGAAAAATTCTAAATTTGGTTATTGATTTTTATTGATTAAGGGATTTAATCGATTAATTAATCCAAAATCACCCAATTTGTGGAACTGTCCGTATATCAGCCCCTCCTGATAATAAAATATTGTCTCTGCCTGCTTATTGTTAAAGCGATAACAGCAGCGAAGTTTTGATTTTAATGAATTAATTTTGCAGTCTAAGCCGTTCAGTTCCGAATTTATGGCCTATTTATGGTCCAGTCTTTAATAATTTTTATATCGTTAGAAAGATAAGAAAATACTCTTTCAAAATATGTAATTTGTGTGAGTTTTTATTAATTGAATCACTTTTTACAGCGAGTTAAAAAATTAAAAAATGGCTTCGGATAGCCACGCTGCCTATGATTATTGCCATACAAGCAGTGCAGTCTATAACAGTCAGATCGGAATCTCTTACCTATTTAGGATTTTAATCTTTAAAATATTTATATCTTTAGTAATAAGAGGAAATAGTCTTTCTGAATATGTAATTTGTATGTGTTTTTATAGATTTTTTTTTTTTTTTACAGCGAGTTAAAAAAAAAAAATACTACGTATAGGCGATAATACGAATACGGCAGTTCGGAATCTCTTAGTCTTTCTGAATATGTAATTTGTATGTGTTTTTATAGATTAAATTATTTTTTACAGCGAGTTTGTCCATATTCTTAAATTGTACAGTACACTCATTTTAATTTTAATTTTTGTAATGCATAAAATTGTAGAAAATCAAAAATGCACGCTTTACGGTTACATTATTAAAAAAATATTTTAATCCGTAAATAACAGTATCATGAAAATCAGTTTACGTCGTAAGTACGGTTACATTTTGTATAAATTAAACTAAGATTTTCATTCGAATAAAATGACTTTTAATTCTTTAATTTATTTATTTAATTTTTATTGTTAGAGTTTTAAAGGGTTAAAAATAACAATAAGATTGACGAATTTCCTTAGAAACTGTTTTTCTTTTGGTTCGTTAACTAATTATTTTCTCAAACCACGATTAAAAAAAACAAAAACAAAGGTTACTAAAAATCCGGTGTTTTATCTTTAGTCGAAGGTCCGACTGGAGATAAGTAGTCAATTATTTGTAAGACGAAATTTATTTCAAGTTTATCTGACAATATCCAGTTATTGGAACATTTTTTTTTAAATTATATGTAAGTACAAAAAATTGTAAGCGCTTTGTTTATCAAAATGACATGATTCGTTAGTAAATTACCCGAAAAGTTGATAAAACAAAACAACTAACAACCAACATTTAAATTATTATTCAAAATACAATTTAAAATATTCCTCAGAATTTGCCTTACAAATTAAATTTTAAGTTTTTGATTTTACTCTTTATTGTGAAGTCAATAAACATTGCTGAGTTTATAGTGCAACTTTTCAGTTCTGAAAAATTGGCATGTTTAAATAGAGATTTCATAGGTGACATTTGAACTTTTATGAAAATTGATGTTTTGTAATTAATATAAATTTTGTAATAAAACTTAATTTTAACTAGGGGGGGGGGGGGGGGGTAGGGGTTAGGGTTGGGGGGGGGGTAGTTTAATGGGAAAATAAATAAATAATTTGGGTTCCGTTCAAGCGGTTCCGATATGGGGATGAATTTACTATAAACTTATACGAGGAAATGAGCACCCGTGAATACTCAAATAATAAAGAACTTTTAAGAATTTTTTTTTTTCAATCTGATAGATTGGTGTGTAATCGATAATAATCAACTGAAGGGAAAAATAGATGGGGGGGGGGAGTCCAGATAATCAGGTCCACCAAAACGTTTTTAAACAATGTTTTTAAAATACTAGGTACCACCAATTTTACCCTGTGAAATTTACCCCCCCCCTATATTTAACACTATGAAACTTGCAGAAAAATTAATATTTTCTTGAAAAATTTTTTCCATTTGAAAGAAAAACATTAAATAAACTCCTGAGGATTCTTTAACTTTTTTTCAGCTTACGGAAATAATGAAAATTATGATTGAAAAAAATGTTTTCATTTTGCACTGTTAAATCAACTGAAAATTAACGTAGCTAAAAACAAGTTACGATAAGAGTTTTTTAAAATTCTATGAAAAATCAATTAATTATAAATGATAACAAAATATTTCCGTTTTATTCAAGATGGCCTAAACTGATCAATTGGTGGTCCCTATAATACTATCTTAGGTTTTAGCAAAAATAGATATTGCAATACGAAGAATTTAAATTTTCGATTCTCAGCTTCTTTTTAAACTCAACATGCTATTAAGAACTAAATGTGAATTGTTGTCATGTACAAAAAATTTAAAACAATAACAAACAAATATACAAACGAATACTTTCAATTTGTTGTATAATAATATGAAATAATTTTAAACTATAAAACAGAAAATACAAATCCTGAAATATACAAATTCTCAATGATTTTAGTTTCAAGAATTATTTTCCTCTTACCCCCTCTCTAACTACTGTCTTCCACTTTCTCTCTCACTCCCTGGTGATCCAAATTTCATTTTAGTCCGGTCATGGACCGGGTACTTTAGCTAGTATATATTATATTATGTTAATACATTTAATTTTAGTTATAATTGGTATTACTATTGAAGACTAAGTAAATTGTCTGTACTGGCAAGAATATGTGCCCTTCAAGCGTAAGTATTCAAGTTTTAATGTAATGAAATATATTAAATTAGAAAGACTTACGAAATTAAACAAGAACGCATATAAAAATATTACACTTATTTTAATTATATTTTAATTGGTTTCTATATAAAACCAGTAATAGGACTGATTTTAATACATAAGAAAATAAAACAATAATATTAGAGATCAATAGCACCAAGTAATTATCTATCAAACCTGGTTTTGATAAAACAGTATGCAAATTAACCACATCATATATTTTGTAAACCTTTATCTCTTAGTGATATATACGACACAGTGCAGGATTTTAAACGCACGTATAACATGGACTGTTTTGAGTTAAATCTAACTTAGATTTTCATAAAGACATCGTTAATAAATAAAATTTATTCTATTCTATGCATTATATATTTTGACAATACATTAAATATCTATTGATAAACTTAAGCAATTCCTGACGTAAACAGGGACGTAGTTTCGGTTACTGACAGACGGACACCAGATCTCCATTATAATAAAATGAAAAGTCTGCGAGATTAGCTGTACGGCTGGAGCGTTAATATTTTTTCACACACACACACACACACACACACACACACACACATATATATATATATATATATATATATATATATGTGTGTGTGTGTGTGTGTGAGTGTGTGTGTGAGTGGGTAGCCATATGTCCATGCTTTGCCAGAAGTGCCCAGCACGTGGGTCAGCCAGCAAACACCTACATCGATTAACTCTGCACAGGTACTGGATGCTGTGCAGAGGACCTGTCAAGAGCGATAGCCGATAGGGACGGGTGGCGAGGAAGAATTATGGATATCCGTGCTGTTGGCACAATTTCCTGCTGCTGTTTCTGTTACTGTTATGGAATTCACCCTGGGTCGATTGAGCCGGCTCAACCAACGAATTTACCTGTGGTGAATTCATGGAAGGAGTAACAAGAGAATAGGAAATTTACAAGCCGTCCCCAAACCACGCATGCATATCCCGGTCAGGGGAAGGAGATGCCCATTGTTTGTCGTAGTTTTTCCACAGACACAGAGACAACTACGCCAAAAGCCGTTGATTCCTGACGATGATGGAGACGCCCTTTGGATTTTCATCAGATCCTCTTTGGCCGGGTTGTAGCCCTAATACTACTGGGTGCCAGACCTGTCCATCTTGGGTGACCCTACCATGAAATTAAGTTTTACGACGGCATGGCTCTAACACTACCAAGTTTACACGGCGCTGAAGAGGGTTTGGACTTTAGAAATAATGAACTAGGTGGCCGTTGAGCAAAAAGCTTTCTCTGTCCTTTTACAGGTCTTGTTTTTCATTCTGTAGAGTGTCTAGCCACCCTCCTCACTAGACAAAATCTGTGCGGTTACCGGTTTAGTCACTGATTATCCGACTATGAAACAGGTAGTACTGGGTTACATAGTACCAGTAGCACATTGAGCGACCAGACCAATGTCTTCTGAGATGTATCTTCTGTATAATATGCACTTACGTTTTAGAATTTGTAGCAGCTAAATTTAATATTTGTTCAACTTTTTATCCAGTTTGTATAGTGGCATACAAATGGAAGACCTGTTGCATATGCAATTGGCACTGGTCTTCCATACAATCTAGCCGTGGCGTGAGTCTCGTAAGACCCGCGGATACGATAAGATGAATAGAATTTCCCGGACTATTTTCTTCTTTTTTTTGAATAGATGTTTATTCTTCTATTTATTGTTTAATTTATGGATTTATTAATGAGCATTACAAAATAAAGTCACCCCACAAATTGCGATATTAATTTCAATTAATTCTACCAATTTGAAGTCGACCCATGAGAAAGATGAAGATATTTTTATTTTTGAAGTTAACATTAGTCCAGTTCTTGAGAACAAAGAGAGAGAGAGAGAGAGAGAGAGAGAGAGAGAGAGAGAGAGAGAGAGAGAGAGAGAGAGAGAGAGAGAATTAAAAATAAGGTGGAACTGATTTAACAAGTTTTTCGACATTTTTTTTTCTGATGTTGTATCTGTTTTTTTTGTTTCTGTTTTTTTCTTTATTCAAACAAAATATTTTTTCTTTTTTTCCCTTTTTATTAGGCATTTTAGTTATGTCTTTTCTGTTTTATTTGTTTGACATTTACGTTTCCTTTATATATATATATATATATATATATATATATATATATATATATATATATATATATATAATGTGTGTGTATGTGTCTGTGCTTTATTTTATCCTATTTTCCTTTTATATTCTGTACTTTTGCAAAATTCTTTTTATTCTTATTTCTTAAAAAAACAAACTTTTACATGATTTTTTGTAAAGTCAATTCGATCAACGAGATTTCAATATAACACCCTCCTATGATTTGATAGATAGATAGATAGATAGAGAGAGAGAGAGAGAGAGAGAGAGAGAGAGAGAGAGAGAGAGAGAGAGAGAGAGAGAGAGACACACACACACACACACACACACAGATATATATATATATATATATATATGAGAGAGAGAGAGAGAGAGAGAGAGAGAGAGAGAGAGAGAGAGACACACACACACACACATATATATATGAGAGAGAGAGAGAGAGAGAGAGAGAGAGAGAGAGAGAGACACACACACACACACAGATATATATATATGAGAGAGAGAGAGAGAGAGAGAGAGAGAGAGAGAGAGAGAGAGAGAGAGAGAGGGGGGATTGATATGGAATCTTAAGATAACAAACTTAAGCTTGTACGCATTGATGGGACAAATGTCACGTATTCAACTTGCAATTGTCAACAATAAAAATAGAATCTGTAGAGACCAACAAACTACCCACAATAACTTTTAATATACATATATGTATATATATATATATGTGTGTGTGTGTGTGTGCACGCTTCGGAATCGCAAGGTTCCTGGTTCGATACCGGTCATCGCCAATTCAGCGTATGAGTACCACAGATTAAGTAATCTGATCTGTGCGGTAAAGTAGGGAGCTGACGAGGTATCCTAATTTATCTGCACAAAGAAAAAAAACACATAAAAATAAATAAAACAAAACAAATTGTAGAGTAAATATCACAAAATTAACCAATTAACAAAACAAATTGAAGAATACTTTCACACACACGAATATACATCAAAAATTGACTTTCGTTTTAAATTAAGAAGATTAAGTAAAGTCGTCGAGGTGCCTTAAAGTTGGTATCAGCCAGATAGCGAGGGAATCTATCCCCTTTTCACTAGCGCTAGACCAAGGAGATTATTTTTTTAGTGTCTCAAAGTGGAACGCCACACCTAATATCAGCTCCTAACTTTACCCCACAGATCCCGGTGCTACTGATACGCTACCTACAATAGTATGAATATATGTATGCATGCGTGTATGTATGTGTTTATATACATATACGTATAGGCTTATATGTATATTTACCAACCCCTCCGCACGGGCAGGATGTGACACAAGGTCAATTTCTTAAGTGGAGTTTAACAGGTTTGAATTCAGAGTTTTCCTTCTCCTAGATGATTACTTAGCCAAGGTTAAAGAACCCAGTCTGTCCTGCTATTTACCGACAGCTGGAGGGAGAATTGGATTCATACCTTTCCCAAGGGTATTAGCGCTATGTGAAATGCAAACAGCTTCGTCCAGGAATGGAACTCGAGTTGACGAGTTCATTTTCTATGACTCTAACCATTAGACCACGCGCGTATAGGCTTATATACACAAAGAGACTTTAGGATCTGCACACTCACAAGTAAAGAAAGTAAATTTGAAAATTTCAGCGTTATAAACATGAACACACGTTATTTATCAAAGATTTTAAAAATTTTTTATTTTTTTTAAATTTGCGAGTATTCACGTATCCGTGAACTGGCGCTTTTAACAAACGCAAAAAAGAGCGAAGCGAAGCACCTGCTCCCACTAGATGACCAAAGCTAAGCAGCGATAATCTTGTTCAATACATAATTGGGTAAACACTTAAGCAACGGCATGTCATACAAGCAACCTGACTCCTTTGTTTATCAAAATGGCTTGATTAGGCATTAAATGGCACGAAATAGGATTGATATGCCGTAAAACAATCAAACGAACCACACACATACACACACACACACACTACAGTCACGCTGAAAACGCCCCTCCAACCAAATTACCGAAGTTAAGCAGCAAGGAGCCTGTTCAATATATAATTGGGTGAACACTTAAGCAACGACATGTAATGTAAGGAATCTGAGTCCTTTGTTTATCAAAATGACTTGATTCGGCATTTAATTACCCGAAAGAAGGTTGATATGCCGTAAAAGCAAACAAACCAACCAACCACTCACTCCTCTCTCTCTCTCTCTCTCTCTCTCTCACACACACACACACACACACACACACACACGCGCGCATACACACACATACCCGCCTCTCCAACACATAATCGATATTTTGGGCAGTTAAATATTTTTTTTTATCCTTTTCATTCCTGTACACTCCCGGTCTTACGAGATGTATCCATCGAGTGCATCGTATTGTCACCTTGTTGTGAAATGGCGCCGAGAGAAGTTGTCTCTTTCACATTTGTAAGATTAATTTGCAAAATGTGTTTGTCTACGGAAGAGGACTTAGCGGTCACAACACAAAGAAATAGACTATCCCATAAAGTCAGTGCATGTGGCAGTCATTCTAACTATTAAATACAGTTGTGTTTGGGGATAGTAACTACGTGACTAAAAGCAGAGCAGAAAATCTCATCAAGGCTTGGCTTTGTAAACAAGGATTAAGAGGGTGGTCTACGTTGACTGCAGGCATGTTCGTGGCTGATAAGTTTGGTTAGTTGGTTGGATTTTACGGCTTGTAAAACTTGTTGGGTTATTTAATGCCGAAAACGTTTTGTTTTATTCATTCTTGGTGGTGCTTAATTCTTTTTATACTTAATTCTTTTAAACAGAATTTTTAAACTTGTAAGATTAAAGTGATAATACTTGAAGATATAAAACTCCGATAAAGGTCAATAGACAAAACATTTTATATACAGCACAAGAATTAAACAGGGTATATAATACATAGGTGTACATAAACATACATACAAAAGTAAAAGGGAAAAACATAAAGGTACAGACATGAGACTAAGAATAGTCCATGCTGTATGAATCACTTACAGTGATTAGTCCGGCGTTGAGGGCCGAAGCCCCAACGAGGAGGGGGTAGACCAGAGTCTAACCCATGTGTCACGTATGTCGGGCAGCAGCAAAGAGAGGAAGAGACGTTCAAACCAGCCGCTTAAATATAACAGGCCCCTAGCGGGAACCAGCAAACTAAACGGGCAGACAACTCTCCAGGCAAATAGGAAAGTAACGCCACAAATACTCTCCCCAAATTTTTGGCTGGGCAAAAATTTACAGAAAGAAAAGACAAAAAAAAATGTATTCCTTTAAGGAAAAGGACAGAGTCTCGAATGTTCAAAGTTCAAAGTTCCAAAAACAGAGAAATAAAATTTGCACATACATATTCCAGCAAACTACAAAATAAAAGCATGAAAAGACAGGAATGTAATTTAAAATACAAACAAAAGAATTTTCATGTTTAAGTCCGGTGTGAAAAAGTTTCATGCGGTTGGGTACAATTTAAAGAAATCTCCTTGGGGGTGGCGAATTTCTTCCAAATTCCTGAGTTGAAATAAGGACTGTTTTTATCCTTTAGGAATAATTTCTCTCCTGGAAAAAATGGTAGGCCCAAAATGCCAAAAACGACGGAGATCGTTAAAAAGGTGTTTCAAATGAAACAAAAGTTAAAAGTATTTTTACGAGCCATATTTCAGGTTCAACTTTTGGTAAAAAAATGGTAGGCACAAAATGCCAAAAACGACGGGGATCGTTAAAAAGGTGTTTCAAATGAAACAAAAGTTAAAAGTATTTTTACGAGTCATATTTCAGGTTCAACTTCTGGTAAAAAAAAAAATTTTTCTGTACTAGTGTAAAATTTTCAAAAGTCTGAGGAAAAATATGGGGCAAATGTTTCCCTGTGTGGTGTGGATAAAAAACTCGAAATTCACCGCTGTCCAGTTGTGTTCAAATGTCGGGTATATTGAGTCCGGAAATGAACATTTCTGATGTACATTTCGTTTTCTATTCAGGGTTCGCACATGCTGCATTGTAGCCTTGAGGTTCCATTTTTAGGTCACATGGTATGCCGTTCTGGTGGTATATTTACAGTAGTCGGCCAAAGTAAAAATATTACTGACTACTAGAAATCTGGTCGCACGTGCTGACATTGTAGCCACCTGAAGTGGGTGAGGGAAGTGTAACAACTGTCCCTGGCTGATGGCTGATACTCTCTTCGTAGTAAAAATAAAATTCTTCAGTGAAGCTTTTTTTTCTTTTTAATATATCCAGCGCTGTAAAAAAAAATGTGTCCCTTAAAAGTCGGAGAAAAAAGAAATAATTTCTTTGAGAGGGGTCACCGTTTGTTTTGTTTTTTTAAAGTTCGTGTTGTACATCCCGAGTACTTTTACGACCATTGTTATGGTCGATTTGGGCCAAAAAGGGTAAGTGTTCATATTGAAAGTAGGGAGTCACCCGTTGTAAGGATTAAAGTTCCAAATCCTTCAAAAAACATGTTCATCACTTCGGGTAGTCACCAGTTGTAAGATTTAAAGTTCCAAATGCAACACAAAGCCTTCACAAAACGTTTCCATCACGTCGGGGTATCACCAGTTGTGTATATTAAGTGATATATACTTGAAGATACAACTCCGACAAGGGTTGATAGACAAAACATTTAATAGGTATACAGCACATGGATAAACAGGGTACATAATACATAGGTGTACATAAACATACATACAAAAGTAAAAGGGAAAAACATAAAGGTACAGACATGAGACTAAGAATAGTCCATGCTGTATAAATCACTTACAGTGATTAGTCCGGCGTTGAGGGCCGAGCCGCAACGAGGAGGGGGTAGACCAGAGTCTAACCCATGTGCCACGTAGGTCGGGCAGCAGCAAAGAGAGGAAGAGACGTTCAAACCAGCCGCTTAAATATAACAGGCCCCTAGCGGGAACCAGCAAACTAAACGGGCAGACAACTCTCCAGGCAAATACGAAAGTAACGCCACAAACTCATTTTTTTCTATTTAACCCATAGATTGGGACCCTAACAGGTACTACCACTCCAGATTAGAGTGGTCTGGGAGTAATGGGGACGAACGGTCACTCCACATTCCCCAGAGCTCCAGAATTGGAGCTTCACCATCAGATAGAATTTAACGTCATGCCCAGGACATCAGCCACCACCTTCTAGCACATATATGATAAAAAGGTAGGGGCTTGCCATAAGGGCAATAGGATTGGAACAATCATATAGGTGCTAGAGCTTGACGTGAGCAGCCGATTGATCGGAGCCTTTCCGACTGCTCGTCTAGCCTAAGTAAGGACCAAAGCGGAGTGTTGCATGACATAGACTGCTCAGCCACCAATCCTTAAATATCACGGGTCGCCGCCCACGGCCAACACGAATCCCCTTTAGGGTGGAAGGCTTATCTCTCTGCAGAGGTGCAGTCGGTATATTCTAAAACTCCAAGCCGACAGCGCTGGCTGATAAGGTCTGTGTAGGACAGGCAGACAGGCACGGTCACAATAGCTGCAGTTGAAGGTATGGTCAGGATTTGATGGAATTATGAATTAGAATTTTAAAACTCATTTTCTTCTATTTAATCCATTGATGGGGCCCTAACAGGTACTACCACTTCGGGTAAGAGTGGACCTGAGAGTAATGGTCATGAAGAGATACTCCACACTCGTCAGAACTCCAGAATTTAACCATCAGATAGAATTTAACGTCATGCTCAGGACATCAGCCACCACCTTCTAGCACATATATGATAAAAAGGGTATGGGCTTACCATAAGGACAATAGGATTGAGACAATCATATAGGTGCTAGGGCTTGATGTGACCAGCCGATTGATCGGAGGCAGCCTCTCCAACTGCTCGTCTAGGTTAAGTAAGAGGCGAAGTGTAGTGTTGTATATCATGGACTGCTCAGACACCTGGTCGCCACCCACGGCCAACAAGTAGCTCCATGGGAGGGGGGCGGGTTTCCTCCCCTGCAGAGGTGCAATCGGTGTATTCTGAAGCTCCAGCTGATAGGGCTGCCTCCGCAGGGGATTCAAGTAGAGTATTGTAAGCCTCGCCGACACGGCGTATTTCTCTAGGACAGAGAAGTAAGATATATAAACACACACACACACACACACACACACACACACACACACACAGAGAGAGAGAGAGAGAGAGAGAGAGAGAGAGAGAGAGAGAGAGAGAGAGAGAGAGATTAATATAGATAGATATAGATAGATAAATAGAGACAGACAGACAGACAGAGATAGAGGAAGAGAGAGGGTGATATATATATATATATATATATATATATATATATATATATATATAGAGAGAGAGAGAGAGAGATAGGGCATTCAGTTTATTTATTGAAAGGTAAAATTTGAAGATGTGGGACAATCCATTGACTATTAATGTTTATCTTATAAGTAAAAGAACTAAGCAAAATCTTTTTTTTCCAAAGAAAAAGACGACACCAACAGCAACGATCTAA
>CM042143.1:91713815-91736315 GCA_023376005.1 Doryteuthis pealeii | reverse complement strand
CGTGACACAAGGTCAATTCTTAATCAGAGTACAGCTGGCTTGAATTCAGAGTTTTCCTTCTCCTAGACTGGTTGCCTAACCTAGGTTAAATATCCCAGCCTGCACTACTATTTACTGAAATTTGGGGGGGGGAAGATTTTAAAGTGGTTCGTAATAAACACAGAGGTGGTTTAATTTGGGAGTTATTCAGGTCGTATATCTGTCTACCCAGCCCCCCCCCGCCACTGGCAGGATGTGACACAAGTTTAATTTTTCATCAGAGTAATCATCATCATCATCATCATCATCATCATGTCAATCTTTCGCCAACCATCCCTGTTTGCGATCGCTCCCGGAAGGTTCTCTGTGCAACATTCGGAATTCATGCAGTGCTGATCGATGTAGGTCCTTGGTGGGTGGCCCATACTGGTGTGCTCATGTGAAGGTTTCCGCAGGAGAATGTCACTTATGAGTTCATTCTTGCTTCTCCAGTAGTGTCCAGCATGTCTTGTTCGTCTTACTCGGATGGTTTGTGTGGTAGGAGGCAAGTGGCTGTATCGCTCAGATCTGAGTAAAGTTAGCATGAATTCAGAGTTTTCCTTCTCTTAAACTGGTTGCCTAGCCAAGGCTAAATAACCCAGTCTGCACTGCTATTTACTCAAATTTTGGAAGGGGACAAGAGATGAATTCACACATTTTCCAAATGGCATTAGTGCGAAGTGAAAAAAAAAAGCCTCATCCAGGACTTGAACTTTGGTCGCCGATTCCATTTTCGTCGACGATAACCGTTACGCTAAGCGCACCTCTATTCTGGTAGTGTACTTTCCATTTTCTCTCCTAAAATTGACGAGGAGCACTCCAATATTAACATTTTGGGATATGTATTACATAGATTTTTCGGAATGTAGTCCTAATCTTTATTGCAGTGTTTCGGTCGATGTACCCCAACCCTTCTTCAGGTGTTTCTTGTCGAACTCGGAAGCCTTCGTAATCGAGAACCTTTACGGAACTTTGAAACGAACCCTTTATTTAAGATAAAAATAGATTGTTCTCATTTCGTTAAACATAACCGGGTACAAGTGTGAGGCTATGTTAAGTATTCTATGTATTTTTTTTCGCCAGTAGTCAGCATTGAACATGTAATCTCCAGATAATTGTCACCCAGAATTGTTTTAACTCAACCCTTACATGCGTTATACCATGTGTCCAACTGGACAGGAATTTGAGATATGTAATAAATTACTCAATAAATCCTGGGCCTGGAATTTAGATAGCGCCACTAATAAAAAAAGCTTTAAATTGCATGTGTCAAAATTTGAGCCCAATTGGATTATTAGTTTACAAATTACAGTTATTTAAATGAAGCTACTGTTGCAAATTTTCAAAACAGTGGAAAACTCTAAATTTCGTGTGTTGATAAAGCATTGCTTTCTGATGGGAAATAATACTGTTCAAGCAAAGCAATGGCTTGATAAGTGTTATTCGGACTCTGCTCCATCGGAAACAATCCTTAACAGGTGTATGCTGATTTTAAACGCGGTCGTACAGACACAAATGATGCTGAACACTCAGGTCGCCCAAATTCGGCAGTTGTCCCGGAAAACACATATACAAAAAACAAAAAAAAAAAAAAAACCCTCCACAAACTCATTTTGGCCGATCGTAAATTGAAGTTGCGTGAGATAACAGAGAAGTTGAAGATATCAAAAGGCTGTGTATTCACCATTTTGCATGAACATTTCTCAATGAAAAAGCTGTATTCAAAGTTGGTGCCGCGATCAAAACCAACAACACGTCAACGATTCAGAGCGTTGTTTTCAACTGTTTCAACGCAACAAAAAGGAGTTTTTGTGTAAATATGTGACAATGGATGAAACATGGATCCACCACTTTACACCGGAGTCAAATCGGCAGTGAGCTGAGTGGACAGCAGCAGGTGAAAGCCATCCACAGCGACCAAAGACGCAAACATCAGCAGGTAAGGTTTTGGCCTCCGTATTTTGGGATGCACAAGGTATTTTGTTCATGGATTACCTTGAGAAAGGAAGAACCATCAATAGCGAATATTATATCGCATTATTGGTGCGTTTGAAGGAAGAAATCGCCAAAAAACAGCCACAAATGAAGAAGAAAAAAGTGCTCTTTCATCAAGACAATGCACCGTGTCATAAGTCGATTGCAACGATGGCAAAACTACATGAATTGCACTTCAAATTGCTTCCGCACCCATCCTGTTCTCCAGATCTGGTCCCCAGCGACTACTGGTTGTTTGCAAACCCCAAAAGAATGCTCCAGGGAAAGAGATTTGGCTCCAATGAAGAAGTGATATCGGAAACTGAGGCGTATTTTGAGGCCAAAGACAAATCGTTCTACAAAAAGGCATCGAATTGTCAGAGAAGCGTTGTATCACCCAAGAAGGAGACTATGTTGCTGAATAAAGTCGAATTTTGGCATTTCAACCCATTGGGTCATTTTATGCCGAAGATGTTTCGTTTTATTCATTCTTGATGGATACTCAAATTTTTTCTTAAATTTATTATTTAAACACATTTTTTAAAACCCACTTTCTTCTATTTAACCCACAAATTGGACCAAACAGGCACTACCACTCTGGGTTAGAGTGAACCTGGGAGTAATGGTGATGAAGAGGTACTCCACATTCCCCAGAGCTCCAGAACTAGATCCATCAAATAGAGTTTAACGTCATACCCAGAACACTAAGACCCTCAACCACCACCTTGTAGCACACATATGATAAAAAGACGACGATATTTGTATTTCGCATAGCGCTAATACCTTTGGGAAAGGTAGGCATCCAGACTACTCTCCCTCCAGCTATGGGTAAATAGTAGGGCATAGTGGGCTAGGAGAAGGAAACACGAAAATTAAACCTGTTAGGAAATTGACCTTATGTCACATCCTGCTCATAGGGAATGGTTGGTAAATATATATATGATAAAAAGAGTTGGGGGTTGCCATAAGAACAATAGGGTTGGAACAATCATATAGATGCTAGGGCTTGACGTGATCAGCCGATTGATAGGAGAAAAGAAAGATGAAAACGAGATCTGGTAGCTTTAGCCCAGACCTAATATTTTTCTATTAAACACAGCAAGTATTAACAATAATGAGAACGCCACAAGCGGTGTGGACTGAAGTGAGTTTTTTCTTTTTCTTTGAGAGGCTCCTGTTGTTTCTATTTGAAAAAAGTCTGGTGTGAATAAATAGATAAATAATTTTAAATCTATTTTCAGATTGTTACATGTTGAAAGCCGAAGTTCCCTGACCTTGCCGATGGCGTCCTCCCCCCTCTTGGCTGTCCACTTCAGGATTAAAAAAATATTTCCCGCTTATGGGAAAACACGATTCACAACTCGCCTTGTGAGAAGATAGCTCGCAATATTTGATTTGGTTTGGCTTAGATTTTCCAGTTCCCCGTCTCCGGCCTTATATCACCCCCACACACCATCAGGTCATGCTGGCAGCACATATATCCATGACAATCTTCAGCCAACTGTCTCTATCGGTCATCGCCCCCAGAAGGTCCTTTATGCAGCATACAGAATCCACACAGAGCTGATCGATGTGGGTCGATCCTGGATGGCCTATCCTAGCGTTCCCACGTGCATGTTTCCACTGGAGAACGTGACTAAAGAGTTCGCCCTTCCTTTCCAGCAATATTCAGTATGTTTTTTTTTTAAGTTGGTCCTTGCTTCTCCAGCAGTGTCCAGAATAATCCAGTCTGTCCAACTATTTACCCATAGCTGGGACAGAACAGATAGATTAAAGCATTTCTTAAGGGCATTAATGCTAAGTGAAACGCAAACAGCCTCATCCAGGATTTGAACTCGGGTGGCCGATTTTATTTATCACGACGCTGACCGTTACGCACACTGTTGTTTTCTAATAGTACGTAGTCGAATGCGAAATGGTATTAAATGCAAAATTTGTTATATCGGTACCTTCACTGTTCCGAAAACAGCCTTAGGGTGCTGAATGTGGAGCCACGTCGGCACATGCTACGCTTGAGTTTCCAAGGTAAGATGTGCGCACAACATAATAAAACCGACGGATTCTGGAAGGAGGGTGTAAAGGAAGTCTTTCCGGCCTTGGGAAGTGTTCACGTGGATGATGGGGAGGATCGTCAGGAACCCAGAAACGAGTGCTGCTATCGCGAACGTCGGCATGCTCTGAAAGCTTTCTCTCGGGTATCGGCTAAGGCGTTATATCGTACTAACAGGACCTGTGGATATACCACAGTATGGCAATTTAATTATTACAACCTTTGATATGTTTACTTAAGGGCTATTTCAAAAAGTATAATAATCTTGATTTAACTCTCCATCTTGAAACAAATTAGCGTTATCGCTTCCGCTCGATCACCTACTCTCTCTTTCTTATTATATTTTTCTGTGTCCTTTTTCTCTCCTTTCTTTCTTTATAATGAAAACGGAATGATCCTTTATTTAGTTGAGGTGACGATACTCATAAGAAATAAGTATTCGGTAGATAAGCAACACAAGATAATCAGGATTTACATTTTTGCATTCTATCTTGGATGATTTGGACTGTCGCATTCTTAACCAGATGGTTTTGCAAGATGGGATTTTTTTCTTGTGATACAAATTTCAATACCACCCTCTCAGAATTTATAGTCTAGATTCTTTGCTTAATGGCATGTCATCCTTCGAGGGTTATTTAATATCAATGCCATCCTTGAAGAACAAGCCCCTGGAACAAACACCGAAAACTTAAAAGATATCTAACTACAGTACTGTATTGATCGGTTAACTGGTTGGTTGGATTTTACGGTATGTCAACCCTTGGGTAATTTTATGTCGATTTTTTATGTTTTATTCCTCATTGTTTGATATTCAAATTCTTTTTAAACATTTTTTAAAACTCATTTTTAATCTAATAGGTACTACCACTCCGGGTCAGAGTAATGGCATTGAAGGGGTACTCCACACGGGTGGAAGTAATGGGAATGAATGGGTATTCCCCCCTCCAGATATCTAGCATAGGAACTTCACTTCTAGATGCAATTTAACGTCACACCCAGGACAATCATAATTTATGGTTTGCTTTCTTTTCTTAATGGCATATCAACCTTCTTGGTTTATTTGATACCAAAGTCATCATTGTAAAAGAAGAGCAGTGATACTATCAAATCCATAACTGAGGGATGAAGGAGTTCATACCTTTCTCAAAGGGTATTAGTTCGAAAGTGAACGTAATAGCATGACTGGATTAGTATTATCTGCATTATTCGGACTATTGTCCTCATCTTCATTGTTATCTGTAGAACGTTTCGGCCGATGTGCCCCCCGGCCTTCTTCATGTATTTCTTGTCGGAGTCGGGAACCCTCTCAAGAAATACCTGAAGAAGGCCAGAGGGCACATCAGCCGAAACGTTGTACAGATAACAATGAAGATGATGACAATAGTCTGAATAATGCAGATAATACTAATCATCAAGCCGCATCTAAAAAATTCAGAGAAATAGGACGACTGGAGTTCGAAATCGTTTACTATGATGTCGCAGTCCAGCATGTTAACCACAACGCCCCGGAGACCCCCCTCACAATTTATGTAAATATTGGATTGACTTAAGACACTGATGGAGCGAATGGTATGTTTTGGTAAATAGCGCGGTAGATTTTCGGAATGATTGTGTTGTTGAGGTGAAATAATTATTTATTGTATGTTTTGGGTTAGTAAATGGAACTAGTTAACTTTAAAATAGGATAATGGTGACCAGCCCTCGCCTCACTATTTTTGAGGCCTTTTTAACCCATAGATCAGTCGGTATACCACCGGCCTAGGAATCGCAAAGTTCCTTGATCGATACCAGTCTTCGCCAACTCAAAGAACGAGTAGTACATGTTGGGTAATCTAATCTGTGTGGTAAAGTGGGGAGCTAACGGTAGGTGTGGCGCTCCACCCCAGCAAAAATAATCTCCCTGGTCTAGCGCTAGTGAAAAGGAGATAGACACCCTCGCAGCCCAGCTGATACAGACAATAGGCTACTCATGTCGCTTAATTATTATGGTCTACGGAGAATTTGGGGATTGAAAGGAGAAAGAGAGGTAGAAGAAATAAGAACAAACAAAGGTTAAAATTTGGAAGAGTAAATACACAACAGGGTAACAACAATGAGCGTTGAATGACCTCGGAAATAAAAACTGAAGTTCCGGGTTTTGACCGAAAACGGATGTGACGAAAAACAGGAGAGGAGAAAAATCTGCCTTTTTTCGCCTTGGCTCTAGTGGGAGTCAGACGTGGCTCCTGGTTCCCCGGATGGGTTTGACATAGTAGTACTGAACATGATTTAGGATAGGGTAATTTGACCGTACCCTCTCTCCCTCTCTCCCTTATCTTTCCTTCTCTCTGAAAAAGAACCCACGAGCGTCAAAGAAATAAACAGCCCCCTGTGACTATACAAACTGCGTGTGTTGTTTCTGAACTAACAACGACTACTGCTACTGCGACTCGAGCTTGGCCCTATGCAACATACATCGTTCTGGTACACTCAGCCATTTTTACTTCTTTTATTAGTCCGAAAGTGAATGTAATAGCGCGACTGGAGTTCGAACTCGCTTATTGCAATGTCGTAGTCCAACACGTTAGCCATTACACCCCTAGATGTCATTTGAGTGAAGTGTATTATTAAATTTGGAAAAATGTTTTCAAAATCATTGTCATTGTTTGTGAAGATACCTAGATGAAATATTCAAGTTAGTTGGTTGGGTTTTACGGCATGTTAACCCATTGGGTAATTTTATGTCGAAGATCTTTTGTTTTACTCATTCTTGATTGGTACTCAATTTTTCTTTTTTAAACTCAATTTTTTAAACACATTTTCTTTAAATTTATTTTTTCCAATTAACCCACAGATAGGACCGTTACAGGTACTACCACTCCGGGTCAGAGCAGACCTGAAAGTAATAGTGATTAAAGGATACTATATATTCCTCAGAGCTACAGAACTGGGGCCTCACCATCAGATAAAGTTTAACGTCACACCCACGACAATAAGACCTCAGCCACCGCCTTCTAGCATGTACATGATATAAATGGTGGGGTTTGATATAAGGGCACTAGGATTGGGACAATCATATAGGTACAAGGGCTTGATATGACTAGCCAATTGATCGGAGATAGTCTTTTGAAATATGTTACGTATTTCAAAGTTCTGAAAAAAAGTATATAAGGTTAATCGAAATTTAATTAATAAACCATAATATTTAGTTACATCAACACGAGGATATCTCCTTCAAACATAAAAGACAGCATTTATTACCCGGTCTACAATTACGTGATCTTTTAACAATTTTCCACTTTATAATGAGCCTATGACGAATTTATTTTTAATGTCCCAGACTTATTTACAAAGAGCTATGCCGTGCATATATTCTATATTCGTGAAGCTAATTTTGTGTTTGTAAAATCCTGGTTTGAAAGTATTTTATGTAGAGCCTAAATGAATGTTTTTATTATTACTTTTTAATTTATACACTAGTTTTATATACGATGTAGTCGCTCTGGCATTTACCATCTAAGGGGCACTTCGTTTCTTTCTTATTACAGTTGCATGGTGGACTTTCTTTTTTTTTTTTAGTACCAAACGACTTTAATTAATTAACGTCCCCTTTTTGAAATTCACGCCCGGGTTTCATTTTATTCTCTGCATACAATTGTAACAAATACCGGATTCCCAGCAATGCTGTTTAGTATCTGCAGTATTTCTACTGTTCTATTTTTGGTCTGTCATTAAAAATATGTTTGCTTTGAAGGTGTTAACCAAATTAGCTACACTTGTTTAATTTCTTAATCAAATACTAATAATCTACGTAGATTTGTCGTAGTTATTTTCACCTTTTCTTTACAAACTGTCTGATTATCAAGGTTAAATGAGGTCTCAAAATGTAGTAATCATAGATTAAAATATATAACAAAAATAAGGATATCATTTATCTGTATTTTTGAAATGAGGCTTGATGTGATTAATTTTGATGTTTCAGATTGTTGTCCTTATCTTTATTGTGGTATGTATAAACACAATGTTCAGGTCGCTGTATTCTCCGACACGATACATTAAACAATGGAGACGGTAAATTCCAAGAAAGATACCTAACTATTAAAAAAAACACTTTCTCTTCTAATCTTCGTTCAGCCGATAAAATTTTCACAATTTTAGCGTTTAAAAATGTTTTAAATAAGTTTCCACTAAAAGTAAGTTGTCGGGGCGGCCTAATGTCGGTATCAACCATACAGCTAGGGAGTCAATCCCCTTTTCACTAGCGCTAGGAAATTATTCAAGCATCTGAGGTGGAGTGCTGAAACCTACCATCAGCTCCTCACTTTACTGCACAGATCCCTGTGCTACTCATACGCTGAGTTGGCGAAGGCCAGTATCGAACCAGGAACCTTGCGATTTCCTCTGCCGAACGCTCTACCGATTGAGCTAACCCGGCCCTTCAAGTTTCCACTAACTTACATATATTTTTATTTTCTAATTCATATTTTAATTTCAATTTTTTATATTTGTAAACACTAAATATCTATTTAATCAATGGCTTAATTTAAATTATTAAAAAAAGAAGCTCATTTCACACACACACACACACACACACACACACACACGCACACACATAAATATATACATACTAACTTACTTATATTGGCAAACAACCGTAATAATGAACAAAGAGACATTGAATAAATGTATACACATAAAATCGCATAGTTGTACACAATTATTATAATATATATAGGATGATTTAATAGTCCCTCGCGATCTTAAAAAATTCAACAACTTTATGATGAAAAAAAGTTAGAGAAATATTTCTTTTGATTATATCTATTATGACCCTTGGACATTAATGTTAATAATATAATTTCCTTAAATAGAATAGACTATAAATAAAAAAGAAGTTATTTATTTTTTAAAAAAGATAAGTCATTTTTGTTCCAACAATAGATTTGAAAAATTGATTGAAAAGTAACTCCCTATTTTAAACTATTCATAAATTTTTTCTCATGCTGTTACATTTTTCTCAATTTTCAAAACTGATTTACTTTAGATTTTTTAACGGCTAAGATTCATAGAATATTTTCAACAGGAAATTGTAAGTTACAATTACTACATTTTGAGACCTCATTTCAAATTCCAAATCAGCGCTTGTGAAAAAGGGATAGACTCCTTTGTTGTCCGGATGATACTGACTATAGATCACTACGCCGACTTTACTATTTAACATTCAGGTTTGTGTTAGAGCCATCAATTTTGGAAGTGAGTCTGTTATCTCGGTTAAATATTTTTGCTAAATTCCGCCGTGACAAAATTTCGGAAAATTCACACATAAAGACGTTAAATATGTCGTATTCATTTAAAATTCAATATCACTTGCATTTATCTATCTATCTATCAATATATATATATATATATATATATATATATATATATATATATATATATATATATATTGGCAGCATTTTTTTCTTTTAAACATGTTTTGTTAAACTCAACGGATAATTCAAAGGTTTAGTGGATTCATACACCAATTCTAGCCGGATATTAAAAAGATGGCTAGACACTTAGAAAGGATCGAACAAAAACTCTTCCCACAAGAATTATCCGTTGAGTTTAACAAAACATATATATATATATATATATATATATATATAGTTTTTTTTCTTTTTTCCGTAGTTAGGGTCTTTCCATGTGTGGTTTAACCAAGCTGATGCAGGTAGACCATAAGGAGAGCTCAATGTACCTAATACCAGTGAGTAGAAGGACAGAGCAAGATATTTAGTAAATGAAGAAAAACTCTAAACTTGCTTCATTACAATAATTTATTTCAACCGTATTAATACGGCATCTTCAGGTAATCACAAGAACATGACTCTTACTGAGAATTTCCCAAAGTAACATCTCTTTTATATCTATCAATTTAGGGGAGGGAGGGTTGGTGTCTTATTTTGGAATGGGTGGGGTTAGTTTCTTTGGATGAGGCGGGGAGGTCTATGTTTTGGATGAGGTGTGGCTTAGCTTGGGGCATATTCCTTGGAGAAATAGTTGTAAGAGTGTATATACAAAATGAGCAGAATTTCAAGGCCAAAAATAATTAAAAAAGAGAAAAAAGAAGAGACGAAGAGAAGAAGAAAGAGAAAAATAAAGATAACAAAATGATGTAGAAATTAACAATAAAATAAAATTTAAAATTAAAAAATTAAAAAATTAACAAATAAAAATAAAAATAAAATTAAAAAAATTAACAAATAATAATGGTAATGACAATAATGTAAAGGAATAAAGCATAATGATTAAGATTAATAAAATCTCGTAAAATAAAATAAGATAAATTAAATTAAAATAAGAAAAGAATTAAAATTAGAATAAAGAATTAGAGTCTACTAAAACAGAATGAAATAAAATAAAATAAAATAAAAATAAAAATAAAATAAGAAAATAAAAAAATTAAAAATAGAAAATAAAAAATAAAAAATAAAAAATAAAAAATCAAATAAAAATTAACATAATATAAAATTAGAATTAAACTAAGAAGCAAATTAAAATTTAACAAGTGGGGACTAAAGGTGAAAGATAACATACTTGTTAAATTTTAATTTTTAAATAAACAAGTGGGGACTAAAGGTGAAAGATAACATACTTGTTAAATTTTAATTTTTAATCTGTAACGTCACTATATTATTTTATTATTCTATATTTTAACTTTTATATTTTTATATTATTTGTGGAGTAATATACCACTACCTCTTACTGTATTCAATTTTGTTCTAGTCTACCCTATATCATCCAAAACTAAATTCTTATCCTAGATTAATCTTAAGTTTATTCTTTATCCTTAGTCTATTCTCTAACTCTTTACCTTCACAAGCTACCTCCCACCCCTAATTTGCTTCTTAGTTTAATTCTAATTTTATATTATGTTAATTTTTATTTGATTTTTATTTTTTATTTTTTATTTTTTATTTTCTATTTTTAATTTTTTATTTTCTTATTTTATTTTTTTTTATTTTATTTTATTTTATTTCATTCTGTTTTAGTAGACTCTAATTCTTTATTCTAATTTTAATTCTTTTCTTATTTTAATTTAATTTATCTTATTTTATTTTACGAGATTTTATTAATCTTAATCATTATGCTTTATTCCTTTACATTATTGTCATTACCATTATTATTTGTTAATTTTTTTAATTTTATTTATTTTTATTTGTTAATTTTTTAATTTTTTAATTTTAAATTTTATTTTATTGTTTATTTCTATATCATTTTGTTATCTTTATTTTTCTCTTTCTTCTTCTCTTCGTCTCTTCTTTTTTCTCTTTTTTTAATTATTTTTGGCCTTGAAATTCTGCTCATTTTGTATATACACTCTTACAACTATTTCTCCAAGGAATATGCCCCAAGCTAAGCCACACCTCATCCAAAACATAGACCTCCCCGCCTCATCCAAAGAAACTAACCCCACCCATTCCAAAATAAGACACCAACCCTCCCTCCCCTAAATTGATAGATATAAAAGAGATGTTACTTTGGGAAATTCTCAGTAAGAGTCATGTTCTTGTGATTACCTGAAGATGCTGTATTAATACGGTTGAAATAAATTATTGTAATGAAGCAAGTTTAGAGTTTTTTCATTTACATATATATATATATATATATATATATATATATAATATATGTGTGTGTGTGTGTGTGTGTGTGTGTATATATATATACACATATATATATATTTAACTATCCAGGTTAAGTAATTCATTAGATAGTTCCTCAAAATTGAACATTCAATGTCGATAACATCTTTAAATGATACAATTAAAGTGGAATAAAGTTTGACAAAATAAATAAGAGAAAATAAGAACAAGGTATAGAAATCTGTTTGAAGATTAGAATTCGCCTGAGAACGTAATAATTGAAGTAATAACTGTTGGTGTCCTTGGAACGGTCCCCGAGGACCTGGAAAAAAGACTGAGGGAACGAGATCAGAGGAGAAATCGAGACCATCCAAACCACAGCACGGTTATGGTTAATTTGAATACTTCGAAGAGACCTGAAGACCAGAAGAGACTTACTGATACCCAGACTTCAGTAATAATAACTGTGGAGCATGAAAGTGAAGGTGATACCAATTGCAGTTGGGGACCGTTCCAAGGGTACCAACTACAATAGGTACCACCTTCACTTTCTAGTTAATCTTAACCGTGCTGTGTTTTGGATGGTATCTATTTTAGTAAATTTCAGTCCACTTTAGTTGTATCATTTAAAGATGTTATCGACATTGAACGGCCCCCAAGAGTTTGGAAAAAGAATTGGAAATAAGAGAAAGAATCGAGACCATCCAGACAACTGCATTATTAAGATCGGCTTGAATACTCAGAAGAGTCCTGGAGACTCGAGAAGACTTATTGTCACTCAGAATCTATCTATCTATCTAAGCCTGTTCATTAACTATCTCTTTTATTCTGCTTCATATCTATCTATCTATCTATCTATCTATCTAAGCCTGTTTCTTACCTTTTTTTTTTTACATTTTCCACATAGCTTAGAAAAGTTGGATTCATGTATGTTATCAACTGAATATCGTCATTTTTGAGCCTTAAAAAGAAATAACTGCTTTCTATTCAGCCTTTCACATTCGTACATACCACGTTCAATTCACATTGAAAGCGTCTTTGTGACACTCTTGTATTCGACCATAATCAATAATCACCTTTTCCAGGTTTCATTTTGACACTTTTCATATGTGACGCTCCCTGTATATATTCACGGGTACATTTTGATTCTTGGTATTGGGTTGAAGAGATGAATGCGTTTCTCATGGGTGTTAGTACCAAAAATACTTTAGTTTTTTGTTAGGGTTTTTAAATAAGAAAAATAGCACTGTATTGTATGAAAACATGATAAAATAGAATTTAATGAATTATATGCTGTAATATGTTTTAATGTTTATTTAAATATATTAAATAATATTTTTCTTTGGTGTAATAAATTTTGAAACTTAAATGTTTTTTTTTTAACTTATTAATATAAGCGTATCTGAAGCTAGCTAGTACCTCTAATCTTAGTTCTCAATTCAAAGCAAAAGATCAAATGAGTGACAGCTTGTAACTCGGAAAACAACTCGGAAAACTCGTAAGTTGCGACACCCGTAAGTCAAAGTATCTCTGGATGTGAGATTTTTTGAAAGTAGATATCAGAGAGTGTCATGGTCAATGACAAAAAACAGTTGACTCCCTCTACCCCCTTTTGCTAAGTGGCCTGTCTCAACTTAGGAATATTAAAATGGACATCTCTATTATATAAGAAACGTAACATGTGAAACACCCTGCACTGTTAAACACTTCCTCATAGAATGTGGACTTTACGCTCACGCCAGAAATTTTTTCAACGCAAATAACATGAAAGATTTGTTTAAAAACGTTAACATAGATGTGATGTTGTCTTTCTTGAGAGAAATAAAACTATATCGAAAATTATGAATAGGATATGAAATATATTCCCAAGACTGCTTACGGGAAAGCATCTGAAAGGCAAAATAGATTATTAACTGTAATCTCGCACTCTAACTATTTGTTAAGAAAAAACAAATTATCACAATTTATTCCCTTAGAAAACAACTATTATTATACTAAAGCTGAGTTAATCAACTTTTATTTCCTAAAGGCTTTTTTTACTGTTTAGTTTAATGACACGAAAATTATATTAAGTTATTCCTTACTTTTAGGATTGAATTATGTTTGAAAAAAATTCTAATTGGTTCTAATTAGTTCTAATTTACAATTAAGTCAAAACCAACCCATCTCCTACTTTACTCTCTGTATATTACTTTCTTCCCCTCTATGTATCTCTTGACCACATCCCCGTTTATATAAAGTTAGTTTCTTTTGAGAGAGAGAGAGAGAGAGAGAGAGAGAGAGAGAGAGAGAGAGAGAGAGAGAGAGAGAGAGAGATTTGAAATGGAACGGAGCTGAATGGGTGACCAAATATATAGTCATCCACAGACACCGTGTTTTGACGTATCACGTCTCTTCAGTATGGCTAGACATTAGCAGGTTAACTCCAGCCGAGATGGAAACCCAATCTATTTACTATCAGTCAGACTTCTATATATATATATATATATATATATATATATATATATATCAGAAGTCTGACTGATAGTAAATAGATTGGGTTTCCATCTCGGCTGGAGTTAACCTGCTAATGTCTAGCCATACTGAAGAGACGTGATACGTCAAAACACGGTGTCTGTGGATGACTATATATATATATATATATATATATATATATATATATTGTGTATGTTATATATATTATGTTATGTTACATATTGTTGTGTTGAATTATACGTTATGTCATATCATAGATAATATATATATATATATATATAAAGAGTTGGCATTGGATAACCCACGGGATTGATATGCCATTAAATCAAATGAAACCAATATAGGAAACAGTAAAAAGATAAGGATGTTTATTTGATTTATTACGCAATAATTTCCAACGACCAATTTCCCGCAAATGTGACGATGAAGAATCCACCTTGAAAAAACACAAAGTTGACTTTCTAGTTTATTTTTGACTTTATTTTTTTCATCTTCTTTTAAACCAAAGAGAAAGTTTTTTTTGGTCCTATTTAGCCTCCCTTTCGCCGCCATTTTGACAAACAAATCTTGATAGCTCTCAAAACCCAAAAGCCAAACAATCACCAAACATAGGCGACACCCTTTTCTTTGTCAAACTAATTAGAAGAACGAGGAAAAAAAGGTGCTTACTACTTATGTGTGTATTATCAGTTGATGTCTTGTTAGCCGAGTTATAGGTGAACTAAAAACAAACAAAAAATAAATAAATAAATAAAAAAAAAATACAAAACAGCATTCTAGAAATTCCTAAGTTTTGTCTATTTGTATTTGTAAAAACCGGAACAAAAATGAGCAAAATAAAGACTCATAAAAAAATAAACAAAACACAACAAGCAAGTTTAAAAAAGCACCCTGCCACCCCCCCCAAAAAAAACATAAAAAAGAAGAAATAAAACAACTTATTATAATGTGAAAATGATTAATTAATTTTAACGGAGTATTCTTTATCGTTTAAAGAATATTGTATTCTAGACTTGGAAATTGGAACGCTATATTGAGACTGGAATGCATACGTAGAAGAGTGACAAAAATGATAAAAAGAGTAAAAGTTTACAGGGAGAGATTCGATGAATTAGGTTGGTTGGTTGTTTTTGTGGTATATCAATCCTTTTTCAGGTCATTCAATGCCGAATCAAGTCATTTTGATATGTAGATAACAAGGGTTGACATTCCGTAAAATCCAACCAACCAAACTAACCAATCAACAAAGATTCTTTTAACAAAAAAAATTAAGTTTAACGTGAGAAGATAGACAAAAGGGAAGGTTCCCAAAGAGACATGATAAATAAATAAACTTGCTTGAGACTAATTCTTGATTGACGAAATCAAATGAACGCATTGTCATCTTTTGAATGTGTCCACTCCATCTTGATTTGATGAACAAGTTGAAGACATAAGTAGCCATTAGTCGTCACTCGGCAACTCAATTGAGTGACAAGAGCAAACACAGAAACGATACCAAAAATTTATGGTTTTAGAAAACAAGTGCTCAGTAAGGAAGTTATCTCTCCGACTTTCTTTTCATAATAATTCATTCTGTCTATGAATCGCATATCAAACAAATAAAATACACACACATACAATAGACAGCGTCATATATTTATATTGGCTGGTTGGTTGAGTTTTACGGCATGTCAACCCTTGTTGGCTTATTTTATGCCGAATACGTTTTTGTTTTTTTCATTCTTGATGGGTACTCACTATTTTAAAAGCTCAATTTTTAAAAAACTCATTTTCTTCTATTCAACCCATACATTGGACCCTAACAGGTACTACCACTCTGGGTCAGAGTGGACCTGGGAGTAATGGTGATCAATGGGTACTCCATCTTCCCCTGAACTCCAGAATTGGAACTTCACCATTAGATAGAGTTTAATGTCATACCCAGGACACTATAACCCACAGACATCGCCTTCTAGCATATATATCATAAAAAGGGTTAGGGGTTTGCTGTAAGAGCAATAGGGTTGGGGCAATCATATAGGTGCAACGGCTTGACGTGACCAGCCAATTGATCAGAGGAGACGTCTCCGATCGCCCGTCTAGCCTAAGTAAGGACCAAAGTGGAGTATTGCATGTCATGGTCTGTACTGTCACCTAGGTTCCATCCTTGAACATTGTTGGTTGCAACCCACAGGGAACAGGAGTCCTCATTGGGGGAGACGTCTTAACCCACTGTAGAGGTGCAGTCGGTGTATTCTAAAGTCCCAGCTGACAGGGCTGCCTATATGTACTGTATCACTCATAAATAGGTGAATATTAACTGGTATACCACGATGCTAGTCGAATACAAGGATCATTATAGAGAGAAACCACGCACAAACCGAAACTCATGTGTGGCTAGTGTTTAAAAATTGCGTGAATCCCTTCGGCATTCCCCTATAGAGGTGCCTCAGGTACTGGACAATACACCCGGTCCTGCCCCTTTAAATCGAGGAGGCAGATATTGCCTGGGGGATAGCCTCCTGTCACACATAAATATGTTCACCACTAACAATCGGAGTGGTAGTATCTGTTAGGGTTCCATCTATGGGTTAAATAGAAAAAATATAGTTATTTATTAAGCTTGGTTTAGATGTGGCACAAGGACAGAAATATGTGGCGCCCAATGAGAAATCGAACTGATTCGCGAATCTAACTTGCTAACCATTACACCGTATAAGGGACCCCCTTCAAACCATATAACTGTGCAAATGAATTGATTGTTATAGGCAAAAAAGTGCGACCAGAATCGTAATAAGTACCGCGGAAGCAACCAAAAACGTTTATTATGCGAAAGGTGAAGGCGTAGCTGATCATAGTACAGTAATCAGACGATTAAGAAATTTCGCTCGTGTTGCACGAGACTCGGTGATCAGGCAAGGTAAGGTAGGCCACCGAAAACCATGGATTCTGATACTGTGCTTCAAGCCACAGAAGAAAATCCGGCAAGAAGCAATCGGATAGTATCAGGAGAACTCGGCATCTCAGAGTCACATCCACGACCTCGACAAAAGCGTCAAGAGCCACCGAACTATGCCTCATGAATTGTGTCTCCCGTTATTGCAAAACTTTTTATTCACACATGTATTTCTGTTGGTCTCGTAATGTATATTATTCAAATCTTGACCGCTGACCCTATGTAAAACGTGTACTTCAACTAGTTAATAAAAAACATGCCTATTTTGCTTGTATTTTATTTTTCAGCAATTGCCCAAGTCGATTGGTGAGGAATTTAGTTTTTCTTTCACAGAACAACTTAAATGTCATGTTTACCTGTTTAAAATTTCAAGCAATCTTGCATCCTCCTGCCAAACACATCGATTTAATCCCATCTTTCCTCTTCCATCTCTCTTTCTCTCTCACTTTTCATGTCCCCTTCTCTCTCTCTCTCGTCTTCTCCTTTTTCTTTCTTTCTCTCCCTCTCCCTCTCCCCTCTCGTCTTTTCTTTTTCCTTTCTCTTTTTCCTCCCTTTTTTGTTTTCTTTATATCTACTTTTCCTTTCCCCTTTCTCTCTCCCCTCCTCTCTCTCTCTGTATTTTTCTGTCTTCTTTTCCCCTTTTATCCTGTTTACTTTATATCTATCTATTTTGCATCTCTCCTTTTTTTTCTCTCTCTCTTTCGTATTTTCTTTCTTCTCCCTTTTCTTACGTCTTATCTTTATCTATCACTTATCACCCATATCTCTCCCTCCCTCTCTATCGTTCTCTCTTTCTTTTTTTTCTTTCATTTTCTTCTGTCTTATCTATATCTATCATTTTCCCCATCTCTCTCTCTCTCTCTCTCTCTCTCTCTCTCTCTCTCTCTCTCTCTATTAGTCATGTCTGTGAGCTTTGAGACGTATCCGACCCAGCAGAACTTCTGCTTCCGGTACTTCACGATCACGTCCTTTGCTCCGCACCATTCCACTAATCTAAAGTAAAAGTAAAAAGTCGACGGAGCGGCCTAAATTCGGTATCAGCCAGTCAGCGAGGGAGACTATCCCTTTTCAATAGTGCTAGACAAAGGAGATTGTTTTTAGCATCTGAGGTGGAGCGCCACACCTACCATCCGCTCCTTACTTTACCGTACATATCCCTGTGCTACTCATACGCTGAGTTGGCGGGGACCGGTATCGAACTAGGAACCTTGTGGTTTCTAGCCGAACGCTCTACCGACTGAGCTAACTAATCTAATTTTTTAAAAATGATCTTAGTTTTATATTCTTAGACTATTTACTATTTAGACTATTTACCCATTGTAGTCAATAATATAGTTTACTACGAACGGTAAAAGATTGTAAGTTTTATCATCTATATATTAATACTCATGTTCCTTAATTGTATGACCGTTATCATCTTACAACACCATCTGGTTAGATATGAGACCACCCAAATCGTTCAAATTGAAATGTAAAAATGTAAATCCTGATTATCTGGTGTTGCATATCTATCGAATTCTTATTTCTTGCCAGTGTCGTCATTTCAGCTAAATAATGGACTATTCAGTTTTTATTATGAAGACAGAAAGAAAGGGAAGAAAAAGGACACGCTATACATAAAAATATAATAAGAAAGAAAGAAAGAAAGAAAGAAAGAGAGGAGGGGAGAGAGAGAGAGAGAGAGAGAGAGAGAGAGAGAGAGGAGAGAGAGAGAGAGAGTTGAACCCATGGAAGCGATAACGCTATATTTCAATCGAATGAAAAGATGAAAAGGAGAGAGAGAGAGAGAGAGAGAGAGAGAGAGAGAGAGAGAGAGAGAAGAGAGAGAGAGAGAGAGAATGTTAAGTCAAGATTATTATGCTTTTTACATATTGAAGTAAAGCAATAGCTCTTAAGTAAACATATCAAACGTTGTAATAATTAGATTATCATACTGTGGTATATCCACAGGCCCTGCCCGTAAAAAGATAATTCCCCATAAGAGAAAAGTGATTTGGATTTACGGTTAAACCTCGCCAGATCATTGATGTTAAACAGCAATCGTTGGACCGCCCTCTGCTATTTTCTTCGGACACTGACGACGATCACTTCGAATTCCACGTTGTTTTGTATTTTTTCACTGGCCTAGCTTCATTCTTTCGTTGCGGGACCCACGCTGTTTTGCTGTGACATTCAAACACGGACACAGCTTTGTTTGTTTTCTAACCAGCTGTGCGCTACTTAAAAATGACCTTGTGCCACATACTGCTCATTATTGATGAGTTAGGTACACACACACACACACACACACACACACACCACATATTCGCATCTACCAGATCATTTTTTTTAAGTGGGCAGTTAAGTCCCAAACTTATATTTTCAACTCGCTTCAATTTTGCCACCGTCCATATTTCTTTAGTTTTTCTCTTGCCCGATCTCCAAGGAGGCGTCGTTAACTCACTCGTTTCATTTTTATTAAAAGTATTAATCCTAGTTGAGGAATTAGAAATATATACATTAGACTTCATTTCGCATTCCACTAAAATCTGTCCGGTTGACTGTGGCAAAAATTTACGCCCCTAAATTCACGGTCAACCTATTAATATATACAAGTACCGGTGCATCTCTTCATTCTCTTATCGTCACACTTCTTAATAGAAATCATTTGGGACAACGTCCTACTCTCGTTTGTCCAGTGACACGCATGTACTATGACACCTGGGTTCATTAAAGTGACTCTTTGCCGTCCGACAAAATGCCAATAAAACCCGATTCCATCATTACTAGGTGACATCCACTTACCCCAACAACCCCGCCACCATCCTATCCGGACTATATAAACGGGACACGTTCACAGCGAGTTTTTTAAAACCATTAACATAGATGTCTGACAGAGGTTCAAGTAGATGTTAATGGTTTAACATAGATGTTTAGACAGAGGTTCAAGTTCTTAGAAATAAGTAAAGTAAGGTCGTCGGGATTGTCTAAAGTCGGTATCAGCCAGACGGCGAGGGAGTCTATATCATTTTCACTAGTGCTAGACCAAGGAGATAGTTTTGGCGTCTGAGGTGGAACGCCACACCTACCATCAGCTCATCACTCACAGATCCCTGTGCTACTCATACACTGAGTTGGCGAGGCGCGGTATCGCACCCGGTGTCGAACCCGGCACATTGTGACGCGCTACCGATTGAGCTAAACCATCCCTATAATAATATAATAATAATAATAATAATAATAATAATAATAAAACGAAAAGATAGACACATCCCTTGACCTTGCTAGAGAATTGAAAAAGCTGTGGAATATGAGGGTAAAAGTAATACCAATTTTAGTTGGTGCACTCGGAACAGTCTCCAAAAGCTTAGAAAAAAGAATAGAGTAAGAATTGAGACCATGCATACAACAGCATTGTTGAAATCGGCTAGAATACCCAGAAGAGACCTGGAGAGCTGAGGAGACTTGTCACTCAGACTCCAGTGAAAGACCATCAGCTAACGCTGGTGTGAAAAACTCACAAGGAGTGAAATAATATAATAATAATAATAATAATAATAATAATAATAATCCGATTGGTCGTTTCTAAGTATTTCTCCTTTTGCCACTTATTTTCGTCGCGGAAGGATTCGCATATTTTTTATTGAACTATTCGTACCTTTAAAAAAGAGTTGAAAAAAAAGTTCCGTTGTCGCAATAACATAACTTAAAAGAAAAGTTAACAACGAGGTAGCAACAATGATAGCAAAAAAAACAAAGAAAAAAACAACACACAAACAAAAACAAAACACTATCGAAATGACGTAACAAACCAAAGAAAATGATTGATTTAATCATTTTGATAAAATCGACCAGGAAATTGGTACATATATTCTGAAATATTTTCGTGATAATCTTTTTTAAAGTGTGAGATAACAAAACAAAACAGATAGTGAAAAAAAAAGAAAGAAAAGAAAAGAAAAGAAAAGAAAAGAAAAAGAAAAGAAAAAGAAAAAGAAAAAGTAAAAAAAAAAAAGTAAAAAAAAAAGAGAAAGTAAAAAAAAAAAAGCGGTCGACGGAGAAAGAACAAGTTTTAGTCGAGAGAATTTTTTGACATAATTTTCTCTCTCTCCCCCCTCCCTCCTCTCTCTCTCTCTATATATATATATATGTATATATCCATTTCTCTCTCTCTCTCTTCCTCTCTCTCTATATATATATATGTATATATATATATATATATTTCTCTCTCTCTTCCTCTTTCTCTCTGACAAACGATAAAGTGACTAGTCTTCATTCAAATAATTTAGTCATAAGCTATTCTCTCTTTCCCTCTCCATTCTCTACCCCTCCCGCTCCCTCTTTATATCTCTACCCCCTCTCCCTCTTTATATCTCAACCCCCCTCTCTGACAAACGATAAAGTGATTAGTCTTCATACAGTAATAAGCTATTCCCTCTCTCACCCTCTCTCACTCTCTCTCTCTCTCTCACTATCCATCTCTATCCTCCCCCCTCCCCTCTCTCTCTGTCCTTTTCCCCGGGTGTATAGTGTTCGCTCACCTGTTCTCAGTCGGGTGCAATAGCATTCACAGCCTTCATTACTGAATTTGAAACGAACAAACAAGGTAAGAACTTTTTTTATCTTCTATTTTCTTTTCTTTTCTCTTAAACTTCCAAAATGTCAGCGATATATTTTATTCAATCACTGCAGGAAAAAAATCCATTTCCACTAAATACACAAGGTGAATAAACTTTAACAAGTTGTAAATGTACATTTTAATATTCATATAGATGTAATGTTATTGTAGACTTAATTACATTTCTTCAGAGAATTGTTTTCTATTGGCTAGAATAACCAAAACAATATATTTTTGCATTTTGTTTACTTTTTTACTTTCTGTTTTTGTTTGTTTTTAACAAGTTTTTTTAATGTTTCTTTTTTCATATTTTATTTGTTTTATTATTTTTGTATTTTATATTTTCCACCCCTTTCTTTTTTTATATTATTTTCTTTCTTTCTTTCTTTCTTTCTTTCTTTCTGATTTATTTGATTAATTTCTTTGAGTTTTTCTTTCGTGCCTTTCATCCCTTTCTTTTTTTATTGACATTTTCTTTCTTTCTTTCTTTTTTCTTTCTTTCCTTACTTTCTTTGTTTTTTCTTTCTTTCCTTACTTTCTTTGTTTTTCTTTCTTTCCTTACTTTCTTTGTTTTTCTTTCTTTCCTTACTTTCTTTGTTTTTCTTTCTTTCCTTACTTTCTTTGTTTTTCTTTCTTTCCTTTACTTTCTTTGTTTTTTCTTTCTTTTCCTTACTTTCTTTGTTTTTCTTTCTTTCCTTCTTTCTTTCTTTCTTCTTTCTTTCATACCTATCATTCCTTTCTTTGTTTTATTTTTATGTGCATTTTCTTTTCTTCTTCTTTCTTTCTTTCTTTCTTTGTGTTTTCTTTCCTTGTTTTTATACATGTCTTTCCTTCGATTCTTCCTTGC
>CM042143.1:91631315-91708815 GCA_023376005.1 Doryteuthis pealeii | reverse complement strand
GACACGTCGTCTCTCCATTCCGGAAGGAGAGCGTAACGTAACAGTTGGTTGGTTAGTTGGATTTTACGGCATATCAAAAGTGGCCACCTACGGCGACCCGTGATGCTTAAGGAAAAAATCCTGGAGGCTGAGCATTCCATGACTTCAAACACTTCACTTTGGCCTTTACTTGGGATAGTCAGCCGGTCGGAGAGGCTCTGTTCGATCAATCGGCTCAAGCCCTAACACTTATATGATTTTCCTGACCATATTGTTCTTATGGCACACCTCAAACCTTTTTATCATGTATGTGCTAGAATGCGGTGGCATGTTTATGTATATCATATCAGTCAAAGGTTTTGCAATATTTTGGTAACATCCGGCACAATTTGACAGCCCCCCGGACGCTTTTTACCGAGTTTGGAAATGTGACGAACCACACAGGAATGTGAGATACCGAGCTCGCCGAATACTCACGATGGATTGGGGCGCCGTTGTAACTAACGAAATTTCTTGAACCGTCTGGTTACTGTACTGTGATCTGTTGCGCCTTCACATTTCGCACAACAAACTTTTTGCTGTTGTTTCCGCGATGTTATGACCTAGATCGAACTCGTAAAGCTTTACTGAATTATTCTTCATCGCTCGTTCATCTGTACAACTTTTAAATCACATATGGAGCTCTGCCGGATGGTGCTTTAGAATACACCTCTGCAGATGGGTAGGACTCCTCAATGGGGTCACCTGTTGGCCGTGGGTGTCGACCTGTGATGCTCAGCGATGGAATCCGGGTGGCTGAGCAGTCCATGACATGCAACACTCCACTTTGGCCCTTACCTAGGTTAGACGGACCATCAGAGAGATCAATCGGCTGTTCATATCAAGCCTTAGCACCTATGTGATTGTCCCAATCATATTGTCCTTGTGGCACACCTCAATCCTTTTTATCATATATGTACTAGAAGGTCTGTGTCTGGGGGTCTTAGTGTCCTGGGTATGACGTTAAAGTCTATCTGATGGTGAAGTTCCAAGTGGAGTGTTGCATGCCATGGATTGCCCAGTCACCAGCATCACGGGTCACTACCCACGGCCAACAGGTGGTTTCACTGCAGTGGGAAAGTCTTACTGCTGTGCAGAGTTGCATTCGGCGTATTCTACAGCCCCAGTCGACAAGGCGGTTTTACTCTCCTTACAAAACTTGCCGGTTGGCCTCTAAAAGGGATGTATATTTTCTGTATATCTAAATTAAAACCTGTTCGTAATAACAGCTGTATGTATATTGACACTCTATATTTGGTTTGTGCAAAAGTTTACAACGAAATTGAAACCTGTTCTAAATAACACCTGTATATACATCGGCACAATATATCTGGTATGTGCAAAAGTTTTCAACGGAAAACCGGTTTTCTACAATATATTTAATCTTTTGTTTTCAAAAATATCGCTGGGAACTTTTGCACACATATATATTCAGTTATCTTCTTAGGCTTTCTTTCTCCTCTGATTACACACACGCACACACACACACACATATATATTCAATAAATGAAGGAAAAAACTTTAAATTTGCTTCATTATAATAATTTATTTCAACCAATTATTGTAATGAAGCAAATTTAAAGATTTTTCCTTCATTTATTGAATATTTTGCTTTGTCCATCCACTCACTGGCACTAGGCACATCGAGCTCTCATTATGATTTACCTACACCATTCTGGTTAAACCACACATGGAAAGATCCTAACTACCATATATATATATATATATATATATATATATATATATATATATATATATATATAGAGAGAGAGAGAGAGAGAGAGAGAGAGAGAGAGCGTAACTGAAGCTCGCTCGTACCTGAAATTTTTAGCTCACAGCACGACCAAATGATAGCTCGTAACTTGGAAAACTAGTAAGTTTGGGCTCTCGTAAGTCAAGGTACTACTTTTTAAGTATTATTTTTTTATTTTTTTACTTTAGGCTTGTTTCATTGAATAGGACTGACAAAATTGCACATTCAATTTTCTTTATTGAGACTTGATAGTGTAAAAAAAATTTTTTTCACACTCTTTCGTAAAATAATGTAAAGAGATCTTTCAAATCTTGTATTTTTTAATAATAGACATAAAAATAGTTTTGCTGTAAAAATTCAAATAAATATGTTTTCTTTCTAATAAAACCAAGTTTCTAACAATTAAATTCAAATAAATTCTGTTTTGATTATCGTCTGTCGTAAAACGAAATTTTACGACAGACGATAATCAAATTAGACGTTTTTTTTTTAACCGTATAACAAAATATAAAACCTAACGTAGAAGAACATTATGTGACTATTTCTGGTTTGTAAATAATTTTCTCAAAAACAAACAAAACAATTGTTAGGGTTCAGAGGACTGTACCTTCACTTAGAGTTTAAGATATTGCACATGTATTAGATTCACTTTAAACACCCTAGTCCTGGAATGAAATATATTTTCTATAAAGAGTATACGGAAGTAAGAACATGTGACATAAAAAGACATAATAGAAAATCAGATTACTCTCTTTTTACGTTACTTTATAGGTAACCGGGGTAATAATCTAAGTTTTGTGGAATAAAAAAAATGATTCTATTTCTATACCATTATCTCGAATGGACTTCTTGACCTGCTTCTTAAGATATGGAGTATTCTTGTTATGTTTAAAAATGTATGATCATCTAGGATATACTGTAGATAGTAATTCTAATACGACCGGTTTAAAATAACAAAAGTGTTGGGTGATTGTTTTGTAGCATATGGATCGTTTTCGGGTCATTTAATGCCGAATCAAGTCATTTTGATAAACAAGGGACACGGGTTGCTTATAGTATTTGTTGTTGCTTAAGCGGTCACCCAATTGAGTATTGAACAGGCTCATCGCAGTTTAACTTCGGTGATCTAGCGGTAACCGATGCTTTCAGCGTGACTTGACAGTAATCAGTCTTAAAATATAATTATAAAAATGAATGGGATCTAAGAAATGGGGGATCAGTTTAGAACTTGGTTATGATATCAAAATGATCCCTCACTTCATATCCACAAACGATTATGGTTGTTTTGTTTTTCGGCAGATCAACTCTTTACGGGTCGTTTAATGCTTAATCAAGTTATTTTAATAAATAAAAGACTCAGGTTGCTTAAGTGGTCACTCAAGTATTGAACAGGTTAATGCCTGTTTAACTTCGGTGATCTAGTGAGAACCGGCGCTTTTAGCATGACTTCATCATAATTTATTAAGATTGATATATTTTATAAATAGAGAAACAATGTAACTGAAGGTGCAAGAAGGCAGTGACTGAGGGTCAGCCACCAAGTTATTAATACATATGAAGTTATTTCTTCTAATTTATTAATACACACGAACTTAATGAAAATCATTGCTACCATTTTATAAAACCAAAACAAACATGGCATATCAACCTTCATGAGTTATTTAATACTAAAGACATCCATGTAGAGGAACAGTAGTGGTACTATTTAATCCATAGCTGGGGAAAATGAGAGGGTTCATGCCTTTCCCAAAGATATTAGTTAGAATGTAAATGTAATAGCGCGACTTGAGTTCGAACGCGCATTAACAACGACCTCTGCAGACCAGCATGTTATCCATTACGCCACGGGACTCACCCAGCGAACCAACACACGAAATTTATATTCTTCATAATTATCAGCAATGGTTCAAGTTACTCAATTAAGAATTATTGGATCCTTTCCGCCCACTAAGGACGATGGCGTAGTGTCCAAATATTATTTTATCTGCGTCTAATTTCAAAAAAGTAAAAAACAAGCTTTGGACAGTTTTACACAAACTTGATCTACATTTACGGCATTTTAATCACAAGCGAAAAAAAAAAAAAAAAAAAAAAAAAGAAGAAAAAAAGAAAGAAGAGACAAGAGAAAAAAAACCCAAAAGCAAAAAACAAACAAACAATAAAAAAAAACCCGAATAAACAATGATTGTCAGTCATGTTAAAAGATATGCCTAAAATATAATTAATTATTTAAATAAACGCATATTCAATGTCACCCATAAATGAGTACACCCTAACAATTTTAATTAAAAAGTCAATTTTCTTCTAAACCAAACTTTACAGGATTCTGTTATTTCTTGTGTAACATTATACAATCACAATGGATATCATTAGATATTATCTATTACCAAACTCTACAGCATTCAAACAATAAATAAATATGCAACAATTCCGTAACCAAATAAAAAAAAGGATACATAAAGTATTTACTTGTTTTTGTGCTGCTACATCTTCACATTTTTTATTATAAATTTTCAATGATGTAGAGTCTGGTAATGAATAAAACATAATAATATCCTTATTGAATAATAATATCCGTTTTTAATTGTATAATGTTTCACCAGAACTTATAAAATCCTGGTATATTTATTTCAGAAGAAAATTAAATTTATATAAATTAAAAAATTAGATTTATATAAAAGAATTCTAGGAATGTATCCATTATTTAGCTGAGGTGACGATACTCATCAGAAATAAGATTTCAGCGGATAAGCAACACCAGATTGGTACATCGGCGTAATACTTGCATCTACTACACAGATCATTTTTTAATGAGCAGTTAAATTCAAACTTACATTTTCAACTTGCTACAATTTCCTCATCGTCCATGTTTATTTAGTTTTTCTCTTCGCCAACCAAGTTATGATCATAATGTTGGGTGGGGGGGGGGGTTAACTGTAAGAATTTACCCAACCCTTTCGCCACGAATAGGATGTGACGCAAAGTCACAAGTATGGGACATAGAATTAGGAACGAACGAATAACGGATTTGCAAGACTAGCTAACTAACCATTACACCACTATGGAACGCCCCTTTAGGAAGTGCTTTTAGTTTGATTTGGTTTGTTTGTTTTACGGCATATCAACCCTTTTCGGGTTATTTAATGCCGAAACAAGTCCTTTTGATAAGTTTCTATTTTTCAAGTTCTTAATATCTTCAAATTAGTATAAATAATTTTCATTAACTTCATTTGGTTTAGTTTGGCTTGTTTAAAGGTATAATAACCCTGTGACGGCAACACCCAGGCGAGGAATGAGTAATGAGAGAGTCGACTGGTGAAGACACTTTTATTTAGGTAAATACGGGAGTTGTCACTTATCCTCCTGTTACGTAACTAGTCATCAACGTGAAACTACAATAGAATACAAAGGACTATGTAGTTTCTCTAATACACAACTAATAAAATCGAAAAAGAGGAGGAAAAGCTCCGAGCTCGCACTTACCTTCTTGTCTACCCAGTTCCTGCCTGCTAATAAGAATTGAAAACTAGCGCCACACGCACATGTGACTTTTTACCGGTGTCAAACGGTGTCAAAGGATGGCCGAACAAAACAAGGGAGATAATTATCTTGCATTTACAAACCCTATGGGTCAGTTAATGCAAAAAAAAACAAACAAAAACAAACAAAAAAACTGTCATAGCGTGAGACAAAAGTTGGTACTCAAGCTCCCTTTACTGGTTATTTTTTGTAGATATATTTCGTGGATGCATCTCATATCTGATTCACAATTTTCGACACATTGCTATTTATCCTAAGGAGGACAAAATGTCATTCATGTCAATATTCTCAAACGCAAATAAAAAATGTTTCAACGCAAATAATATAAGGGATCCCCTTATATTATTTGCGTTGAAATATTTCTTTCAGATTGGAGCGAAAACTCCACGCCCCATTAGGAAATGTTTGACAGTGTAGGGTATTTGGCGTGTCCTGCAATGAGATTCACCCTCCTGCTTGAGGCTAGTAAGTGCGTGTTATCAAGAAGTAGATAAAAAAACCCAGCCTAGTCTACCCAACAGAACTATGTGGTTGAACGAGAATCATAACACATATTGGATGGCTTTTAATATTTTATAATAGAGGAAATCTGTTTAAATGTTTAAAGTGTATCACGTGGGCCGATAGATTTTTTTTTCCTTTTTTAATTTTATTTTATTAAACCAGAAAAAAAGTACACTGGTACCTTAAGTTAAATTAGTTCGGCTCGTAACTCAATTTCCTCATATATCACATCCCACGCTGTCGGCTGGGGCCGTAGAATACGCCGACTGTACCTCTGTAGAGGGGTAACCCCCCCAATAGGGCCACCTGTTTGCCGTAGGTGGCGATCCGTGATGCTTAAGGAAGGAATCCTGTTGGCTGAGCAGTCAATGACATGTAACACTCCACTTTGGCTCTTACTTAGGGTTGAGGGACAGTCGGAGAGGCCCTCTCCGATCAATCGTAGCAACTATATAATTGTTCTAAACCTATTGCCCTTATGGCAACCCCAACCATTTTTATCATATGGGTGCTAGAAGGTGGTGGCTGAGAGTTTTTATGTCCTGGGTATAAAGTTAAACTATATTTAATGGTGAGGTTCCAGTTCTGAAGGTCTGGGGAATGTGGAGCTCCCCTTCATCACCTTTGCTTCAAGGTCCACTCTGACACGCAGTGTTAGTTTGGTTTGTTTGGTTTGTTTTGTTTTACGGCATATCAACCTCAGTGGGTCATTTAATGCCGATAAAGTTTTGAAATAAATCAATTCTTAATGGATAATATAATTTTTTTATAAATACATTTTTCTATTTAACCCATAGATGGGACCCTAACAGGTACTACCACTCCGGATCAGAGTGGACCAGGGAGTAATGGTGATGAAGGGGTGCTCCACATTCCCCAAACCTTCAGAACTGGAAACTCACCATCAGATAGATTTTAACGTCATTCCCAGGAAATGTAGACCCTCAGCCACCGCCTTCTAGCACCCATATGATAAAAAGGGGCTGGGGCTTGCCATAAGGGCAATAGGGTTGGGAAAATCATATAGGTGCTAGGGCTTGACGTGACCAGCCGATTGATCCGACCGTCCGTCTAGCCCAAGATAGGGCCAAAGTGGAGTATTGCATGTCGTGAACTGCTCATCCAACTGGGCTCTATCCTTAAGCGTCACGGGTCGCCACCACGGCCAACATGTGGCCCCATTGGGGAAGTCTTACCCCTCTGCAGAGGTGCAGTCGGTGCATTCTAACGCCCCAGCCGACAGGGCGGACAGTGTTAGTACCTGTTAGGGTCCCATGTAGGAGTTAAATAGAAACTACTATGTTTGAAACAAATCGAGTACTCATCAAACGTGAATAAAACAAAAACGTCTTCGACATAAAATGACCCAATAGGGGGGCATACCTTAAAACCCACCAAAACAACCAACGTATATCAAATACATTTTCCCCTTTGAAATAAACTAAAATGCCATCAATCCCTTGCAGCCCCGCTTAAAAAAGACCCCCCCCCCCCCCAAAAAAAAAAAAAAAACACATAATCTTTTTTGTTACGTTTTTTAAACAAGAAAACTAGCACTGTATTCTACAAAAGTATAGTAAAATAGAATTTAATGAATTATGTGCTGTAATATATTTTAATGTTTATTTTTTTTGTAAATGATATTTTTCTTTGGTGTATTAAATTTGAAAACTTAAATGTTTTTAGTGAACTTATTAAGGTAAGTGTATCTGAAGCTCGCTCGTACATCAAATTTAGGCTCTCAACACAAAGCGAAAAATTGACTGAGCATTAGCTCGTAACTCGGAAGAGTTTGGACTCTCGTAAGTCAAGGTAACATTGTAGTTGTACATTCAGATATCAAAGAAATTAAGCAGCGATGAATCTGTTCAATACTTAATTGGATGATCCCTTAAGCAACAGCAGGTACTGTAAGCAATCTGAATCTTTTGTTTATCAAAAAATGATTTGATTCGGCATTAAATGATCTGAAACGGGTTGATATGCCGTAAAACAAAATAACCAACCAACCTTTGCCTCCTAATTTCTTTTGTGGACCATTCCATAGAAAAAACATTTCTCTAATAAAAGAATTTAATTCCTAGTAATAACAATTGTTTTGAAGTAGAATTGTGCCATGGACTGTTGACCCCCAATTCGATATTTTTGTGTGGACCGCCGGTAATATTACCAGGACCCCCAGGGTGCATGTGGATCCCAGTTGATTACTACCCTTTTTTTTGTTTCTGTGCCATAATCACTGGCTCTCAACCTTTTTTTTAACCCATAGACTCCTTTTCCTTTTAATTTTTTGTGGACCCCTGTTATAGGTGATATACCCTATTGACCAATGGAATGCGCCGACAGGTTACTATAAATAACAGGGATAATTGTGGCTTAGCAGTAAGCCAATGCGAGTGCCAATAACTCTGTTCGTCGGACGTAATTTCCACATCTCTCTATTGTATTTGTCTACTTTCTGTTAATACATTTTTCTACATTTGTTACCCGTCGTTTTGTTCTTATTTGACCCCTTAAAACCTCACACCAACCCCCATTGCCATTTCACAGAATAAAAAGGTTTCGTATATTTTTCATTAAAAAAATTAATTCTCAGTAATGTCAATAGTTCTGAAGTAGAATTGCTCTATGGGCCACTAAAATATTACCGCAGACCCTAAATTCAGTATCTTTTTGTGTGTAAATCTCCATTAATGTTACATAGATCCTGGGGGTCCATGCGGACCCCGGTTGGTAACTTCTTATCTAAATTGAGGTAATCGACGTGAGGAAATGCCTGTGTTCGATTGAGTAAAGATCTAAATGGTATTTTATTTATTCACTGACGTTACGAATAAACAAAAGCCAACAATGTGACATATTTTTCTTTTAGCCAGACAAACTGACACAAACAATTCTATTTAAGAGATATTTCCTATATTTATCAAAAGGAAAAAAAATGAACTTCTTTTTTAGGGTCTGCGTGTGCGCATGCGTTGTGTGTGTGTAGAAGGTTTAACTGTACATTTTCATTCAAGGCATTTCTGATCTTAATAAAGAAACAAAACAAAAAAACAAAAACAATTGAAATTTTCTTGCTAAAATCAGACACTTCATTGGGTTAGATTGAAATGATTGTGGATTGTATATCATTTCCTCGGACGGTATTCATATTTATCCAACTACTCCGCACGAGTAGGATTTGACGCAAGGTCAATATCTTAAGCAGGGTTTAACAGTTTGAATTCGGAGTTTTTTTCCCTAGATCGATTGCTATACCAAGGTTAAAGAGCTCAGTCCATATATCCAGACACACAAATGGTTATGTTTGTTTTGTTTTACGGCATATCAACTCTTTTCGGATCATTTCATGCCGAATTGAGTCATTTTTATAAACAAAGTACCTGCTGTTGCTTAAGTGATCATCATATTAACTATTGAATAGGCTCATCGCTGCTGGACCGATGCTTTCAGCGTGGCTTGACCGTTATCTGAACACGAATAATGTTTGTGATTCTCAAAAGGTCTTTGATCCTTGCCATAAAAGAAACATTCTTAAAATAAAGACTTTAAAATGGCATCATTTAACGCTAAAAGTGCGTATCTGGTCATTTAAAAAAAGAAAGAAAAGAAGGCAGGCATATGTCCGTGCTAATAGTTGACCAAATAAATAGGCATTTAAGTTATTATATATATATATATATATATATATATATATATATATATATATATATATATATATTCATAACTTAACGTACCTGTTATTGTTTAAATGGTCACCAAATTAAGTATTGAGCAGGCTCATCGCTGCTTAACTTCGGTAATCTAGCATGAACCGTGACGTGACCGTAATCCGAACACGAATAAGTTTCGTGATTTCTCAACAACTCTTTGATCCTTGTCATAAAAGAAACATTCTTAAAATAAAGTCTTTAAAACGACATCTTTTAATGCTAAAAGAGCGTACCTGGTCATTTAAAAAAATAAGAAAAGAAGACAGGTATATATGTTCGTGCTGATAGTTGAGCAAATGTCACATTTATTGTTGTTAACATATCAGAAGCACGTGATGCTGTGTCAGTTTTGTTGGGCACTTTATCCACAATGACTCGATTTTTAAAAAACATGGGATGAGTTGGTTGTGTCAATCGTTCCTGACACAAGCAACAGTTGAGAAGGATAGAAAGGAAAGATTTATCGGGGGGGGGGGGTTTAGTTACAGGAAGTTTTGTGGAGATGGAAGTCTGTTTTTTGGGTGGGTGAACATTATGGACATAAAGGATAAAATATAAATGAAATGAATGCATTACGTTCATTTTTTGTGAGATAATTGGCTTAAAGTGACATTAAAAAAAAAACAAAAAAAAAAAAAAAACAACAAAAAACAAAAACAAAAAAACAAAACCAAAACGTTTTACCAATAAACGTGCTTTGAAAAATTCCTGAAAGTAAGATACATCCATCTATCTATCTATCTATCTCAATTTGTTCACATCTATCTATCTATTCACATCTGTCTCTCTCTATATCTATCTCTACTTGTTCACATCTATCTATCTATCTGTTCACATATATCTGTCAATCTCAATTTGTCCACGTCTGTCTCAACTTGTCCACATCTATCTATCTATCTTTTCACATCTCTCTCTCTCTTTCTCTCTCTATCGATCTATCTCAACTTGTTCACATCTATCTGTTCACATCTGTCTCTCTATCGATCTATCTCAACTTGTTCACATCTATCTGTTCACATCTGTCTCTCTATCGATCTATCTATCTCAACTTGTTCACATCTGTCTCTCTATCGATCTATCTATCTCAACTTGTTCACATCTATCTGTTCACATCTGTCTCTCTATCGATCTATCTATCTCAACTTGTTCACATCTATCTGTTCACATCTGTCTCTCTATCGATCTATCTATCTCAACTTGTTCACATCTATCTGTTCACATCTGTCTCTCTATCGATCTATCTATCTCAACTGTTCACATCTGTCTCTCTATCGATCTATCTATCTCAACTTGTTCACATCTATCTGTTCACATCTGTCTCTCTATCGATCTATCTATCTCAACTTGTTCACATCTACCTGTCTCTCTATCGATCTATCTCAACTTGTTTACATCTATCAATCTATCTATTGTGACAACCGATTGGACGAAACAAGTCGGGATTATCAAATTTATAAAAAACTTATTTTATCAACTTTCAACTACAATATATATATATATATATATATATATATATATATATATATATATATATATAAGATAAATGGATGAAAATCTATTGAATTGCCAACACGTGTTTCAACCAAGAATTTGTCCTTGTATACATAGTACCCTATTTAGTATTATTTTAAATATAAAATAACAGAGAAACGTAAAAATTTGAGTATACACAAAACAGGTCTTTTTTATTTTTGAAAATAAAGCGATGTGAATACAAAACATTTGTATGAGTTCGAAAAGGAATCTTTTTTAAATACTTAAGATACGCTTTTGGTTTGAAAGTTTATGTAGATATTTATAATTGTTTTGAAAACTGAAAAGTTTAAAATTTTAAATAGCACGTGAGAATGTTACGTCATATGTACTGCTGTTAATATTAATTTGAGTTTGAATGGTGTATGTTGAAATCTTTTAACATCATTTTTTTTTCTAAGAAAGGTGACATTTTATAGAAACCTTGTCTTTGAATGATTGTTTTCATTAGGAAAATAGAACATGCTTCAATTATTCTTCGTTTATTTCTGTTGTGAACGAAGGCAATCATTCAGAAGTTCTGGAAAATGAAATTTATGACCAGTCAGGATGTTATGTGCGACCAAAGAATTCGATGTATTTTCCGAACTTGAGGTCTTTTGAGTGTTCGTAAATCCGCTTTTTTAGATTTCTAGATGTTACGCCGATGTATATTTTATCACATTATTCACAACAGATTTTTATACACCTACGTCAGAAAAAGATTTTGTTTTATAGGGTTTATGTCTAAGTAATTGTTTAATTGTTTTATGATGTAAGAGTAACGGTATTTATGCCTAAATGGTTTAAGTTTTTTTTCTTCAATGAGAATAATTGTGGGGCTTTGAGGTAATGTTATGTGCTTTTCCATGGGATTATTATCTGGGCTAGGCAGATTGATTATATGGGGTTTATGTTTGTAGATTTTGATGGCTTTTGATTTTGCACGATCGATGAAAGAAACAGGGTATTGTAGTTTAGATAAAGATCTTTTGATGTGTTCATATTCATCCTTGAAGAAATTGGGAGAACAGATTCTTAGGGCTATAAGGAAAAACCCTATAAGATTGCCACTTTTTATTTTGTTATTATGATTTGAATAAAAATGTATATAATAATTTTGCTATTTGCTTTATGGTGGAATTTGAATATTAATTTATTGCTATTGTTTATTATTAGGATGTCTAAGAACGGTAAATATTTTTTTCGAGTTCGTATGTGAAATTTATGGTAGGTTCAACTTGGTTTAATCTGTTAGTAATAGAGTGTATGTCGTATTTGTTCGGGTAAATGATTAGAACCTCATCAATATATCCGAAGTAGTGTATATCATTGGGTAAAGTATATTTGAAAGGATTGGTTTCTAAAGATTCTATAAAAAAGCAAGATAAAACTCCACTAAGAGGTGATCCCATCAGAAGGCCAAATTTTTGTTGGTAAAAATTATCGTTGTATTTGAAGAAACAATGATTCGTACATAATTCGATTATTTTAATTATTTTGGTAATAGATAAGAGGAGTTTTTAAAAAATGTTATGTAGGTAATGTTTTAAGCATTCAATGCATTTTTTAACGGGGATATTTGTGTATAAGGACTGAATATCAAGGCTATCCAGGAATTTGTTTTCCATGTTTATATTTCGTATTTTGTTTAGGAGATTGACGGAGTTTTTTTTAGATGAAAAGAGCTAATGGTTCCTAGTAAGGGGATTAATATTTTGGCTGAAGATTTTGCAATGTTTGTAGGATTTATTGAAAATTTCTATATTCTTGTTGATGGTAGTTAAAGAAATAGGATTATAGGTATTTGTGTCATTGAGTAAGTCCATAAGTTTATCGCGGTAATCTATTGTCTTTAGTATAATGATTCCCCCACCTTTGTCAGGGGATGTTATTGTGGTGTTATTGTTTTTGACTAAGTTAGTAAGGGCTGAAATATGTCTTACTGGCAAAGTACATTCCGACGTGTGGTAGTTAGTAGTGGATGCAATTAAGCATATATTATATATAAAGTTATTGAGTTAGTACCACTACTGTTTTTCTACAAGGATGGCTTTAGCATTAAATAACCCACACTGGTTGATATGCCTTTAGACAAAGAAACCAGACCCGGCCATATATCCAATTGGCAGAGTTTAATCAAATGTGAATTATTAGATTTGGTTTGGTTTATTTATTTATTTAACGGCATATCAACTCCGTGTGGGTTATCTAATTGAATATCGAAATTTAATTAATTTCTAATTGTTTTAGTACAATCATAACTATTCATATTTTGTACCTTTCATTGAATTCAATTGATATAATTTGACTATTTGTTCGGGGTGAGGGAGTCCTCGTGTCGAAGTGGTTTATACACATAATCGTCGGAGGTGCAGTCACCGTGGAGTAGAGGCAAATGTACAGGACTGTGATATCGTAGTAAGCGAGTTCGAACTCCAGTCTTGCTATTACATTCACTTTCGGACTCTTGAAAAAGGTATTGAACCCCTCATCTCCCAGTTATGGGTTAAATAGTACCATTACTGTTCTTCTATAAGGTTCGCTTTGGCATTGAATAAACCACATTGGTTGATATGTCATTAAACAAAGCAACCAAAACAAACCAGATAGCTAATTGTCAGTGGCTTTTGCATTATATAACCCACAATAGTTGATGTGCCATTAAATAAAGAAACCAGACCAAACCATATATCTAATCGGCAGAGTTTAATCAAATGGGAATAATTAGATACTACCATCAGACTTGAGGGAATTGAAATACCTGTTGTTGACCAGTACAAAATCCTAGGCGTTATATTTGATTAAAAAAACTTTCATTCCACACATAAAATTAATTTAACTTAAAAAATAAATGTACTAGAGTCCAACAACTATTATGAGTAGTTGCCTATACTGGATGGGGAGCGGATCAACAAACACTACTTAAACTATACAGATCACTGGTCCGTTCCCAACTTGATTATGCCTTCTTTATATATAGATCTGCTAGGAGGTCTTACCTCAAAGAGCTCAACTCTGTACACCAAGAAGGCATAAGGCAAGTCATAGGAGCCTTCAGAACTTCTCCAGCCGACAGCCTATACGTAGAGGCTTATGAAGCATCTCTACAGCTAAGATGCGAAAAACTAGCCTTGCAATACTACACAAAACTCAAATCCTGACCATCCAACCCAGCTTATGACTGCACCTTCAATCAAGAATACAAGGAATGTTTTGAAAAAAAAAAAAAAAAAAAAGAAAAAAAATCAATAAAACCTTTTGGTCTCCGAATGGAACCCATCCTCAAAGAATCTAAAATTTCTCTCATAAATATTCACAAAACCATTATACCAAAAACACCACCTTGGATCATTAAAAAAACCTAAAGTGATCCTTGAGCTAAGTGAACTCCCCAAAACAAAAACCCATCCTAGCACTTACCAAGATAAATTCAACAATATTCTAGAACGCTACCCCAACCACCTCTACATCTTTACAGATGGCTCTAAGGACAACGACAAAACGGCATGTGCAGCTATTTTAAATAAAAAATTGTAAGAAAAGCTCTTCCAAATGAAAGTTCCATTTTTTCAGCGGAAACCCGTGCAATAGATCTAGAACTTGATATAATCTATGAAAATAATCACAAAAAAGATATCATCTTCTCATACTCGCTCTCTGTCCTACTATTATTAAGAAATAAAAAACTTGGAAAACCCTCTCATCATTAAGCTCCTGAATAGATTAGACTTGATGTCTAACTCTAAGGAGATTATGATATGCTGGATCCCAAGTCATATAAGAGTGAGGGGAAATGAAAGAGCAGACCCCGCGGCTAAATCGGCTCTAGATTTGATCTCCGACAATTTCAAGATACCATATACTGATTTGAAACCTAAAATCAATAGATTCCTTCATACAAAATGGCAACAACACTGGAATAACAACATCCACAATAAACTCTTCCTAATCAAACCCACTTTGGGAGGCTGGAGACCAACTTTAAGGAAGTCTAGAAAGGAACAAGTCATTGTATCTCGATTACGCATTGGTCATACAGGACTAACACACTCCAATATACTCAAACAAGAACAAGAACCACAATGTGGAACATGTCAAATACCTTTTAACACTTATTCATGGAACGCAGGTTTTTTGCTCACATCAGAAACCGTTATTTTAAAGCAAACAATATGAAAGATCTGTTTGAAAATGTCAACATGGAGGATATTCTCTCTTTTTTGAGAGAAATAAAATTATACCATAGAATATAGAGATGAAACAAATCAATACCATACAACATAATCCCCAATAATGCTAATACCATTTTAAAACAAATTACTAAAAAGCATAAATATAAATACACGATATGTATAACTTCCTAACCATTAGGCATCACATAGCCCCAGACGGGTTGATATGCCGTTAAAATCAATAAGCAACAACAACAAATAAAGTAACGTTGCAAATATTGTTTATAGTAAGTCTCTGTATATATTTACCTAACCACTCCGCACGAGCAGGATGTGACACAAGGTCAATTTCTTAAGCGGAGTTCAACAGGTTTGAATTCAGAGTTTGCCTTCTCATAGACCGGTTGCCTAACCAAGGTTAAAGAGCCCAGTCTGTCATACTATTTATCTACAGCTGGAGGGAGGGTAGGATTTATACCTTTCCCAAGGGTATTATCGCCAAATGAAATGCAATTACCGCATCCAGGATTTGAACTCGGGGCTACGAGTCCATTTCCGATGACTTTAACCATTACACCACGCGCAAGTCTATCTAGTTTCGCACTATATCGCACTGATTGGTGTTAAGCTCAAAATCTTTGGAAAAAAAATTGAAAAGATTTCATAATCAATGGGTAAACATAAAAAGAAACAATATTTATCGTCATTTTAACCTCACCCGACCAGTAAACATTCTTCGCAGTTGGCATTGACAAATAAAGAAAGATGAGAAAATAGCGATTTACCTCTTTATTCATATATATATATATATATATATATATATATATATATATATATATAATTCACGGAAGTATACAATTTCTATATTGACTGAGACTTAGTTATTCGATACAAAGCCAAAAAGGTGAAAGAAAATAGTCATTGTAAATTCCATTTAGAAATTTACCACCAACCATATCCGTGTTGAGCAATGAATATGTCATCTGATTTGTGTATGCAGAGAGACCAAACATAACTGTCTTCTCTTGGATTGTAGGCGTGGCTTCCCCACCACATTCCGACCTCTTCAAACCCTCCCCTTCTTACTTTGAAGGTTCTCGTCCGTTGAGCGGATAAAAGACATATTTGTCCAGTTCTGTCATAGAGCGGAATAGAGACTTCAACTTTCTCTTACAGTTATCACCTCTCACCATAGATGACACCGTAAGTTTTTTTTATGATTAATTGATGTTGTTTCCAATGAGACATAACTTGTTTGGGACGTGTATATCCTATATCTTTTATTATAAGTTGTGTTAACTTGCGGAACCTGTGGATATACCACAGTATAATAATCTAATTATTACAACGTTTGATATGTTTAATTAAGAGCTATTGCGATATAGTTAGTAGTATGATAATCTTGATTTAACTCTCTCTCACTCTTTTTTCCTTTCTTTCCTTCTTTTAATCTTTTCATTATGTTCAATTGAAACAGATTAGCGTTATTGCTTCCGTGTGCTCACCCCCTCTCTCTATCTTTCATCTCTTTCTTTATTTATTTATTTCTTATGCTATTTTTTATGTGTAGCATGTCCTTATTCCCCATTCTTTCTTTATTATAAAAAAAACTTCTTTCTTTATAATAAAAACTTAATGGTTCATTATTTAACTGAGGTAACGACACTCATAAAAAATATTATAAGACTTCGGCGGATAATCTTAGACGATGTTGGACTGTCTCATTTTTAGCCAGAGTTAATGTGAGTTAATTATCTGTCTTTCCTTACCGAATGTTCAGTGTTAGGTTATTTATGGATACCCAAATGCATTATAAGGACTGAGTGTTGGTTTTAAACTAATACCTACTATATATATATATATATATATATATATATTATATATATTAAAAGTAAACATAGACACACACATACACACAGCCTAAAAGTATAATTTTAAGTAGAAAAACACAGAAATTTTCTAGAACAAAAAAACAAATTTCAAACACACACACCTATCATATCAAATGAACATCTGATGAACTATACCTATTAAAAGAGTAATGAAAGCTCAGTTAATAAATTTATTACTAAGCCGTGACCTGCGTGCGACTTGCGCGCAAAGATTGTGGAACGTTACATCATTTTTTCTCAATTTTTGCGCGCAGGTCGCATGCAGGTCACGCGCAAATCGCACGCAAGGATTGAAAAAAAATAACGTAGCGTTTAACCGTTATTAAACAACCATTACAATAGAAAAATTGCAGAAACACACACAACCTATCAAATATCGGACATATTCTGCCAAATTAATAACTCAATGCCCGAAGAAGACAACAGATCAGAAACACGTGTCGCGTATATAAGATAAAAAGAATAAAACATTTTTTCTGAGAACATAATACATTTTGCGGACCTTCTTCTTATATATATATATATATATATATATATATATATATATATATATATGAGTAAGAAAAGGTGGAATAAAAACATCACACAATGCTGTTAAAGAAGAAAACAATTTATAATATAATCATAGCTGATACTGATCAATATTTCGATTTTACAAAAATAATCATCAGAGCTCATTCACTCCCGTAGTTGTTTGGGTCGGAGAGGAAAGTCAAGTGAGTTTTCAAAACAAAAAACCTTAATACTGCAAAAAACGAAAAGCGTTACAATATTCACCAACGTGGGCATTCGCGCCATATATATGTCGGTCATGTCTCATATGTATATCTTTTGTCAACCAAATGTAGCGAATTTTTGAGATGTTGGCAACAAGACAAAACAATTTAAACGGAAGGGGATGGGTATTAAGAAATGTGACGGTTGGAATTCAAAAGATTTTTAGTAAAGGAATTTTTTACGATTAATTGTTTTTATTATTTAAATTTTATTTTTAAGTTCTGTAATTCATAAATGATTAGATATTTACTGTATTTAGTTTTTATATATAAAGTGAAAAAGTTATGGGCGGAATATGTTAATATTTTAGAAAAGGAATTTTTATATATTTTTTATTTTACGATTAATTATTTTTAATTTTTTAATTATTATTTTTAAGTTCAGTATTTAATAAATGATTAAATATTTATTGTGTTTTGATTTTATAAAGTAAAAAAAAAAAAAAAAGGTTATGGGCGGAATTGGTTATTATTTTAGATAATGTTAAACGATTTGGATCTAATGTAAGGTATTATTTTAAACCGAAAAACAAAAACAAAATGAAACGGAAAAGATCTTATTTATAAAACAAAACAATAAACCTAAATTTAATTTAATGGGACGTAAATAACGGAAAAAGTTATGTGAAGGGGATTTTATGGTTTCTGATAATAAGAGTCGCTAGATAAGGGGATATATTAAAGAAACCTTGTCTTTGGGGTATGGTTTTATGGGTAAGAATAACACAAGATTCCATAATTCTACGCAGTGTTTTATCATGTATGTGGGTTAATATTTTAGCACCTTTGAAATCAAAAGTATGATTGAGATCAAAGATGTGTTTAGCTAATGCATTGTTTTGGAAACCACGTTTAATATGATATTTGTGTTCCGATAGACGTTTAGTTAAGGATCGGGAAGTCTCCCCTAGATATTTCTTTTTACATTTTAAGCAGTCAATAGTGTAGACTCCAGCTTCAGATTGTGTGTGTCTGGGGTTATTATTATTTTGAAGAATGTTCTTCACTGTCTTCGTGGAGTGAGCGACAGTTTTTATACCAATCTTACTTAAGTTTCTATTTATTTTATCAGTAATAGGATTATTTGGAAGTATGATGTATCTATCAGAGACGTTATTACTATTATGTTGTGTGTCATTGTTTGGAGATGTGATATTATTATTCTTGTTTTTATTATGTATTTTAAATGCCTTTTTTCTGGCACGGTGTACGAAATTTAAGGGGTATTGTAATTTGAGGAAAGACCTCTCAATAAAATTGAATTCTTCATCTAAATGTTGCTTGTTACATATCCTAAGAGCTCTTAGAAAGAAACCAATTATGATACCACTTTTTATCTTAGTGTTATGGTTGGAATAAAAATGGATGTAGTCATTTTTGTTAGTATTTTTGTGATAAACTTTGAATTCTAAACTGTTGTTATTATTTATAATAAGTGTGTCTAAAAATGGTAGGGAGTGGTTATGTTCCAGTTCATGAGAAATTGGATGGAGGGTTCAACATCATTTAATTTGTCAATAATGTTAGTTAAATTACAATTTTTCGGGTAAATGAATAGGGTGTCATCAATGTAACGGAAAAAATTAGAGTTATTTGGTAGAATATTGATATATATATATATATATATATATATATATAATAAATACCCAACACTTCTACCACGGGCAGGAAGTGATACAAGGTCAATTTTTAAACGGAGTAAAGCTGATTTGAATTCAGAGTTTTCGTTCTTATAGACTGGTTGCATAAAGAACTCAGTCTTCTCCCCTAGTTATGATATATACATACAAATACAGGTGGAAGCGTATTGTGAAATGGAAATGGACTCAGCGACACGAGTCTGTTTGCATTTCATATAGCACTAATACCCCTGGAAAAGGCATGCATCCAACTATTATCCTTACTGCTAGGGGTAAATAGTAGTGCAGTCTGGGCTCTTTAACCTTGGTTAGGCAACCGGTCTAAGAGAAGGAAAACTGAATTCAAACCTGTTAAACTCTACTTAAAAATTGGCTTTCTGTCGCATCCTGCTCGTGCAGAGGGGTTAGGGAAATATATATATAGAGTAACGTTTAGTTGTTACGATACCCCCCCCCCAAAAAAAAAATCGAATCTATCGAGACGCGATTAGCGTAATAGAAATCGTCGTAAGAAATGAAACGGAGTTCAAATCCTGTACGAGGTTGTTTGTGCTTCCCATTCACGCTAAGGTTATAAGGAAAGGCTGGAATACATCTCTTCTTCCTTCCAGCTATGAAAAATAATAGGACAGACTGGGTCCTTTGGTATTGGTTTGGCAACTAGTCTAGGAGAAGGAAAAACTCTGAATTCAAACCAGCTTTACTCCGATTCAGCCCTGTCGGCTATGGCTTTAAAATACACCAACTGCCCCTCTACAGAGGGGTAAAACCCACAATGGGGCCACTTGTTGGCCGTGGGTGACGACCCATGATGCTTAAGGATGGAATCCTGTTGGCTGAGCAGTCAATAATATGCAACACTCCCCTTTGGCCTTTACTTGGACTAAACGGGCGGTCGGAGAGGCTCCCTCTGATCAATCGGCTGGTCACCTCAAGCCGTAGTACCAATATGATTATTCCAAACCCGAATGTCCATATGACATGACCCAACCGTTTTTATCATATAAAGGTGGTGTCTGAGGGTTATTAAGAATTCTGGGGTATGGGTTATCGTCCCTTGTCTGCGAGCCTCTGTTTCAAACCAACCAATCATGAGCCAGCATACTTTGGCACCAAATCCAAAGTGCAGACTCATCTCTTCTGCAACAGCAACGATAGGAATCGGACCGTACAAAGGTCGCTCCTACTATATTACAACAGATCGGAGTCGGACGCAAACAGAAGTCCAAATATATCCGAATTATAAACAGAAGACCGTAGCAAGGGGCTCCGTCAATACCCCATATCCCAGGATAAACAGCTAAGTGACATTTATATAAATATTATATACATATTGTATACATTATATACATATTATATATTTGTCTGCAAACGAGACTAAAGTTTGCAACTTTATATTTAATACAGTCTTTTATTCTTATCTTGTCGTTGTTTTACTTCTTTAACTCTTATCTCGTCTGCCACATTTGCGGTTAACTCCAGTCAAACCTAGGAGTACTGCCGCTATTGTTATTTTTCTTACAGGGTCTTAATGTCCTGGGGCTCTGGGGAACGTGCAGTACCCCTTCATCACTATTACTCCAAGGTCCACTCTGATCCGGAGTGGTAGTACCTAATAGGGTCCCATCTATGGGTTAAATAGAAAAAATGAGTTAAAAATGTGTTTGAAATTTCAGTTAAAAAAATAGTACTCATCAAGAATGAATAAAACAAAATCTTTTCGGCATAAAATAACCCAACAAGAGTTGACATGCCGTAAAATCCAACCAGCAAAGCCAACCACTTAAAATTCATCTTGTTTTACATCCTGCACGTGGTGGAGGGGTTAGGTAAATACATATATAAGAAGTAGATATACTAAATAAAATGCCGACATCGTAGCAAGCGAGTTTGAACTCTAGTTAAGGTATTGCATTCCCTTTTGGACTAATACCCTTTGGGAAAGGTATGAACCCCGTCATCCTCCCAACTATGGGTTAAATAGTACTCCTACCGTTCTTCTACAAGAATGGCTTTAGCATTAAATAACACACGAAGGTTGATATGCCATTAAACAAAGAAACCAAGCCAAACAAAACGCGGGAAAGTCCCCGTATCGTAGTGGCTAATGTGCTGGACTGCGACATCATAGTAAACGAGTTCAAACTCCGGTCGTGATATCACATTTACTTTTGGACTAATACCATTGGGAAAGGTATGGACCATCTAATCTCCAAGCTATGGGTCAAATAGTACCACTAATGTTCTTCTACAAGGATTGCCTTGGCCTTAAATAACCCACAAAGATTGACACGCCATTAAACGAAGAAACCAAAAACAAACCAATCCAAAGAAAGAAATCATTGTAACGTGAATATCAGAGTTAACTGAGGAATAATAAAAAGAAGCAACGAGTTTTAAAGACAAAGAAAAAAGGTTTACTAAACAAAGAAACAAGATGAACAGAGTAATTAGCAATTACTATTTTGAATTAACAAATCCCATGAGATCTCGTGTCTTTCTTCCGAGGTTTCGTCAGACATTTTTATAGGAAAAACAGACGATTCTATTCTCATTATTTACGTACTTTATAATAGAAATAATCTTAGGATTAAATAAATTAAAAAATCAGCCTTTCCAAAATTAGCTTGAAAATCCTATTCGATTTTTATTACTCGGTCATTGTGTTAGAAGAAATAGAAGTGGTTAAGATTAGATACAAAAGGAAATTTCAGGGAGCGAATCGAATCGTGGGAAATGCTGTTCTTTGAAGGGATTGAGCGTAATCTATGTTCCGGGGTCTTTTTTCTGTCAGGACAATAGCACTTAAAATTTCATGGGATTTTCTCTGATATACGCACTCATCTTTCGTATTTTATTTATTGATAAAGCCAAATGTCACCAAGTTGAAGTAGAAGTGTCAAGTATAGAAAAAAGAAAAAAAGGAGAAAAGAAACGGATTCTAAACAAAGACACCATATTTATTTTTGTTTGATGGGAGAAGATATTCATTCCATTTCTTATCAGTCTTTGTTTGCGCAGTTATATGGTTTCAAGTAAGTAATAATAATCCTTTGGAAACAATTATAGCTTCAAGTAACGATTTTTAATAGAAATAGTTTAATGTTATATGGCATTAAGTATTTCTATCGAGGACCGGTTTAGCTCAGTCGGTAGGAGTCTGCCTTGAAACAGCAAGTTTCCGGCCCTCGCCAACTCAGCGTATGAGTAGCACAGGGGTCTGTGCAGTAAAGTAAGGCGTTGATGGTAGGTGTGGCGCTCCACCTCAGATGCAAAAAGAATCTCCTTTGTCTAGTGTAAGTGAAAAGGGGATATACTCCCTCGCTGTCTGGAACTACCTTCGTAAAAGGCCTCGCTTTAGGCCACTCCGACGACTTTACTTTTATTTAACCCTTAGGTGTATCCTAATAGGTACTACCACTCCGAGTCAGAGTGGATTTGGGTGTAAAAAGCGACAAGGTAACCACAACAGAAGAAGCAAGTAGAGAAGAAGTTAGAAAAAAAGTAAGTTTGTCTGAGTTAGAGAAAGAAGAGATGCGGAAATAATTCCCGCTTTCCCGTGCGATCGAAGTGTGTGTGTGGGGGGAGGGGGGTCAAATGAAATGTGGGTCTTGTTTGAGGGAAGAAGAAATTCCGTCCCCTTTTTAGTCTTTTTATTTTCTCTACAACGAATATTTTTGAAAAATTAGAAACGCATGATTAAAATGACAAAGCAATTTATATTTTTTCTTGATACAAAAAATGAATTAAATATAAAATTTTCACCAAGGAGAATAATATAAAAAAACAAACCAAAACAATTGACACAAAAACAAAAAAAAAACATAACACACACACACAAAAAAAAAAGAAAAAGTGTGACCCCCCCCCCGAAAAAAAATGGCGTCGTTGGTCAAAAACAAAAGAAAACAGTGAAACGCACATACAGAAGAAAAAACAAAACACTGTCACAAAAAAAAAAAAAAAAGAAAAAGAAAAATCAAAACACTGAACACACACACACAAAACAAAACACTTACGCACACAAAAACAACAACAACAAAGATAAAATCAAAACAAAACCACCACCAACAAAACAAAACAAAAAATGTCGCCGGTGAATAAAATTTGTGAATAAAATTTAAAAAAATGATAGACATGAACCCAAGAGACACTTTTAGTTATCCTAAAGGTTTTAAGTTCACTAGACGAACTGCAAACTCATTAGGTCCCAGTCTATGATATTTCTCTTTTTATATAGCAGTATCAATATCATCATTCACTGTCGATTTCAATGGAGACCAACGAGTTTGAGGTTCATCTAGTTATTTTATGAAAACCTTTAGGGTGGCTTAAAGAGTTTCCTAAATGACTTCAGTGTCTATCAGCTTCCAATTTTTATGGAGAGAAGAGTCGTGTAATTACGTTCAGTTTCGGACTTAAACTTTTGGTAAAGGTATGAACCTCCTCATACTGAGCTATGGGTTAAATAGTACCACTACTGTTATTCGACAAGGATGGCTTTGGCATTAAATGACCCGCGAAGATTGATATGCCATTAAAAAAGAAACAAAACGAAATCAAATTTTTATTACACAATTTCATTCACCTGCGACGAAATTCTAATAGATGATTAAAAAAAATAGGGTTAACCTCGAATACAAACCTCACAAAATTATAATCCAGTTGCAAATTTGACAGGAAATCACTTTATTCTCAAATTAAGATAGTATTTAAATCAGTTTGGCACAAGGATATAAATGCAAATTATATATATATATAATATATATATATATATATATATATATATATATATATATATATAGTCGTAAGATACATCTTTTGAATACGTACAAGGTGGTCATCAGTGATGTACTATCTTCATCGCTGATTATAGGTTCTTGTGCATTATATATATATATATATATATATATATATATATATAATCATAAAGGTACACGGTAATAACCTACTCGAGTTTCACCATAAGGATCTTCAGTGGATTTAACCCTGAAGATCCTTATGGTGAAACTCGAGTAGGTTATTACCGTGTACCTTTATGATAATAAATTTGCTCTACTAACGTTTATATTTGTTATATCGCTGCCTTATCATTGTGAAACTTGAATCAACTAACCACTGTGACCATTTTCACCGGTAAGTCACTTTTTCCACAAATACTATATATATAACATAATAAGTCAAGATAACGGTTTCAAAGATTATCAATTTTTGATATAAAATTATTTTCAAATTTGATATTCTAAAATGAAATAAAATAACATCTATTGTTGTTTTAAACAAAATAATGTTTAGGAAATGTATTTGACAGCAAAATACAGCGATACTAATTTAGCGAAATAAGTAGCCAGATTGAAAAAAAAAAAAAAACACAACTTTAAGGCAAAAAAATTAGCCACTCAGTATGAATCGGACTCACTAACAAAGGTCTGAGAGTTTTATTGTATATTAAAATATTTTTTTGAGTTTTAAGAAAATAACTTAAAAATTGTCAAAGTAACTTTTTTCAGGTATTGAATTTTTGTTTTTTAATTTTCAATTTTTTTAATGTTTTCTTTAGGATTTGATCTTTGTAGAAATGTTAAAATTAGGGGCCGGACATTTTTTCTCCAAAGGTCAAATCCCCCTACATTCTGAATTGATAAAAATATTTTTTCTAATTCTTTTCATTAGTATTATATTTATAACTATTCATTATAAAATTAAGTCGTTAATGAATAAAGCAGAGAAAATTTAATAAAAATCGCACAATTCCCTGATTTTTAGTAATAGTTTGAAAATTGAAAAAATTAAAAAAAAATTTTATTACCTGCATTTGCGATTTTTGCCCATACCTAGAATACAGATGAAGAATAAAAAAAATCTCTTCCATGGTTTTTATATTTCTTTTCTTTTTTCTTTTTTTTTATTTGTGTTTCAGATTAATAAAACGAAATTTCCCCCCAAAGTTTCAGAAAATAAATACTTACGTAACTTAGTAAAAAAAATCATGTTCTTTTAAAAATGATAGAAATGTAAGGGAGATAACTACAAATACAATATAAATTTATTCCCCTTTATGCAAGAAAGCCTTTGACTGTGGTGTGATCAGTTACTGTTATCTAACAATATAAATCTAAGGGACATAACCATGTTTGCATTAGAGAGCTGATGATATCCTATGTTTATATATGCGCAGAATTCGGAAGTAATAAAATCTTTTAAATTAAAAATTTTTTCTTCAAACTATTGCAAAAAATCAGGCAATTGTTCGGTTTTAATGAAATTTTCACCAAATTATTCGTTAATGACTTATTTATATATGAATTGCTTATTTTATTAAAAGAAACTTGAGAAATTTTCTCAGAACATAAGGGTGGCGGTTGGCCTTTGGTCATTTGAAGAAAAAATTTTCTAGTTCCTAATTTTTACATTTCGAGAAAGATCAAATTCTGAAGAACATATATATAAAAAAAGTTAAAATTCAATAACTGAAAAACGTTATTTGAAAATGTAAAAGTTATCTTCTTAAAACTAAAAAAATATTTTTGTAGCATGTTTTTTCTTGAGTTCTCTGGTGATCGTAACATACGTCTGCGGATGTATGTACTTATCAGTTAAATGTTTGCTTCTTACTGACAGCTACCGACGGCCCAGAGGTAAGGAGTCGGACTGATGAAAATTCAGTCGGGTTTCGCTCCCAGCTAGAAGTAGCTGTTAAGGCTAGTCACATTAATGAGACGTAAACGTCAAAACACGGTGTCAGTGGATGACACTATATATATATATTTATATATATTATAAAATAATAAAATTCGAAGGCATTACAATGCGTAAAAAATAAAGACAAAAAGATGTTTTATATGTCTAATCGATTTCAAAGCAAAGCTTTATCATCAGAGTGTAATTTCAGAAATGACGTGCTTATGTTTTTTATTTTATTTGTGTGGTTATAATGTGTGTGTGTGTTGTGAAGAAAATGTATAGCATTTTGTCAAAAGCTTTATTACCCGTGTGCAAATTTAAATAATTTTGTTTTTTCTTTTCGCCCGACAGATGGAGGCCTCAGTGAATTCAGCTTACATCGATGACGAAAATGTCACCTACAGCAACCCCATAAAAAACGACGACAATGTGCAAATGAAGACCGCCAACGGCATCGACAAAGAAGCCGGCCAGTCACCGTCGCTGGCACCGGCGCCGTTAATGAGTAAAAACCGAATTCTTAAGAACGTGATCGTACTAAGCTTCGGCTTTCTCTGCCTCTTCACGGCATTCCAATCGCTGACCAACTTGCAGACAAGCATCAATTCCGAAGAGGGAATCGGCGTGAAAGCGCTGGCCGTTCTCTACGCGGGTCTCGTCGTCTCCTGTATGTTCATTCCACCTCCAATGATCGGAATGATCGGCTGCAAATGGACTGTCGTCTTAAGTATGTTAACTTATATTGTTTACTTGGCTGGTAACTTTTATCCGTCTATGCCTGTTATGATTGTAGTGTCCACTATCGTCGGTCTAGGCGCTGCGCCCCTCTGGTCGGCAAAATGCTCCTATCTAACCGAACTTGGAATTTGGTACGCTAGACTGACCGACGGAAACGAAGACGCAACAATCAACAGATTCTTCGGATTCTTCTTTATGATTTTCCAAACATGTAAGTCATTTTTTGTCTACATTTCGTAACCTTCTGAATGACAGCTACATATACTCTATCACTGATATATTAAGTATGTTTGTTGGTTGGAGTTAATCTCTTCAATTTTTTCATCTTTATTTCCCTATGCTTTGATAACGAGCCAATACACTTACAATTGGGTAGGTCGATTTTTCATTTTTTTTTTAAATATCAAATATATCAATGGATAAATAAAAAATAACACCGAAATTTGTGTATTAGTCTCTTAAGTATTGATACCAAAAATTAGATCTTGAACTAATACCAATTTTTGAGGAAATGACATCAAATATCGTAGACAAAAGTGCACTGAAAAATCCTCGATTTTGCAATAATATAATGGGGGTGGGGGACATATTTTTAATTATTTAATTTATTTTGATAAAGTAAAATGACAACATTCCCTGGTTTAAATACTGAACTTCTGATCAATTTTTTTGCTAAATGTTGCAAAACAGAGGATTTTTCAGTGCATTTTTGTCTACGATCTTTGATGCCATTTCTTAAAAAATTGGTACAAGTCCATGGTCTAATTTTTGGTATCAGTATTTAATAGATCAATACACAACTTTTGTTGTTTCATGTAAGTTGATATTTTAAAAAAAGTGAAAAATCGACCTACCCTAATATATAGGAGACACAAGAAGATAGAAGCTAAATACTATCAGTTGGTAAGAAGAGGAGAGGGGGCTATACAGCACTGGGAGTAATAACAATGAATGGGTTCTCCACTCTCCTCAGAGCTCCAGAACTGGAACCTCACCACTAGATGTAGTTTAATGTCATACTCATGACCCTCAAGCATGTGTACTGGTATCAATATCATCATCAAATACAAATTATCAAGCATCATCTCAAAGATTCAGACAAATAGGGCAAATTATTTTCCCTTATAAGTGCCGGCTTAGCTCAGTCGGTAGAGCATCAGCCTAGGAATCACAAGGTTCGGGGTTTGATACCAGCCCTCACCAACTAAGCGTATGAGTAACACAGGGATTTGTGCGGTAAAGTAAGGAGCTGGTAGTAGGTGTGGTGCTCCACCTCATGCACAGAAACAATCTCCTAGGTCTAGCGCTAGTGCAAAGACGATAGACTCCCTCGCTGATTGGCTGATACCGACTTCAGGCCACCCCGACTTTACTTTACTAATTTCCCTTATAAAAAAAAAAGGAGAAAAGTGTAAATGAAATGCCTGACAATTTGAGTTCTCTCCCCTTTTTTATCTAATGATAACTTAATTCTTTTAATGAATTTCAATTTGTAATGCAATTCCATTTAAAAAATTTTTTCATTCTTTGCTGCTGATGGCAGCTCAGATTTGGGGCAACCTGATCTCTTCTCTGGTTCTTGCAACTCCACATTCCGAAAACTCGACGTTCGCCCTGAATAATTCCGAATGTGGTGCACAACTCTGTCCTGGTGTTAAACTTGATTCGCTGCAACACCCGGAGAAAAAGCAGGTGGGATTTCTTCCTTTCTTGATTAATTGATTAATTTTAACGGCACGTCAACCCGTCTAGGATTAATTTGTGTCCACTTCATCACTGTCTCAATGGAAATCGTTTTCTACAAAGATCCCAGGAATATCTAGTTTTCTTTACATTTTTTGTTTTGTTTTGTTTTGCGGCATATCAAACACGGTGAATCATTTAATACCAATTTTGAACGATTCGTAGCGATAGTTTGGAAGGAAAGACCTCCAGAACTGGAACCTCACCATCAGTTAGAGTTTAAAGTCATACCCAGGATATGAAGACCCGCAGCCAACACCTTCTACCACCCATATGATAAAAAGGGTTGGGGCTTGCCATAAGGGCAATAGTGTAAGGACAATCATATAGGCACCAGGGCCAGCCAATTAATCGGAGGGGGCCTCTCCGACCGCCCGTCTAGCCTAAGTAAGGACCAAAGTGGTGTGTTGCATGTCATGGACTGCTCATCCACCAGGATTCTGTCCTTAAGCATCACAAGTCGCCACCCACGGCCAACAAGTGACCCCATTTGGGGGAGGATCTTACTCCTCCGCAGAGGTGCAGTCGGTGTATTCTAGCGCCCCAGCCGACTGCGTGGTTACATTTTTTGTGTAGTTGTTTCTTTTTGTACACAATTGCGTAATTTGAAGTATTCCTATCGTATACAAATAATTATATAGTTTCTAGTAATTATTTCTTTTTAATAATAGTCATTGATTTACACAGTTTTTCAAGTAACTATTAATAATCCTTAGCTTCAAGTAACAATTTTTAATATAATTAATTTACAGTTACATGGCTTCAAGTATTCCTATCGAATACGAATCATTTTTTAGATATATCTATTTGGCTCACAGATGGGACCCTAACAGGTACTACCATTACGGGTCAGAGTTGATCTGGGAGCAATAACAATGCAGGGGTACTCTACATACCTCAGATCTGCAAAACTAAGGGTTCGAGTGGTGCATCCATACAGTAGCACTGATACAACTACGGCTGGGAAGAATTGTTGCTTTAACTGGTCAGTGAGATCGAATTTCTATATAAATGATAATCATTTGTGCATAAGTTATAACAATATCTAAAATAATAAATTACACTTTGGCATCTTTAGATATTGTAAAGAAAAATAACAATAGCGGCAATACTCCTAGGTTTGACTGGAGTTAACCGCAAATGTGGCAGACGAGTTAAGAGTTAAAGAAGTAAAACAACGACAAGATAAGAATAAAAGACTGTATTAAATATAAAGTTGCAAACTTTAGTCTCGTTTGCAGACAAATATATAATATGTATATAATATTTATATAAATGTCACTTAGCTGTTTATCCTGGGATATGGGGTATTGACGGAGCCCCTTACTACGGTCTTCTGTTTATAATTCGGATATATTTGGACTTCTGTTTGCGTCCGACTCCGATCTGTTGTAATATAGTAGGAGCGACCTTTGTACGGTCCGATCCCTTTCGTTGCTGGTGCAGAAGAGATGGAATGAGTCTGCACTTTGGATTTGGTGCCAAAGTATGCTGGCTCATGATTGGTTGGTTTGAAACAGAGGCTCGCAGACAAGGGACGATAACCCATACCCCAGAATTCTTAATAATATTTGTCACAGTCATTAAATGTCCTGGAATTTAAAAAAACAAAACAAAACTTTATTCAATCCACAGGGGGTAGATCAGGTTTGGTATGGTTTCTTTGTTTAATGGCATATCAACCATGATGTTAAGATTCTTGTGGCCATTTTGATCCGTTTTGAGTGGAATCCTATGATCCTTGTGTTTTCAGTGTTAAGCGGAATCCTTGTGTTCCTTAGTCTTAAGCAAAATCCGTGTGTTCCTCAGTGTTATGTGCGAGCAACTGAACACCTTTCCATAAATGCCTTTAAATAGTTAACTGTTATGTTTTTAACACACATATAAAATATGGAGGATTGAAATGATAATGCAAGATCAGTTTGTTGTAAAATTAACAAGGTTTTATTTAACACAGGGTAGAAATTGCTTCTACTCTCAAGCGACTTAACCAGTATCTAAACACTGTGTCCAAAACATAAACAAACGTCATCCACAAGTAAGATGGCGGAAAACCCACTTCCGGCTTTTGACAAAATAAATGGGAGCAACTCTATTTTTGTTTAAGTCTATTCTTGTTAGGTGTACCTAATAATAACCAACCACCTATTTGAGCGTGTTGATTGGCCGATTGAATCCGCACGGCCACGAAGAGTGTATAAATCTAAGTTGTGGCCTTCAGTACACCTTATATAGTCAGAATATTCCAACACATGTGCTATTTAATGCCAAAGCTATCCTTGCATAAGAATAGTAATGGTAAAATTTAACCTATATCTGGTTGGGTGGGGATGTTCATACCTTTCCCAAGGGTATTAGTTTGAAGGTGAACATAATAGTGTGGCTGGAGTTCGATCTCACTAATTACAATGTCACAGTTCATCACTTCATGTCATGGGGATTCCCCCCAGGGGGTAGATTAATTTCATTTCAATGTACATGTTGATACCAGGTATCCTTTAATTACGGACAGTGGAATAATAACAATCTATTTCTTTGGATCAAATAAAGAGTTTGATTTGATATTCCCAGTTTTGGCGGGAACTGATCAATTGAGGATACGATTCGTCGAAAGCGGTTCATGTTCTGTTAATGACGTCATTTTGTTTTCCCTTTTCAGTTGTACATAATGAAAGGCATCTACTGCGGTTTTGGAATATTGGCCGCCTTCATTATTGCCCTGTTCTTGGACAATATTCGACTGGAAAGAGAGAAAGAAGGAAAACGAAGATTTTCTATAAAGTTAGTCAAAGAGACAGTAAGACACTTCCTTGGATCAACCGAGCAAAAGTTACTTGTCCCGTTGACACTCTACAGCGGCGTTGAACAGGCTTTTGTTTTGGCCACCTTCACCAGTGTAAGTATTTGTCTAGATTTGTTGGATATTACTTTGTAGCGTTAGTTTCGTATTTGCCTGGGAGAGTTGTCTGCCCGGTTTAGTTTGCTGGTGCCCGCTAGGGGAGATAGTATTTAAGCGGCTGGTTCTAAAGGCTTCTCTCTCTTTTCCTGTTCCAGTAACCACGAGACACATGGGCTAGTCACGGTCCATCCCTTCTCGTTGGGGCTTTTGGCCCCACTTACATTACTGTAAGTTCTTAACACAGCATGGACTATCCCTAGTCTCATGTATGTGGCTTTTATATGTTATCTTGTACCATTCATGAATGTGTATTTATCTGTCTAAATATAACTTGTTTTACCTTGTACTTTGTATCTCGTCATATCCATGTGCTGTACTATATTAAATGTTTTGTCTGTTAACCTTCGTCGGAGTTTTGTATATCAAGTATATAACTTTGAACCATTCTTACAACTTATTTACTTTTTATGTTCTCTTTTCTTCTACTTCTGCTGTTCTGGGTTCTTCTTCATCTGGGTGAAATCGGGTCGTCTCTCTCCGTTTCCATCTTAGTCGTTTTGATAAAACCAGGAACACGGATACTTAATTCTTTTTGGTGTACACATATCTTTATTTCCAGAGACCCAAAAGTTACTTGTTCTGTTGACACTCTACAGCGGCGTTGAACAGACTTTTGTTTTGGCCACCTTCACCAGTGTAATTTGTCTAGAATTAAAAGTAGTCGTTGGGGCGGCCTAAAGTCGGTATCAGCCAAACAGAGAGGGAGTCTATCCCCTTTTCACTAGCGCTAGACCAAGAATATTAATTTACCATCTGAGACAGTGCGCCACACCTACCATCAGCTCCTCACTTTACCGCACAGATCCATGTGCTACTCATACGCTGAGTTGGCGAGGGCCGCTATCGAACCAAGAACCTTGAGATTCTTAGCCAAACTCTCTACCGACTGAGCTAAACCGGCCCTTTTTGGTGTACACATATCTTTATCTCCCGGAACCCAAAAGTTACTTGTCCCGTGACTCTTTACAGTGGCTTTTGTTCTTGCCACCTTCACCAGTGTATTTGTCTATATTGGTTTGATATTGTTTCGTATAATTTTACTTATTACGTTCTGTGTCAGGTAGCTCAATATGCTACTGGTACTACATAACCCAGTACTACCTTATGTGTATTTATGAGATGAGGCTTGATATGAATAATTATGATATATCGGACTGTTTTCCCCATCTTTATTGTGTATAAGCACAACGTCCAGGCCATTGTAATCTCGGGCTCTGTGTCGGTGTTTTTTTTAATTACCTCAACATAAGTCATCTTCAGACGATTACCCATGAATTCAAACGTGGTTTCGGAGCCCCCTTGGACTAGTGGCAACGATTTCAACACCGAAATCACATCTTTATTTATTATTGATATATAACACACATTGTAAGATATTAAACGCACTAATAACATGGGCTGTATTGAGACAAATCTAACTGAGATTTTCATAGAAACATCGTTAATAAATAAGATTGATTCTATGTATTAATGATTATCAATCAAATACTCATTGATAAACTTACGCAATTCCTGAGGGTATTGTGACATAAACAGTCACGTAGTTTCGGTTACAGGCAGACATACACAGAATCTCCGTTATGATAAAACGAATACCATGATTCTCTTATAAACTATTTTCTAATCAATATTTTTTTTCTTCAGTCGTACGTCAACTGTACCATCGGAGTCTGGAATGTTGGTTTCGTCATGATTTGTTTTGGTGTGGTGGATGCATTTTGTTCCTTCACTTTTGGTCGCTTGGTTCAGTGGTGTGGGCATATACCATTCTTTGCTTTAGGTAAGTAATCATGGTACTATTATACCAAAGTTGGTTATTTCCTATAAGTCTAACATAAACAAAGGGGAACCACTTTTGACTGATAAATTATTTATTTATTTATTGATCTACTAGGAAAAAGAAGACGGGGTTAGGGTTAGGGTTTAGGGTTAATTTAATGGGAAAATAAATAAATAATTTATCAGTCAAGAGTGGTCCACCTTTGTTTATGTTAGACTTATAGGAAATAACCCAAAAGTTTATGGGTTTGTATTTGCGTTTCTCCGAAGATGATAGTCAGATGGAAAACTCCAAGGGATCTAAATTTTTTAGCATGGATATTCACTTGACCTGAGTGTGAACCATGTGCAGTGGAAGTAGCTAGGGGGTATGGCAAAATTATATCATTTTTCCAGTGTGAAATAGAGACTTTTAAAAGAAGTACCAAATTGTTTTTGATCCCACAAATGACTGGATGAACGAGGTCAAATCCATGGTCAGCTATATGTTAGTAGTACTCCTTTCTTTTAGCAGTCCGTCGCAGACAACGATGACGTCACTCCATGCCGTTGATTAATTATGGACCCTATGGTGGCTAATTATTCCAATTCTGGACTTGCAGATGCGGTCACACACATCGCAAGGGAAATTTCCACCTGAATTCTGTGATGCATGACAACATCGCAGCTCTGCAGCCTTACTGAGCTCGAGCCATTCAGCTCCTGTGCGCCTCATGTCTCACCAATCCTGTCTGTTGGAGGCCGGATCTTCCAGGCTTGAAGGTGTAATGGTGCATTCCTTCAGAGTACTACTTAGCAACGTACACACACATATATGGTAGTACTACTTAGCAACGTACACACACATATATGGTAGTACTAATTAGCAACGTACACACACATATATGGTAGTACTACTTAGCAACGTACACACATATATGGTAGTACTACTTAGCAACAAACACACACACATATATGGTAGTACTACTTAGCAACATACACACATACATACATTTGCATGAAATTTGGTTACAAGATATATATATATATATATATATTATAGATATATATGCAGACATATTATATATTCACGTGTATGTAAAAGAATAGAAAACCGATGAGTAGAGGTTATTTTCTTTTGATTTTACACTGCTTAGCATGACGTTGTAGTTGGTAGTATCATGGTAGTTGGTGCGCTAACAAGTATGTGTTCTGCTTCACTGTCTAAAATTTGAGAACAATTAGGATGAACGTGTAATGTTAGTCTTATTCAGAAACTTACGTTTTACGAGTTCGAACTGGGCCATAACTTTGTGAAAGCAGCCAAAATTATTTCTTGCGTGAAAGGCGCACTTGACCACTGTAATCGTCGAGGTTCCTGTAACCCGACTGAAATTTCTTGAATTATCTGGTTACAATAACCCGATGGTTCAAGAAATTTCACTTCGGTTGCAAGAATCTTGATTATTAGGAAATGTCAAGTAGGCCTAAAACCGTGGATTCCGAGGCTGTTCTCTAAGACATAGAGGCAACTTGAACGAATAGATTAAGTATTTTATGACCTCCCAGCATGTTAGATGAACATAAAATCCGATTATTGTGGAAAGCCACACACAAAACGAAGCTCATACAGTGGCTAGTATACAAATTGCGTATATCCGCCCAGCATTCCTCTTTTGAGGCGCCTCAAGCACCGGGCAATAAACCCAGTCCTGCTCCTTTTGCCTCTGGGGATGCCCCCTCCCCTGAGATTCACGCTGATATTATATTCCTTACCGGTCCAGAGGCCGAAGCCACTGGACACAGGGTCCGAAGGCCTAAATCAGGTATGACGACGAGTAGCGTATAAGAGGGTATTAGGCGAGATCGGCATCTCATTGTCCAGTGTACTTCGCCACCTTCACGAGTTGCGTCTTGGATTATCAAACTATTGCAAAACTTTTGACTCACCTTCGCAGATTGAACACCATGCAATTACGACTTCAATCCGCTGTTATATACATTTACCCCCCCCCATTAGCAGGATGTGTCACAAGATCAATTTCTTAAGCGAAATTTAACTGGTTGGAATTCAGTGCTTTCCTTCTTCTTGACTGGTTAACCAACTAAGGTAAAAGTGTCCAGTCTGTCCTACTATCTATTAATAACTAGAGGTAAAATAGTTGGATGCACACCTTTCCCAATGATATTAGCACTCTGTGAAATGCAAACTGCCTCGACCAGGATTTGAACCCGGGTCTACGAGTCCATTTCCTACGACAATAGTCATTACACAACACGCCTCCATCTATTTATCGTTATATAATCTAATCGCAATCCATCTTGGTGTCAATGTTCTTCAAAATATCCCAGGAATTTTATACTCTTATTTTTTGTGAATATTTTTGGTCTTTTTTTTTCTCTCTATGTTTCTGTCTCTCTTTGTTTTGTAAATATTTGTGGTCTTTTCTCTCTCCCTCACTGCCTATTTCTCTATCTCTTTCTACCTATTCCCTCCTCTCTCTCATCAATTCTTATTTTGTTTTGCACAGCGGCAATAACTCACGGATCGATCCAAATCGCATTGTTATTTTGGACACCAACTGCCGATCAAACAATCATATTTTATGTTTTTTCTGGACTTTGGGGAATGGGAGATGCCGTCATACAGACACAGATAAACGGTGAGGTTTTTTCTCTTTTCTTTTCTTTTTTAAGACAAAGATTAATTCCAAAAGAAAGATGTAATTACCAAGTCTCCCAGTTATCTATTACTAAAATTTACATTAATATTCTATGTAACCATAGACTAACACACACACACACACACACACACACATAAGAAATCTCCCTTACGACGTAGTAGTTTACAATAGTCATAATTTATAGAGCTCAATGTGTCAATTGTGAATGTTGACTATATAATTCATTTGAATAGCATAGTTAACTCCCACAATAAAAAGACATTAAATGAATACTATAAGAAGAAGATTACCGATGAAAACATAAATACAAATAGAAATGATACCGATTATAATATAAATAACAACAGCACCAGAACTAGAGAAAACAAGATGACCATAATAAAATGTAATTGTAGAGACACCCATCAATGTCCCCTAGATGGAAATTGTCCAGCCAGCCCAAATATCAACTAGGAACGATCCGAGAAGCACCAAAAATTACCTCGGAATTACTGTAGGAGTCTTTAAGCAAAGGTACTATACCACATGCATTCTTTCTCCAACCCTGCGCTATCCAACCAAACGGAACTTTCCAAATATTTATGGTCCCTGAAGAATTCCAATTGCGACCCGGTGGTGAAATGGAAAATATTCCGAACCTCTAATTCTGCTACGAACTTCAAAGGTAAATATTCACTCAGCATATCAGAAAAAACTGAAATACTGTTATTTAAGAACACTAGAAAATTACTTAATAAACGCAATGAACTGACAATCAAGTGCAGACATAGAAGAAACCTTATTCAATCCTCTGTTTAGTCTATATTAGTTCTTTACATTAACCTTGTTTAAACTTAGCTATGTAAGTCCACAATATAAAAAAAACCCATCTTATTTTAACCCTCGACTATGAATTAGATCCTTACATTAATATTCCTTATTCAATCCTCTGCTAAATTAGCTCTGTACTTTAACTTTGTTTAGTTTTAGTTATATACGTCTACTATATAAAAAAACAAACTTTTATTTTAATCATCTACTATAAATTAGGCTCTTAAATTAATATTCCAAATAATGTCCCCTATATATATATATATATATATATATATATATAATTCCCCACCTTTATGGATATATACTATGAGTTAAAACATTGAATATATCAAATTCCCGGTGAACTCAATCTTCAGACAGCTGGCTAAGAATTTAATTTATAACTGACTGTTGGTGGAGTTGGCAGATTGCATGTGACCCGGAAAGAGTAAAAAAAAACAAAAAAACAACAACACCTGACCTTGAAGCAAATCTGCCCCTGATCGCTATAATAATAATAAAATATTCCACATTTTGCATCTGATGATAGAGTCCTGAGGACTAACCATTCCTCTTGGGGTCTGAAATAGTCTATTATGCTTTTTCATCTAAACCTTCCTCGTTATCTTTTCCTTATATATCTATCTATCTATATATATATATATATGAAGAAAATATTTTAAAAATATAACAAACACAGGATGTTATGATCAGGGGAAACAATTTTATGTGTCAATACTTAAGCATTTCGGTATATTGTACCATCTTCAGGACACTGTTAAGTAATGTTTATGTGAGGAACAAAATGAAAGATGTTAAGTGTATAGTGAATGTGTGAATATGATGTTATTAACCGTTAATTTTTATATGACCGTTTGTTTACGAAAGCCAATGACGTGATCAATGCATGTGCAAAAATGGAAGGTGAAGATCATATGATGACGCATGCATGAACGTGAATAGGCGGAGAACTGAAGATGGTACAATATACCGAAATGCTTAAGTATTGACACATTAAATTGTTTCCCCTGATCATAACATCCTGTGTTTGTTATATTTAAAAAATATTTTCTTCTCATATTGTCGGATTAATTTCCTCACCGTCTTTCCATATATATATATAACCAAAAATTATCATTATACTTATATGTAACCGTAACCCAGAGAAACGGCGCATCATAGCGAGAGTCTTAGAGAAATATACTTAAAAAGCCCTAACTTTAGAATAATCAACTGAGTATCTATAGAATACAATTCTATATTTTTAAATAAATACACGCACACATTTCTTTTCCCAAAATTAAGGAAAAGAGATTAAAAACAAACACACAACACAATCCTTTTTTCCAAGCTTAAGGAAAAGTAATTAAAGCAAACACACGAACACAAATCCTTTTCCAAAGATTTAAGGAAAAGTGATTAAACCAAATGTTTACACAAAAATCAGAATCGATTGGCTAGGTATTGCTTTCTACTACGTTCGCGCGTTTGCACCAAAAAGTTAATTATTTTTTGATCCGATCAAGTATCATAAAAGACGAAAATTAAATCAACAATTAGACAGAATTCATTTCGCTAGCAGACGAGACAGACTTCACCTCACACTCAAACCGGACATACCCAACGACAAACAAACACAGAGATCTCGTCTCGCTGCCAGATAGAACAACGACCAAGAAACAGGTGTTCAAACGAACGACTTCACTGCCTCAACACAATTACTACCACTACCAGTATTCTACCACTTTGTTCTACCTACATCAAGAATCCGTTTCAGCAGGTCATACATACAAACTTTATTCTCATTTCTGTCCACATCAAAACGAACTTTTCCAAACTTAACATACGACCTTTTTACATTTTACATTACACATATCACCTACACTATTCCTTTTGAACATTTACATATTTGTTGAATACTTGCAAATTTATTCTCTGAATAAATTTATTTGTTATTTTATAATTATATGCATTTGTTTTATTGTTTCTCCGTATTTTCTGCCTGTGTCATATTTTTATTCGTCATTTCTAATATTATTGAACACATGTACTCATAAGCCTCTACATATCAAACACATTTCAGTATTAATGATAAACGAACGTACTAACCACTGCTGCGTGACGAGATGCCCGAAAATCGTTCTCTCTCTCCCTCTCTCTCTCCCCCTCTCTCTCAATTCGTTTTTTTTTTCTTTCAGCTCTTTACGGCTATTTGTTCAGTGACAATTCCGAGGCAGCATTCGCCAATTATCGCCTTTGGGAATCAATTGGATTCATCATAACATTCGCCTACGGCGACACTATTTGCACGGACGTCAAATTGTACATTTGCATAGGATTCTTGATTGTCGGCATGATCGGTTATATGGCCGTCGAGATATTTCACCGGAAACAGTCGGATAACAGTATTGATATCACCCGTGACAGTTCTTAATCTTTTTTTCTTTTTTTACAAATCCTAATTCCCGTTACAAAATGACTATATCATAATTGCTTCCGTAACTACGGGAGTGACACGTGTTTCAAATTCTCTATTATTGGAACTACCATTCTAACGGGAAAAAAAATCAATGAAACCATAAGACTAATTATTCACACACACACAACCCCCCCAAAAAACCCACAAACAAACAAAAGTAAATCAAAACGAAAAAAAAAAAACACCAAAAACACCAAACAAAAAAAGAAAACAACACCAAAAAGTACGCAAGAAAATATCATTCATTACTTGGGTCAAACCAGATCCATGAGACCAAAAATGGAAATCATTTCAAAGCGACACATTTTCTCAATACACCGTCTAACACCAGATATTTAAGATGATATTGGATTTTACTTTTAAACACACACACGCACAGTCATCTTTATATCTTTATAAAAATAAAAATAAATATTTTGTAAAACAAAAAATACGTAAGAACATATTCATTACTTGGGTCAAACCAAATACTTGAGGAGACCAAAAATGAAAATCCTTTCTAAAGGACACATCGTCTGATAACCAGATACTTAAGATATAGATATTGGATTTTACTTTTTACACACACACACACACACACACACACACACACACACACACACACACACACAGTTGAATTTTATATTTTTATAAAAATAAATATTTTATTAAATTACATTAAGGTAAATTGCATTATTTCTTATTTAATTAAATTACTTACTGTCAGAGACCTGTAAATAAATGTAAGTAAATTATATATTTTTTTGTTTTTTATCAAATAGAATGTTTGCTAAATTGTTTTGTCTCACCACCATAAGTGTTTGTCATATATGTTAAAAAAAGTTTTTACAGAGAAAAAATAAAAGTTAGATTGTTGTTTTGCTTAAATTATATTGTTTGTTAAATTTTGTCACGTTCTATGGTTTTCTTTTTTTAAAAAAACAATCCGTATTAAAAAAAAACAACTAAAGAAAAAAAACGTCACCGTGACATAACATGTGACCTCAGACGGTGAACTGTAAAAAAATGGTCCCCACAAATCCGATTATTATCCGATTATTGTGTCTACAATAACTACTACGCGACTTACTACAATAAATCAGCCCTGTCGGCTGTAACTTCAGAATACATCGACAGCATCTCTGCAGAGGGGTAAGCCTCCTCCCCCAATAGGGCCACCTGTTGGTCGTGGGTGGTGACTCATGATACTTACGGATGGAATCTTAGTGGCTGAGCAGTCCATGACATGCAACACTCCACTTTGGTCCGTACTTAGCCTAGACGGGCGGTCGGAGAGGCCCCTTCGATCAATTAGCTGGTCGCATCAAGCCTTAGCCCCTACATGATTTTCCCAACCCTATTGTCCTTATGACAAGCCCCGACCCTTTTTATCATATATGTATAACTCTCGTTATAAAAAAACGACAAAAAAACAAACAAACAAACCCAGACAACATTCTTTCCATCTTAAACGCCCTTTGAAGGTTTATTAAAAACCGAAACATTATTACGTCGACTTCACCATCAAGAATAAATTAATCTTTTTGGAATACTTTGTGTTTTTCTATTTTCTACATATTGTCGGATTTATTTTCATATTTTACTCTTAATTCACCGAAAAATTAGTGGCATTGTTCTATCAGAACAATGCCACTAATTTTACAATAATAACAATGCCCACTTCAGGGCATACTGTTAACTCACTCATTCTCTCTAACCCCTCTCTCTGTCTTTGTCTATCTGTCAGTCTATATATCTTTCTATCTGTCTGTCACCCTCTCTCTCTATATATATGTAGGCACCTCACGTGGTGCAATGGTTAGCAATCTAGATTTGCAGACCATTGTTAGTGAGTTCGATTCTCATTGAGCGCACAATACTTCTGGTCCTGTGCCACATCTAAGCTAAGCTTAGTAACTAACTAACTAACTAACTAACTATATATATATATATATATATATATATATATATATATATATATATATATATATATAAAGTTTATCTCTTAATCATTAGAAATTAAATCTTGGGTCTATTTATTAATCAATATTTAAGCCACCACTTATCAAGCCAAAATATATTTTAGTTATCGTTGATTTTCTACTTCATCTTATGATAAAGGCTTCAAGTATCTGCAGGTGTTGTTTGCAACTGATATTGTATAAGATAAAGATGTTATTTGTTACAATTACACCGAAACTACGCAGACATATTCCAAAACAACTATGACGCAATAAATAAAGTGAAGAATACTAAGATGCAATTTATACCGACAAAATAAAATACAAAATCATTGGGTTCTTAAAGAAAAAAAAAAAAACAAAACAATGCTAGTGACTATGTATAAGAAACAATAAGGGAGGATAAGCACTCAGTGAGAATCTAATTCACATGGAACTGTCCTTGCATTTCCTATGCATATGTTGCGTAAGGGAGGAGCGTTGTATAATGGATAGAACCGTAAGAAATGGACTCGTCGACCAGAGTTCAAACGAGGCTGTTTGCATTTCACATAGGTAACCATTCTAGGATTAGGAAAACTCTGAATTCAAATCTATTACATTCCGCTTAAGAAATTGACATTGTGTCACATCCTAATCGTGCGGAAGGGTTGGTATATATATATATATATATATATATATATATATATATATATATATATATGTATATGTATATATATATATACCGCAGTAACAATAAAAATCCACCAACCAAATAAGTATATAATCTTATTTAATTCGTGATTTTTTCACTAAAATCAATTAAAAAGTGTTCAATACAAAGAGCTAAATAGACGATTAAAATCGAATGGTTTAGAATACGGATCGTTTAAAATATACCGATTTGAGTTTCTCGCAATAGCGCGAATCTTCGAATCCCTGCAGATTCGCTCTATTGCGGCCCAAAAAGTTAGTCTTGCATATCCACTATTACTGATTCAAGAGTTAGATCATCGCAGGATGCCCCATTGAAATCCCTATGTAAAAAAAGACCATGCGTTGATCCGGCCTGGTGGCGAACCAGAAAAAAACAAAAACAAAAAAAAAAACACAGACACTTTGAAAAGAAAAATTAATGTCTTCTATCTAAAATATTAAATGCAAAAAAAAAAAAAAAAAAAAAAATAAAAATCTGTTACTATTTGAATTTTATTTCTTAATTATCTTCCCGAATATAAATCAAATCTTCATTATTTTTGCTCAAAAAGCAATATATATATATATATATATATATATATATATATATATATATATATATACTTTGTCGTTAATTGTTTTATTTACGTAGTTTCCTCCGGACATAGATACATACATACATACAAACTGCCCTTTATATATGTATTAGAAGCGGGTTGACCGAGTAGAGGGGGGGGGTAATAAAAAGTTAGTCTCCAGATACATTGTTTTGGTATTACATAATTGATTTGTTTATGTTTTAATCACAAACATCACCAATGACTTTCCCTTCTCTTACAATTCAACTAATTCTTAAATATCTTCCCAAATATAAAATTGTTTTATTTTCATAGTTTCCTTCGGACATACATATATGCATACGTACACACCATCTGCCCTTTATATATGCACATATATGTGTGCGTGCATGTGTGTGTATTTATAAGGGGCGTATGACGATCTATGGACAGGTTACTTTTTGTCGTACGGCCAATGTGTCTACACAGAGATCAAGTTTGGAAGCAAATCCAGGCGATAAGTTAGTCAAAGCGAACACGACTTGATAAAGTCTGATAAGATTTGCACTGAGTGACGCACCACGAGGCATCGGCTGCGATGGGGCCGATGCCGTACCTAATCTGGTAGGGAAGTTATTCCATCCATTTTAAGAATAAGAAAGAATTCTTCAGTTACTAGCTTGTCACTTCCATCTTATCTAACTGAATTGAATAAAACAGAAAAAGTGAAAGAAGAAGAAGAAAAAATATAAAGAGGAAAAATGAAATACGCAGTTGTCTGCCTGGAAATAGTTTTGTATTAAGATACAAACCAGTCGTTCATCTGGTAAAAAATTCCATTTTGTTGAAAAAAAAAAAAAAACAAAAAAAGAAAAAAAAAGTGAGATCGGTTCAAAATTTAGGCAAGATTAAAACCTTTTTTTACGTTTCAATTCGTGCACTGATTATATCTATTTACCTTCTCCGCTACAAAAACAAAAGATGGCACAAGGCCAGTACGTTTTGCGTGAAGAATTCACACGTCTACAGCACCCTGTCTGGTGTTTGGCAGTGTCATCCCCAAGGCTGTTCAAGTAGCCAATACATCTCAAGTTGCGCTGGACAAGTATGTCGTACATGCCAGGGAGTCCAGTTCTCTCCAGTGATAGTATATCACGAATATACTAATGCTAATATTGGTTCTTGGTGAGTGGGATTTGACTAAATATCTTTCCTATCTACAAGCAAATCCAATACACCCCTTTTTAACCAAATTTGATTTCCATTTACTTTAAATGTATTAATTGAATATTAAATAATAAGATATAACTAATTTATCTGCGTTTAATACAATTTACATGAGAGAAGAATCAGTAAACTATAAATGCAAACACACCTTTAATTCTTGAATTACTTTTTATTGGCAAGGATGGATTTGGTGGGAACTGAGGATATTATGAATATTAGGTTGTAGGTTTGTAGTGCCGAAAAAGATTTAACGACATCAGAGCCAGATCATTATTTCGTTTTGAAAGGGTCGTATGTGAACAACACATGACTAGTGGCCATTACACCCAATCAGGCATTCTTCCAGGGGTTTCGATATCTGGTAACTAGTCTACATGATCCAGTGATTTTTATTCTCCTATTATAGTTATTTATAAATGCAAACTAGTAAAATCCTCCCTTGTGGACACCTATGTTTTTTTATTCATCCTGCCAACATTTTATTCACCTCTGGGGTCTATATAGACCACTTTGAGAAGCCCTAGACTGGGTGTACAATATCTGTTAATTAGTCTACATGATACTGCGGTTTTTGTTCTATTATAAAGTTATTTATAAACATAAACTAGTATAATCCTCCCTTGTGGACCCCTATGTTTTTATTCATCCTGCCAAAATTTTATTCACGTCCAGGGATTTATATGGACCACTTTAAGAAGTTCCACTTTAAATCCGTTAAATCACCATAAAATCTTATGCTAATAAATTCAGTAGTAAGATACTGCGAGACTAGCTTGCTAACCATTATACAAAAATGGGGCGCCCTTAAAAACCCAGCTCGTTAGCCACGGCTAGGATGTGACGCAAAGTCGCAAGTATTGGGCATACAGCGAGGATTGAACTTGTTATCTAGTAGTAATGAACTGTGAGACTAGCTTGCTAACCATTACACCACGGTGGGATGCCCTTAAACAACCAACTCATTAGCCACGGGCAGGATATGACACAAAGTTGCAAGTATTGGGCATCCAATCGAACTCGTGATTTTTTATGGCATGTCAACCCTTGTTGGGTTATTTTATGCCGAAAATTTTGTTTTTATTCACTCTTGATGGGTATTCAACTTTAAAAAAAACTCAATCTTTTTGATAAAACTTTTTTAATAATTAAAAAAAAACATTTTTTAACTTATTTTTTCTATTTGACTCAGTGATGGGACCCTAACAGGTACTACCACTCCGGCCAGAATGGACCTGGGAGTAATGGCGATGAAGGGGTACTCCACACTCCCCAGAGCTCCAAAAGTAGAACTTCACCATTATATGCAGTTTAATGTCATACCCACGAATGAAGACCCTCAGCCACCACCTTATATGATAAAAAGGAAGCGCGTGGTGTAATGGTTAAAGTCATGGGAAATGGACACGTCACCCCGAGTTCAAATCCTGGACGTGGCAATTGCATTTCACTTAGCGCTAAAACCCTTGGGAAATGTATGAATCCTACTCTCCCTCCATCTATGGGTAAATAGTAGGGCAGACTGGGCTCTTTAACCTTGGGTAGGCAACCGATCTAGGAGAAGGAAAACTCTGAATTCAAACCTGTTAAACTCCGCTTAAGAAATTGACCTTGTGTCGCATCCTGCTCGTGCGGAGGGGTTGGTAAATATATATATGATAAAAAGGGTTGGGGATTTGTCATATGGGTTAAGAGGTTAGAGCAACCATATAGTTGCTAGAGCTTGATATGGCCAGCCGATTGATCGGGGGGAGCTTTCTCCGACCGCCCGTCTAGCCTAAGTAAAGGCCAAAGTGTTGCATGTCATGGACTACTCAGCCACTAATAACCCGCCCTTAAACATCACTGATTACACTCGGCGTATTCTACGGTCCCAGCCGACAGGGCATTTGTAATATGAGTGAGTACTACCAGTCAGTATAATGCCTAAACTGACAACAGAAAACACAATATGGTTTTAACTTTCACAGTTCCTTACTACTGAATATATAAAAGTTGCGACATTGTGTCATATCCTGACCTAGCTAATGAGTCGTTTTTTAAAAGGTCGTGCTACCGTTGTGTAATGGTTACCAAGCTAGTCTTATATATCCAGTTGTAAGGAACTGTGAGACTAGCTTGGTAACCATTACACCACGGTGGTACGACATTAAAAAAAACAACTCATTAGCTACGGTCAGGATATGACACAATGTCGCAAGTATTGGGCATCCAGCGAGGATCGAACTCGTATCATATGGGTGAATACTACTTAAAGAAATCGTGGAAACGACACTCAACAAGGAAGCAGCTGTACGACCACTTGCCCCTTATCATACAAACCACCCGACTGTTGGAGAAGCAAAGACGAACTCATAAGCAACGTTCTATGGAAACCAGTACATGTGCACGCCAGTGTGGGCCGCCTAGCAAAGACCTACATTGACCAGCCCTGCGGGGATATTGAATGCTGCGCAGAGGACCTTCCGAGCACAATGAATGACAGGGACGATTGGCGAGAGATTGTCATGGATATTCGTGCTACTAGCGCGGTATGATGATGATGATGATGATGATGATGACTACTAGTCTGTATAATGCCTAAACTAACAGCAGAAAACACAAGATGGTTTTAACTTTTCTAGATATCGTCAGAAACGTTTAAGTAAACAAAATCTGGGAAACTTCAGATTAGAAAGATATTGTTGAACAAAACGAGGATAAAAAGGGAGAGAAGCGTTGAAGAGTTGACCCGGGGAGTCATAAAATGTGCCAGATAGGATCAAGAAAAATTAATTGTAATCAGCGCATTAATGAAAGAAACGCCGGGACTTCCGGTTCAGAAATATATTGCACGATAAAATGAAACAGCTTCTCACATTGTCGACTTTTATGCTTTTAAAAATTTTTTTTTTTTAACAATTTAGTTTTTCGTGAGTTTTTTGTTGTTTGTTCTATTTAAGTGCATTTTTTTTTTTTCACTCTGTTGATTTTTTTTTCCGTTACGATTTTCATCCATTTTCGTTGTTGTTGTTTCATTCAATGTTTTTTTTTTGTTTTCTTTTTTTTTTTTTTTGTTTTTCTCTCTTTATTCTTTCTTTTTCAGAGATTATGGAGTTTAATTTTATTCTCATTTTTTCTTTAATTTCTTGGATTCTGTTTAAATATTTGTCGTCAACTTCATTGTTATCTCTTCCGTCCATTTAATTCTTAAAGATGGCAAGATTTTCTTTCTTTTTTAATCGCTCTTTCTTTCTTTCTTTCTTTCATTTAATCGCTCTTTCTTTCTTTCTTTCTCTTTCATTTAATCGCTCTTTCTTTCTTTCTTTTCTTTTAATCGCTCTTTCTTTCTTTCTTTCTCTTTCTTTTAATCGCTTCTTTCTTTCTTTCTTTCTTTCTTTTAATCGCCCTTTCTTTCTTTCTTCTCTTTCTTTCTTTTAATCGCCCTTTCTTTCTTTCTTTCTTTTAATCGTTCCTTTCTTTCTTTCTTTCTTTTAATCGCCTTTCTTTCTTTCTTTCTTTCTTTTTCTTCTTTCTTTAATCGTCCTTTTTTCTTCTTTCTTTTAATCGCCCTTTTTTCTTTTTTCTTTCTTTTAATCGCCCTTTTTCTTTCTTTCTTTCTTTCAATCGCCCTTTCTTTCTTTCTTTTTTTTTCTTTTAATCGCCTTTCTTTCTTTCTTTCTTTCTTTAATCGCCCTTTCTTTTCTTTCTTTTTCTTTCTTTTAATCGTCCTTTCTTTCTTTCTTTCTTTTAATCGTCCTTCTTTCTTTCTTTTTTTCCTTTCTTTCTTTCTTTCTTTTAATCGCCCTTTCTTTCTTTTTCTTTCTTTTAATCGCTTTTTCTTTCTTTCTTTCTCTGATCTTTCTTTTTTATCGCTCTTTCTTTTAATCGCTCCATCTTTCTTTCTCTTAATCTTCTTTTAATCGCTTTTCTTTCTCTTAATCTTTCTTTTAATCGCTCTTTCTTCTTTCTTTCTCTTAATCTTTCTTTTAATCGCTCTTTCTTTCTTTCTTTCTTTCTTTCTCTTAATCTTTCTTTTAATCTTTTCTTTCTTTTCTTAATCTTTCTTTAATCGCTCTTTCTTTCTTCTCTTAATCTTTCTTTTAATCGCTCTTTCTTTCTTTCTTTCTCTTAATCTTTCTTTTAATCGCTCTTTTCTTTCTTTCTCTTAATCTTTCTTTTTAATTGCTCTTTCTTTCTTTCTTTCTCTAATCTTTCTTTTAATTGCTCTTTCTTTCTTTCTCTTTCTCTTAATTTTCTTTTAATCGCTCTTCTTTCTTTCTTCTCTTAATCTTTCTTTTAATCGCTCTTTCTTTCTTTCTTTCTCTTAATCTTTCTTTTTAATCGCTCTTTCTTTCTTTCTTTTCTTTCTTTCTTCTTCTTAATCTTTCTTTTTAATTGCTCTTTCTTTCTTTCTTTCTTTACTTTTCGCTTATTTTACTCTTTATCTTTCTTTCTTTCCTTTAATCTTTCTTTCTTTTTTCATCTCCTTCCTTTTTATCTTCTGATTTTTCTTTCTTTATCTATTTACTTATCTGTCTATTTTGATCCTTCCTTCTTTCTTGAAATTTTGCTTCTTTTCTTTTTTTCTTTCGAACTCTTCTTATTTCTTCTGTTTTCTTTCTTTCTTTTGTTCTATTCTGTTCTGACATTTCTTTCTTTCTTTTGACCCCTACTTCTTTCTTTCTTTCTTTCTTTTACTATTTATTTATTTATATATTTGTACTCAGCTTTTATCTCGTTAAAATGTGTCGACACTAAACGTTCCCATGTTTAACAAACCCATTGACAGAACAAATTCCCGCTTTGTTTGATCACGTGATCGTCGCAGCTATGCAGGACGCACAATTTTCAAACACAGAAGCCGTTTGATCGTCATCTTCGTCTTCCTCCTCGTGGAATGTTCAAATTGCTTTGCCTCCTCATCTTCGTCCTTTTACATTTTCAGTGAATGTCGACGCAAGAAAGACGATGATAAAGATAAAAATCAAGTATTAGAGAATACGTAGAATAAACGAAGGCAAAACACACACACACGTGTGTGTGTGTGTGTGTGTGTGTGTGATGGGTAGACTCGTAGAAAAAGGACTCTTCGACCCGAGTTCAAATCCTGGATGAGGCTGTTTGCATTCTACATAGCAGAGGAAGAAGGAAGGAAAGAAAACGAGAATAGAAAGAAAAACGGAAGCGAAATAGAAAATAACGAAGATGGAACGATAAACAAACAAACAAACAACAACAAAAAACAACAAAAAAGAAAAAAGAAAGCAAACAAAAAATAAAGAAAAAAGCGAATATGACGAAAAAAATAGAATTTAATAAATGGAGAAAAAGAAACTGAGGGTGAAAAAGCAAAAAGCAAGAATAACAAATTGATGGAGAAATATATATAATATATATATATATATATATATATATATATATATATAAAGGGCAGTTGGTATGTATGTAGGGCTGGTCTAATGAGTCATCAGAGAAAACACAAGGATACAGTGTCAAATGCTACTGGCACTCAAGTATGTCTCTCCAGGCCTGGGCTGGTGAGCCATCTAAGAAAACACAAGGATACAGTGACAAGTGCTACTGGCACTCAAGTATGTCTCTCCAGGGCTGGGCTGGTGAGTCATCTAAGAAAACACAAGGATACAGTGCCAAGTGCTACTGACACTCAAGTATGTCTCCAGGCTAGGCTGGTGAGCCATCTAAGAAAACACAAGGATACAGTGACAAGTGCTACTGGCACTCAAGTATGTCTCTCCAGGGCTGGGCTGGTGAGTCATCTAAGAAAACACAAGATACAGTGCCAAGTGCTACTGGCACTCAAGTATGTCTCTCCAGGGCTGGGCTGGTGAGTTATCTAAGAAAAAACAAGGATACAGTGCCAAGTGCAACTGGTACTCAAGTATGTTTACTATGTAGTAGATCCTTCAGGAGCCTCAGTGGACTGAAGAGTCGGCTTTGTGATCGCACCCAGTTGAGTGATTGCAAATAATAAAAAAGAAAGGAAGAACAGAAAATGGTCTTGCTCGTGCGCGAGTTGACAGCCATGTATGTATGTCGGGGTGAAACTACGAAAATAGAATAATTAGTGACAAAGTAAATATATATACACATTGAATATAACCGACTCTTGCTTTTTGTGTAAAAATTAGTAAGAATGGGTTCATATTCAAAGATATTTAAAAATTAAAATATACATAGATATAGCATTGAAATTTTACTTTAAAATGTCCTGTAGTAAATCTCAGAAGTAAACAAATCAATACATCAGGGTCTCCCCTCTACCCAAGCGATGCTGGGTAGATGCTTCTAATACAAAATAAGATAAAGACTAAACTTAAAAACATATTTAAAACAATAAAAAAGGTAAAAATAATTTAAAAGGAATAAGAGAGAATTGAAAAAAAAAATGAACGAAAAGAATGAAATTAAAGAAGATTGGGCGAGTAAATGAAATAAAATGGAGGGGAAAAATAAACATGGCGAATGCTTGCAATGGGGAAGAAGCAGATTAAATGAAGATATCTTTATACGCATGCGCATGGAAACGTCAGCTTATGTGTTTCTGTGAGTGGCGCGTTTTTTTTGTGTGTGTCTTTTTCTGTGTGTAGACGTTTGTTATTTGGCAGTAGACAATATAAAAAAATTATAAAATATGAAAACACAAAGGAAGCGAAAGAAAGCAAAATGGAAAAAAGTCCGTTGGGGTCATTTCCGGTTCCGGTATACATAGAAATATTTGATTTGGCCTTTTAAAAAAAATCAAGTTTTGCAATTTCTCCCCTAAAAATAAAACCACAAACATTCTTAGAATAACAGAATATACAAAAATATTATTGAAAAAAATAATACAATTCTTCAGAATATATATCATTCATAATAACAATGATCTATATATATATATATATGTGTGGAGAGAGAGAGAGAGAGAGAGAGAGAGAGAGAGGAGGAGAGAGAGAGAGAGAGAGAGAGAGAGAGAGAGAAGAGAGAGAGATGAAGATAGTACGGAAATATTATGTGTGCGTATCTATATGTATGTGTGCATATTTAATAGTCTCTAAGTCTATATATATATATATATATATATATATATATATATAAATATATATTGTGTGTGTGTGTGATAAAAGGAAGAATAGGGATAATGATGTTTATGTGTGCGTGTGTGTGTATTAGTTTTGTGTATAAGGGTCTGTTTAATAGTGTGTATGTGTCTATATATGAACGAGTGTGTATGTGATACACTCATACACAAATATGTAAGTATATATAGATTTTACTAAGCTTAGTTATAGCACAAGGCTACATATGTAGGGTGATCAGTGCGACTCGAACTCACTAGTAATGGATTGCTAGGCATTACATCACGCGAGTTTCCCTTTTATATATATATATATATATATATATATATATATATATATATATAAAGTGGGCGACTTAACAGAAAAAGCAAAAATCGAGCCAGTCGAAATTTTGATTGTCGATAAAGAAAATTACTGAAAACTCGTAATTATGAATGAATATAAAAGTGCTCAATACATTCGTAGACCTGGTTTAGAAAACCACTATAGCCAGAATATATAATATATATATATATATATTATATATATATATAATATATACATATTCTGGCTATAGTGGTTTTCTAAAACAGGTCTACGAATGTATTGAGCACTTTTATATATTACAATAGCGTATGATTATCACTATCTCACTTGATGAGTTAGTGGTGGGCCAATATATTCAGTATTATTAACAGAGTGCTCAATATCTATGATAGAATCATTATATGATAATAATAGATAAATATATATTAGTTTTTCTCCATGTAATTAAATGTATATACAAAAACTAATATACATTTATCTTATATGCATATATGTATTTCGTAATATCTTTTTTTTTCTCAAATATAATATATATATATATATATATATATATATATATATATATATATATATATATGTGTGTTGTGTGTGTGTGTGCATGCGCGTGTTTAATCTGAAAAACGAAAAATGACGGCTGGATTTCCCCTTCAGGGATCTCAAGCCGCGGCGTGTATTCTGGCAGTACATGAATGAGATATGTTAATAACTTCCCTACCCCTCCATCGCCACCAAAGAATGTACGTGTCTGTGTGTGTGTGTGTATGTGTGTATGTGTACGACGTGTCACAAGGAATTAGGGAAATATTTTTGAAATATACCCAGATGAGATATGTCAAACAGGACATAGCCAATGTATGATCTTATATATAGCTTCGCGAAATCTCGAGCTAATGTGTTTATATTATTTTTTCTCTATTATTATTATTATTATTATTATTATTATTATTTTATTATTATTATTATTATCTTCTTGTTGCTCCTTTTCCCGCTAAATCTGCTCTTCTGTGGCACAGGTCAGTAGAAGGGAGAACAGTGTGTGTGTGGGGGGGGGGGGCGGGGCGAGATATGGAAATAGTCAAGACTTAGCAAAGATATGTTTCGAAGAACAGCGTTTGGCTGATACGTGAACAGCAGAAAGAATCAAAATCGATTAAGACTACCAAAAACTCAGGTCTCTTTCTTCGTGGATTTTATAGATATTTTTTGGATTACGCCATCTTTGGTACGGAATCTATATTGAGAGAGAGAGAGAGAGAGAGAGAGAGAGAGAGAGAGAGAGAGAGAGAGAGAGAGAGAGAGAGAGAGAGATGATTGGTTGGGTTTTACGCATGTCAACCCTTGTTGGGTCATTTTATGACGAAGACGTTTTTATTTTATTCATTCTTCATGGGGTACTCAATTTTTTGTAAACATTTTTTAAACTCGTTTTTTCTATTAAACCATAGATGGAACTCTAACATGACTACCAATCCAGAGAGGAGAGAGAGAGAGAGAGAGAGAGAGAGAGAGAGAGAGAGAGAGAGAAGAGAGAGAGAGAGAGATGGGGGTAATGGACTGACTATTCATTAGTTGTAGACTAAGCCAACCAACGTCAACGCAGTTTCATCTGTCTGTCTGTCTGTCTATCTGTCTCTCTCTCTATATATATATGTATGTATGTATGTATGTATGTATGTGTGTGTGTGTGTGTGTGTGGTGTGTGTGTGTTTGTTTATTCAATCGTTCCTCACTTGCTGGATGTGACGCAAGGTAACAAGTATCGGGCATCCAGCGAAGATTGAACTCGATATTCAGTCGTAATGGATTTGCGAGGCTAGCTTGCAAACCATTACATCACAGTGGGGCAACCCCTCTCCCCCCCTCTCTCTCTCTCTCTATTATATATATATATATAGTAAATCTTTCCCAAGTTGAATTAGTTATTAATAAGGATGTTTGAATTGTCCTTTTGGTGATAAAGACGTCTATCATTTGTCAAGATGTGACTGTGTTGATGTGTGCGCGAGCGCATTTTTCTTATCTTTTTTTCATACCCTGTCAGCTGGGCCTACAATACGCATATTGCATCCAATGCAGAATGGTCAGACCCCCACGCAAAAGAGGTGACTTCAGTATGACACTAAACATCATGATTCCGAGGCTCCAGTTCTGGAGACTGTGAAATACACCTTCATTGCCATTACTCCCAGGTGGACTATCACCCGGATCGGTAGTACCTGTTAGTAATCACTATGCTCAAACAGTCCAGTAAAAATATTCGTATTCGATTGGAATACATAATGCCTATAACTGTGAATGATTTGCATTATGAACAGTTACATGAAGTAATAGTTGTTTACTAAGGAGGATTATTAGTGTTGGTTGGCTGGTTGGTTGGATTTTACAGCATGTCCCCCTTGTTGGGTTATTTTCATACCAAAGACGTTTTGTTTTATTCATTTTGATGAGTATTCAACATTAAAATCAATTTTTAAAACGCATTTCTTAAAATTCAATTATTTTTTCTATTTAACCCATAGATGGGGCCCTAACAAGTACTACCACTCCTGGTATTCTTGGGAGTAATGGAGATGAAGGGGTACTCCACACGCCCCAGAGCTGGAACTTCACCATTAGATACAGTTTAACGTCATACCCAAGATATTAAGACCTTCAGTCACTACCTTCTAGCAAATATATGATAGAAGGGATTGGGGGTTGCCTTGAAGGCAAAAGGGTCAGGGCAATCATATAGGTGCTAGGGCTTGACATGACCAGTGGATTGACTGGAGGGGGCCTCTCCGACCATCTGTCTAACCTAAGTAAGGGCCAAAATGGAGTGTTGCATGTCACGGGTTGCCCAGCAACCGGTATCTCGTCTTTAAGTATCACGGGTCGCCGCCCACGGACAACAATTAGTTTCATTGGGGAGAGGTTTTACCCCTCTGTAGAGGTGTTGTATCATACGGCCCCAGCCGACAAAGTGGTTAGTATTAGTTACTTAAAACCATGTAACTGTGCGGAAAAAATTAACTATTATTATTTAAATATAAATAATTACTTAAAACCCATATTATTAGTAGCATGATATTTTTTAGCTAACAACACACACACACATATATTATATAGATAATATTATATATATATATATATATATATTAGATATATATTATATAGATATAATATATATATATATATATATATATACTATATATAGATATATATATATATAGATAGATAATATATATATAGATATAGATATATATATATATATAGATATAGATGATATATATAATATATATATATATAGATATATATATATATATATTAGATATAGATATATATATATATATATAGTATAGATATATATATATATATATGATATAGATATATAATATATATATATATATATATATATATATATATATATATGAAAAAATAAATAAAAGATAACAAAATAAAATTCTTTTAAACATATACTACACATCTACCCATATTATACATACCAAATACACACAGCTAACAGTAGTATTTTATACAAAAGGGGGGCAATTTAAAAGAAAAGTAAGATATAAATCCAGGTAAAAATAGAATAAAAATAAAAAAATAAAATAAAAAATAAATAAAATTAAATTAAATAAAAAGTAGAATACATAATATAAATTGGTTTTGAAAAAAAAAAATCAGACTAGTTATATTTCCCTTTCAAAAAATAATATTATATTATATTTATACTTATATTCAATGTATATTTCTGAGACCTGTCAGCTGTTTTTTTTTATATTTAAAACATTTATCTTATTTTCACAGAATATTTATATTATTTCCACAATTCATCCAACTCTGTCTTAAAAGAGTTCAGAGATGAAGCATTCAAATTTATTCCATGAAGTTGCTACCCTGTAAGTGAAATAATTTTGTCTTACATTTGTTTTGCAAAATTATTTTGAAAGTTTTAATTTATGACCACTAACATTGAATTTTTGAGCAATGTTCAATAAATTAGGAATATTTGAAACCGTACAAATGTGTGCAAATTATTTGTATTAGATAGAAATACTTAATATCATATAACTGCACAAACTCTTAAGAAAGAACTACACAAAAAACAGGTGGTTCTATTTGGGGGATTTAACCTCTCTGCGGAGGTGCAGTCAACGTATTATACAACCACAGCCGACAGGGCGGTTAGTATTAGTTACTTAAAACCATGTAACTGTGCGCAAACAAATAACTATTATTATTTAAGCTATTAAATTATTATTATTTAAATATAAATAATTACTTAAAACCATATTATTAGTAGTATTAAATAGGAATATTTGAAAGCGTCCAAGTGTGTGCAAATTATTTGTATTAGATAGAAATACTTTATATCATATGATTGTGCACAAACTCTTAAGTTACGATCAAGTCATGCTGAAAGCACCGGTTCCCGCTAGATCACCGAAGTTAAGCAGTGATGAGTGTTCAGTAATTAACTGGCTGACCACTTAACCAACTGAACCACCTCTTATTGTTTCTCCTCCAACTACCACTTACTTTATTCCTCCTCCCACTTCTCCACCCCCCCCGTTCCAGCTCATGGCTTTACATTACCATACTTAAATGACTGGGCATCATGTCACCGAAATATGCTAAAATTAGTGATAATCTTGTAAGTGATCACTTTTTAATATATATATATATATATTAGGATATGTGCTTAATTGAAGTCATACCTAATTTTGAAAATGAATTAGTTAATAATTAATGAATTTAGGCGGGCATATATGTTCAAATGTAAGGCTAAACAAATTGAGAAAATGTCAATCCCTGAATGTACATTTCGACCTATTAGGGATTGACATTTTCTCGATTTGTTTAGCCTTACATTTGAACATATATGCCCGCCTAAATTCATTAATTATTAACTAATTCATTTTCAAAATTAGGTATGACTTCAATTAAGCACATATCCGCCAAAAATTGTCGGCTTAAAGCCATATAAAAATAAACACATTTGTTTTGTTTACTTAACCTCCATATTATATATATATATATATAATATATATATATTCCAACTTAGATTTACATATACTCTAACACCGATATTAAACACGCTTTATTGAATATCCCATCTCAGATTTAAATAGAAAAAGGGCTTAAAAAATGTTTAAAAAACTGAGTGAAAAAAATTGAATAACCACCAAGAATGAATAAAACAAAATGTCTTCGGCATAAAATAACCCAACAAGGGTTAACATAATAAACCAATCAGCCAGCCAAGCTTGAATAGATTCAACGGCGCTTGGTGACTGTCAGTTTCTCACCAATGTGATCATCAGACACTTGACTCTATTCGAGCTGAGATCTATCTATCTGAAACATTCAACCCAATCATGCTCTTACTCTACAGAGCCTAGAATACACCGTCTTGCAACACCCCACTGTAGCCCTTAATTGGGCTCGACGGCCGGTCGGAGAGGCCTCCTCCGAATAATTGGGTTGGTTGTTTGAGATACGCCTGTACTATTAAACAGCGCTCGGTGGTGTCGTCAGATATGTTATAACTGGTTTATTGGGGATTTGGATTCTTTCAACATAATAACCCCCCTCGCTAGTTAGACCCCATTAGAGACGATCCCTCTAGTGTGTCACCTATCTAATTCAACTCTAGCAGCTAAACTGGTTTATATAAAGTTTTGCCAACGTAGGCCTCGGTTTTTGTGCATCGAATTGGCTAATGCTGGAGACAACTAGTGTCCAAATAAGTTAAATAGATCTGTTTGAAAATTATTTGTATTAGATAGGAATACTTGATATCATGTAACCGTATGCAAAACAATAAAATTTTTTTTTAATGGCATATCAACATTCGTGGATTATTTAATGCCAAAGCTATCGCTGTAGAAGAACAGGAGAGGTACTATTAAACCCCAATCTGGGCGATGAGAGGGTTCATACATTTCCCAAGAGTTTTAATCAGAAAGTGCACGTAATAGCACGGACTGGAGCTCGAACTCGCTTACTACGATATCGCCACCAGCACGTTAGCCACCGCACCATGGAGACTCCCGCAAAACAATTAAGAAAGTTCGTAAAAATGTAAATATATATATTTACTAGCCCCTCCGCACGAACAGGATGCGACACAGAGTCAATTTTAAAGCGGAGTTTAACAAGTTTTAATTCAGAGTTTTCCTTTTCTTCGACCGGTTACTTAGCCACGGTTAAAGAGCCCAGTCTGCTCTACTATTTACCCATAGCTGGAGGAAGTGTAGTTGAATGTATACCTTTCCCAGGGGTATTAGTGCTATGTGAAATGCAAACAGCCTTGTCAATAATTTGAACTTGTGTTGACAAACCCATTACACCACGTGCCTACAAATATAAATGCAAAAATGTAAATATTTACGTACACTGTATGCAATTCTCTAACTCCTTGGTATAAAATATCCATAGACGGTTTGATATGCCATTAAAATCAATCAGTCAATCATCTTACTCTTTTCCTTTGTATGCTGGCTGAGTTTTACGGCATGTCAACTATTGTTGCGTTATTTTATGCCGAAGACGTTTTGTTTTATTCATTCTTGATGGGTACTTAATTTTTATAAACTCATTTGTTCTATTTAACCCATAGATGGGACACTAACAGGTACTACCAACCCGCGTCAGAGTGGACCTAGGAGTAATGTCGATGAAAGAGTACTCCACATTCCCCGGAGCTCTAGAATTGGAACTTCACCACCAAATAGAGTTTAACACCATATCCAGGACACGAAGACCCTCAGTCACCGCCTTCTACCACATATATGATAAAAAGGATTGAAGGCTTGCTATAAGGGTAATAGGCTTGGAACAATCATATCGGTGCTAGGGCTTCTCTGACCGCTCGTCTAGCCTAAGTAAGAGCCAAACTGGCTGTCCTTCTGTCTGTGTCACGATATTTGGCGAAGTTCCAAAATAATAAATGGAATTAAAAGAAATACTTAATCTTAATTAAACGAAGTAAAGTTGGACATTAAACCGAACTAAAAACACGTAACTAAAAATAAATGACTTATGGATTATTTTATCTATTATATAAACAAACAAATTAAGAAAGAAAGAAAAAGAAAGAAAGAAAGAAAAGCTTCGAATGACCAAGTTTTGCGCATGCTCTCTGGAGATTTGACTTTTGCGGCTTTACTATTGGTTCGTTGAGATTTATTTATTTTCAATGTCGATTTTCATTACATTCGGTCTGGGCTTAAACAAGAGTTTTAAACTTCACCTTCTTTAGCGTCAGCAATAATAATAATAATAATAATAATAATAATAATAATAATAATGATAATAATAATTAGAAATGTACAGCGGACTACAAATTCACTAACTCACGTGAAAAATACCCCCCCCCCCTTATGTACATGGATAATATTTAAAAAAAAATATGCAAAAATGAAAAAAGAACTAGAATCTCTAGTACACAACTTTAGAATATTTAGCCAGGATATAGGAATGAAATTCGGAATTGAAAAATGTATTATGCAAGGGATAAAAAGGATAGGGATAGAAAATTAATGGACGGAATACAACTACCAAATCGGGACACTATAAAAACACTTGAAGAAGAAAGTTAAAAATACTTTGGAATTTTAGAAGCAAACACCATCAAGCAAACAGAGATGAAAGGAAAAGTTAAAAAAAAGAATACTTTAAGAGAACAAGAAAACTCCTAGAAACCAAGCTCTTCATCAGAAATCGTATCAAAGGAATAAGTTACCTGGGGCGTCCCCATTATAAGATATTTTTGACAAAAGAGAAACTCAGAATGACCAAAAGACTAGAAAATTAATGACTGCACAAGGCATTACAGCCTAAAGAGGAAGGGACAGGCTATATGTACTAAGAAAAGAAGGTAAAAGAGGTTTTTCTAACATAAAGGATTGCGTAGATGCCTTAATCCAAAGACTTTAAGAATACACAAAAAAGAGCAAAGAAAGATTACTTACGACAGCCAATAACAGCAGCTGCAACATATGGACAAACAGAAAACAAAAAAACAAGAAAACAATGGATACTTCAAACGTCAAATTGGGGAGATTGCACATGAAAAGACCTGGACAGAAGAGGAAACCTCAAGAGAGAAACCAAGTCACTAATAACTGCTACACAAAACTAAGTCATAAGAACAAATTATATCAAAACAAAAATTGATAAGACACATCAGAACAGCAAATGTATAGTGTGGTGACAGCTGATACAATAAACCATGTATTAAGCGAATGCAGCAAACGAGAATACACGGCTAAACACAAATCAGCTGGAAAGGTGATCCACTGGGAATTGTACAAAAACTAAATTTTGACCACATCACAAAATGGTATATGCATAAAACAAACTTTCTTGAGAATGAAACGCATAAAATTCACAGGGACTTTGAGATAAAAACGGATCGCCTTGTCCCAGTCAAAAGACCAGACTTAGTATTGATCAACAAGAAAACTTTTAGATTTCGCAGTTCAAGTAGATCACAGGGCGAAAATGAAAACGAAAAAAATAGAGAAATACCTGGACCATGCTAGAGAATTGAAAAAGCTGTGGAATATGAGGGCGAATGTGATACCAATTGTAGTTGGTGAACTTGGAACGGTACCAAAAAGTTTAGAAAAGAGACTAGAGGAACTGGAATTAAGAGGAAGAATTGAAACCACCCAGACAGCAGCATTGTTAAGATCGTCAAGAATATCTAGAATAATTCTGTAGGGCTGAAGTGACTTGCTGTCACTAGCACTCTAGTGAAAACCACTAGTTGTTACTGGCATGAAATAACTCATAACAAATGATAATAATAATAATAATAATAATAATAATTCTTTAAAAGGACAAAAGAAGAACTCAGACAGATTGACCAAGAACGAGAAAGTTAATGACCATGCACAAGGCTCTCCACCCTAGAGATAGATTATATGTGTCAAGAAAGGAAGGGGAAAGAGTCTTGCCAACATAGAGGACTGCGTAGAAACCACAATCCAACAACTTGAAGATTACACAAGAAAGAGCAAAGACAGATTACTTATGGCGGCCAACAATAGTAGATGTGACAGATGGACAAACAGAAGAACAATAAAGACCAGAAAACAAAAATGGGAAGAAAAACAATTATATGGACACTTCAAACGAGGTTGCACATGAAAAGACTTGGACATGGTTAAGAAAAGGAAACCTAAAAAAAACAAAAAACTGAATCACTAATAATTGCTGCACAAAATAATGCCATAAGGACAAACTATATCAAAGCGAAAATTGATAAGACCCAACAAAAATAGTAAATGTAGACTTGCGGTAATAGAAATGAGACTGTAAACCATGTACTCTGCGAATGTAGCAAACTAGCACAACGGGAGTACAAAACTAGACACGACTGGGTTGGGAAGGTGATCCATTGGGAATTATGCAAAAAATTAAATTTTGACCATACAACAAAATGGTATATGCATAAACCAGAATCCGTTCTTGAGAACGAAATGCATAAAATTCTTTGGGACTTTGAAATAAAAACGGATCACCTTATCTCAGGAAGAAGACCAGACCTAGTGTTGATTAACAAAAAAGAAAGAACTTGTCAACTGGTGGATTTTGCAGTTCCAGCAGATCACAGGGTGAAGCTAAAGGAAAATGAAAAATGGACAAATATCTGGACCTTGCCAGAGAACTGAAAAAGTTATGGAATATGAAAGTGAAAGTGATACCAATTGTAGTTGGTGCACTTGGAACGGTCCCAAAAGGATTGGAAAAGGGTTTGGAAAGTCTGGAAATCAGAGGAAGGATTGATACCATTCAGAACACTGCACTGCTGCAATCTTCCAGAATACTCAGAAGAGTCCTGGAGACCTGAGGAGACTTGCTGTCACTCAGACTCCAGTGAAAGACCATCAACTAATGCTAATGTGAAAACTCAAAAAGGTAATTTATGAGGAAGTGCGTCCCAGTCCCCTGCCTCCAAAATTGCTGCCTGGTGAATTTTAAAATAACGACCCCAAGCTTCGGCGCCACATCGGTGTTACTTGAAAGAAAACAACCAACTTTTTAGTCAATTCTTTTTATTTATAGTCGTAATTCTGTTTATTTATCGTAATTTGTCGTAATTTTTTTCGTAATTCATCGTAATTTATCGTAATAAAAGAAAATCTTAGTATTTAATAGATAGATAGATAGATATGAAGATGAATAGTTTTGAATAGACTGAGATAGATAGATAGATAGATAATAGGTACCACCTATTTTACCCCGTGAAATTTACCCTTGGGGTAAGCTTGGGGTCGTTATTTTAAAATTTAATGCAGCAATTTCGGAGGCAGGGGACCGGGACGCACTTCCTCATAAATTACCATCTAAAAGAAGAAATAGTAATAATATTGGAAGAGAAACATGTATGGATACTTCAAGTGACAAATTGGAAAGATTGCGACTGAGAAGGACTGGAGATAGTTAAGAAAGGAAAACATCAAGAGAGAATCCTGGAAAGTTGAGGAGACTTGCTGTCACTAAGATTTCAGTTGTAGACACCAGTTACTACTTGGGGGTATTTACCCAACCCATTCGCCACAGATAGGATGTGATACAACGTCGAAAGTATGGGGTATCCAGCAAGGATCAGACTTGCTATTTAGTAGAAATTGATTTGTGGGACTAGCTTGCTAGCCATTACACCACGATGCAATGCTCTGACATGCTACTACTTGTATGATTAAACAAATAGTAAAATGCTACTACTACTACTGATAATAATTTAAACTACCCAGTCTACGAAAATACTGAAAAAAGTGCTGGATATTTAAGGAGACTTGCTGTCACTTAATCTATAAAGAACATCAATACCTTAGATTAGAATAAGCATTAAAACTATACAGAGTTATGTCCCTTAGATCATGATTATTTCTTTTAGCATACGGAGTTACTTCCCTTGCCATACATTTTTATTTTGTGACTCGGCGAAAGGAATACAATTATGCCTCTCCTTGCTGCTGCTGCGGCTAATTACCGTATTTCCCTGAAAATAAGACAGGGCTTAAATTAATTTTTACTCCGAAATATAACGCTTATTTTTTGGGGGAAATGTCTTTTTATTCATATATTGAAAACGATATTACGAATAAAAAATACGAAATTTCTAAATAAACAGAAATTACGAAAATCAATCTATATTTATTTAGCAATTATTTATGACAATTCATTCAAAAATAATCATATAATCATCCTCTAGAATGTTATTGTTCTGCAAGTCACTGGATTCTAAAATTCTGCAGCTCTAAACTAGGGCGTATTTCAAAGGAAGAGAAGGGCTTATATTAAAACCATCCTGAAAAATCACGCTAGGTCTTATTTTCGGGGAAACACGGTATTTAGACAGCGACACCGGAAAAAAAAAGTTGTGTATGAGCTGACGAGGGCGTATTAACTTACAGTGAAGAAAAGTTTCTATTTATCTAATTTTCAAATAATTAGGATGCAATTTCCATTATTTTGATTTCTCGGACTATTGTCCTCATCTTTATTGTTATATACACAACGTTTCGACCGATGTACCCTCCGGCCTTTTTCAGGTGTGTCTCTTCGAACTCGGGAATCTTCCTGTCGAACTTTAGAACATTCACGGAACTTTGAACCGTATAAAGGATTCAATCCACTGGGGTAGACTGTTCAAATTCCGTTAACTATGACTGGGTACAAGTGATAAGCTATGTTAAGTATTCTATGTTATCATCACCCTTGACCAAGATTGAACCTGCAACCTAAAGATGATTGACACTTAGAAATGTACTAACTCCTTTATACCCGTTGTGCCATGTGTCCAACTGGACAGCCCGGGAAGGTTACAGAATTCGAGAAGAAACACGTGAATAAGGCCGGAAGGCACATCGACCGGAATGTAGTGTATATAACAACAAATAATACAAATTATCAAACATAATCTCAAAACTTCAGTCAAACAGTAGGCAATTTCTAGTTGAGAGGCTTGCGTATTTTGTCGCTTTCAAAATTTGAATATTAACGTTATTAGAACGGGCAGATATTTTCCCTTTAAAAATTGATACTAAGCAAATATTCCAGCTACAGCAAGGTAGTTGTAAAATCTACAATCGATAAATATCTATAGGCTATGGGGATTAAAATAAAACTAGAATAAAAAATAGCAAACTCCCACGAGCCTTCAGATCGGAAGAATCCTCCGAGCATGTGCAGGAAAAGGACCCACTTCCGACCACCATGATAATCTCTCGGCCATTCTCACTTAGGCCCTAACTGGGACCAGACACTATTTCTGGACGGCAGAAATTTCTCCTCCACGTGGTGGCCATGACCCATGAATAAAACCTAAATCCTAAAACTACCTTCTGTCTTTATCTCTTCTTTTTTCTTTTCTTGAATTTCTTTTCAGTGTGACCACCAAATAAGATGGGGTTAAAAGTAAACCCTAGGAACACGCACCAGGAATAACCAACCACCGTTAAACCCTAAAACATTAAACCTCTTGTCACCCCACTTGGTACTAGCAGGACTTGTGGATATACAACAGTGTGATAATTTACTCATTACGTTTGATCTGTTTACTCAAGAGCTATTGCGAAATGGTTCAATACGTAAAAAGTATAATAATTTTGACTTAACTCTCTCTTTCACTCATTTTTTCTTTCCTTCTTTTCATATTTTCCTGATGTTCAATTAAAACAGATTACCGTTATCGCTTCCGTGTGCTCATCCCCTCTATATATATTTGCCCCTATTTTCTTTCTTTCTTACTGATATTTTTCTTTTTTATTATATTTTTCTGTGTAGAATGACCTTTTGTTTCAATTTCTTTCTTTAAAAACGGAATGAGACGATTTGGACGGTCTTATTTTTAACCAGAGATTGTTACAAGATGATGACGGTCGTACTTTGAAGAAACACGAATATTAATAATATATAGATATGTCAACGTTTACCGTTGTAGGAAGTAGACACGGCAACTCGAGTTCAAATCTTCTACGGGCTGTATTTAATTTCACATAGGGACAATACCCCTGGGAAAGTTATACATCTAACTATTCTCCCTCTTGCCATGAATAAATAGTTGGGCGGACTGGGCCCTTCAACTCTTTGGATTTCAAATTTTCCCTAAAATTGTATAAAATTTTCTTGGTATTTTTTACCTATATGATGGGATATTTCAAAGTTCACTAACTATTCTATTCTATTCTAATAAAGTTCTATTATTTGTGTAATCCTTTTGCTTGATTATAATTAACTAACCATCAGTTTTTGTGCTTAGCTAACGGTAGGATCGCGGAGGTGAGGGAGCCGCTGTGAGTGGTTTAAAGTAGGTAAAGAAACTGGTCTAGGAAAAGGAAAACTCTGAATTCAAACCTTTTGAACTTCTTTTTAAAAATGACCTTTTCTCACATCCTGCCCGTGGAGATACAAACCAACACTGTTATATAAATAAATAAAATAACCAACAGAATAGACGAAAAATCAGATTGTTTGATTCTAACGGCATGTCAACCCATTTAAGGTTATTTCATGCCTAGAGGTTAGGAAATTGCTTTTCAAAGCAAATTTAAATATCTAGATATAGTTAGAAGAAACAAGACAAGCTGAGCGCTGTTGCTCTCCTGTAGACCTCTATTCAGAGAGAGAGAGAGAGAGAGAGAGAGAGAGAGAGAGAGAGAGAGAGAGAGAGAGAGAGAGAGAGATCCGTTATATCTTGATGAAGATTATATATATATATATATATATATATATATATATATATAAAGTACTTGTCTACACCTGGTAAGTGGTTATCACTTGAACCGTTTTAGAGGAACTCGTGGTATAATGGTTACCCTCGTAGAAAATAGACACGGCAACAAATCAAATTCTGGACAAGTCTGGTTGTATTTCACATAGCGCTAATACCTTTGAGAATGTTATGCATCAACCTTTGTTTGGCAACCGGTCTAGTCAAAAGAAAACTCTGAATTCAAATATGTTAAATCCTGATTAAAATTAACCTTGTGTCACATCCTGTACACGAGGAGGGGTTGGGTAAATGCATATAACTTTAACCGTAAACACTTGGGTCTGAAAAGATAGTCCATGGAGAGGAAACACACTAACTCTCCAGTAAAGAAAGTATCCAGGTTTAGTTGTCTGTAAAAAGTCATGCTGGGACATAAAGGATGCATCATTATTGATTTTCTTGAGAAAGGTGCAAAGGATGCCTTTATAACACCCATATTATATATAACTTTCAAAGAAAGAATAACTTAGCAAACCGCATTTAACTATGATAAATTGATTTCGACCAGCAACTGAAAATGAGTCTAGTCTCATCAGATAGAGTTAACAAAATACAGGGAAAATCGAATCGAACAGAAATAGAATAGAAAAAGCATTACCCAGAATTCAATCTTCTCACATCCCACATAATAACCGTTTTTAAGATAACAAAAACAACGAATTTTAAATTCCAAGCCAGGACATGCCAAAAGGAACATATATATATATATATATATATATATATATATATATATAGTTGTATCCAATTGCCGCTTTAACTTTTCCATCGCAGTGACATCAGTAAACAATCCAAAAGTGCTCAATATATTAAAAATACTAATATTATTATTAGAGGAAAAATAAAGGGTCTAGCATAGTTTCAATCAAATTGAAATGATTTCTTCGGAACCCTACCCTACGTTAACTATGTCGATGTAATTCCTTAAATTTAACTGATTTGAATTTAACTAAGGAATTACACCGACTTAGTTAACGTAGGGTAGAGTCCCGAAGAAATCATTTCAATTTGATTGAAACCATGAGAGACCCTTTATTTTTCCTCTAATAATAATATTAGTAGTATTATATATACATATAGATAAAAGGGTATGAAAACACAAAATACTGTTAAAATGAAAATATTTTATATCATATTCATAGCTAATATTGAACAATATTTCGATTTATAAAAAATCATTTTTTATAAATCGAAATATTGTTCAATATTAGCTATGAAAATGATATAAAATATTTTCATTTTAACAGTATTGTGTGTTTTCATACCCTTTTATCTATACATATACCGTCGGATTCATTTCCTTACTCTTAACTATATATATATATATATATATATATATATATATATAAAAGCGTAATGAGAACTATACTGATACAATGACGGAAAAGAAAAGTGCAACACCTTTAAAGACAATACTTAGGTCGTTCCATCGTGGCGTAATGGTTATCAGGCTACTCTTGCTAGATCCAACACTACTGAATAGTGAGTTCAATTATCACTGCTTTCTTGAATAGTGCTTTACGGCTTGGATCCTTGTCATGGAACAGTTTTTTTAATATTTTTCTTTCCATCATCATCGGGTCACATTGACTCTCTCTCACCAACCGTCCCTATCGGTCATTGCTCCTAGCAGATCCTTCAGATAGCATCCAGAATCCATACAGAGCCGATTGATGTATGTTTTTGCAGTTGGCTAACACTAGTGTGCGAGGAAAGTCTGTACGGAGAAAGGTTCGTAGCTGTTTTGTCAGTGTTCCTTTTTCGAAAATTGTAACATGATTGGTCCAAGTGAGGATGTTTAAAATATGTGGCGTATTTCTTTAACCTGGTAGAGTAGTTGCATACTTGAGAGTAGTGGATATTCTTGTAAATTTTGTAAAAATCTTTGATCATCTTGTGACAGATAAATGTAACAATACATTTTCTTATTACATTTCCTTAAATAATATCGTTGTTTTCAATTAAAGTTTTTTCACCAAACTGTAATTGTTCTTATCAATCGATAGAAGCGAACACCATCAAGCAAACATAGATGAAAGTAAGAACGAAAAGAAGAAAGAAAGAAAGTAAGAACGAAAAGAAGAAAGAAAGAAAGTAAGAACAAAAAGAAGAAAGAAAGAAAGTAAGAACAAAAAGAAGAAAGAAAGAAAGTAAGAACGAAAAGAAGAAAGAAAGAAAGTAAGAACGAAAAGAAGAAAGAAAGAAAGAAAGAAAGGAAAGAAGAAAGAAAGAAAGAAAGAAAGGAAAGACGAAAGAAAGAAAGAAAGAAAGGAAAGATGAAAGAAAGAAAGAAAGAAAGGAAAGATGAAAGAAAGAAAGAAAGAAAGGAAAGATGAAAGAGAAAGGAAAAGATGAAAAGAAAGAAAGGAAAGATGAAAGAAAAGGAAAGATGAAAGAAAGAAAGGAAAGATGAAAGAAAGAAAGGAAAGAGGAAAGATAAGAAAGAAAAGAAAGAGGAAAGAAGAAAAGAAAGAGGAAAGATGAAAGAAAGAAAAGAAAGAGGAAAGATGAAAGAAAGAAAGGAAAGAGAAAGATGAAAGAAAGAAAGGAAAGAGAAAAGATGAAAGAAAAAAAAGAAAGATGAAGAGGAAAGAAAGAAAGGAAAGAGGAAAGAAGAAAGGAAAGAAAGAAAGAAAGGAAAGATGAAAGAAAGTAAGAAAAGAAAGAGGAAAGAAAGAAAGGAAAGATAAAAGAAAGAAAAGAAAGAGAAACGATGAAAGAAAGAAAAGAAAGAGGAAAGATGAAAGAAAGGAAAGATGAAAGTAAGAAAGGAAAGATGAAAGAAGAAAGAAAGAAAGGAAAGATGAAAGAAAGCAAGGAAAGATGAAATAAAAAGTAATAAAGGAAAACCTCTGAAGAAGAAGACAATTTCTAGAAACCGAACCCTGCAGCAGAAATCTCATGAAAAAAATAAACACCTGGACTGTTCTTCTTGTAAGATATTCTGGACTATTTGTCTTTATGGTATTATTCAATAACTCATAAGTGATATTCTCCTGTGGACTCCTACACATGAACACACAGGGCAAGCCGACCAGCAAAACATACATCAATCAACTCTGTGCGGATTCTAGATGCTGTACGGAGGACCTCATAGGAGAGATGAACAGTAGGGACGAACTCTTGGCCTATTTTAAATCGTCACAGCGGCTCTCCAACCACCCCGAGCAAAGTACAAAAACTGATGATTAGTTTATTATAATTGAGTAGAAGGACTCAGATTACAACAATAATAGGACTTTATTTGAATAGAATGAGTTCGGATGTGAATAGATAGTGAACTTTGAAATATCCCATTATACAGGTAAAAAATAGCAGGGAAAATTGGTAGGCAAAAAGATAAATAAACAAGAGAAGAACTCATACAGATGGACCAAAGTACAAGGAAATTAAGGACAAGGCACAAGGCTTTACACCCAAGTGATGATATAGAGAGACTATGTGTCAAGAAGGAGGAAGAGGACTCGCCAGAATATTGCGTATATGCAATAATTCAGAGACTCGAGGAATATACAAAAAGTAGCAGGACATATGGATATACCACAGTATGATAATGATCTAATTATTACAACGTTCGATATGTTTACCTAAGAGCTATTTCAAAATAGTTCAATAAGTAAAAATTATAATAATCTTGATTTAACTTTCTCCCTCACTCTTTAAAAATATTATTTCCTTCGATTAGGATTATCGCTTCCGCACGTTTACCCCTCTTTTTTCCCCCACTCTTTCTTTCTGTTTTATATTTTTTTCTATGTAGCATATCCGTTTTCATCCCTTTCTTTAAATAAAGACGGAATGGTCCATTATTTAACTAAAGTGACGACATTCATATGAAATAAAAATTCGGCGGAAAAACAATACCAGATAATCAGGATTTATATTTTTGCATTCTATCTTAGACGATTTGAACGGTCCCATTTTTAACCAGAGGGTGTTGCAAGATGATAACGATCGTACAATTAAGGAACACGAGTATTGATATATAGATATCAAAGAAAGACTGATTACAGCAGCCAGTAATGACAATATAATCAGAAATTATTTAGAGACAAACAGAAAAAACAACAATAAACAATCTAGAAAACAAAAATATGTTGGATTATTCTGATATATAAGGTGTCCAGCAATACATCACCTAAATTTATAGACTAGGCGGGGTAACGTGGTCTATTCCTCCACCAATCAACAGCCATAATGCGTGGCTGATTGACTACTTAATCACTGATATTTTTCATTGTCTATTTGCAACCATTGACGAGAAACTTACAATACTAATGAGAACCAAAGGATTCTTTACCAAGGATGTCCGCTGGACAAGCGCTCTTGCTTGAAGGCTAAGGGATGGCCCATAGAATTGTAACAAAAATAAAAAACGACCCCAAAAAAACCCTGAACACCACCCCGCAAAAAACAAAAAAAAATCAAAACAAAAACAAAATCAAAACAAAAACAAACTTCATGGATATTTCAAACGATAAACCAATGAAATTGCACACAGGAACAAATGTACATAGCTAAGAAGAGGAGGTATACTGTTCTCATTCCACTAACAATGACTGGACACAAGTATTAAGCTGTATTAATTATTATTCTATGTTACTGCTACCCTTGACCAGGATTGTGCCTGCAGCTTAGAGATAACTGTCACTTAGAACTGGATTTTTTACCAACGCCTATATCCACTACGCCATGTGTTAAAAATTCACAGAAATGCTATCAAGATTTAAGTTTACTCGATATGACACTAAACTAAAAGTTCGCGTGATTTTAACCATGAACGAACAATTACTTAATACTTGATAATAGTACGCCTTGCTCAAGATATGTACAGTGGCTCGAATTGTTAAATTGTAATAGTTTAAACAATAATTGTGTATAAATTATTAGTATTAGATAAAATAATTGATATCGTATAACTGTGCAAACAAATGTAAAGGGTTAAAGATAGAAACAGAAATCGTTTTAAAAATCATCGAGTCGTACTGGCAGCACGGATATCTATCACACACACACACACACACACACACTGCAACTATTCCAATTGGTGTTAAAATTGTAAATCGTCGTCAAAATTAAAACGGAAAAATTTGGCTTGGGCATAGATTTTAATGAATTTAATTATTACTAAGGACACGATTTAAGTTATTTTTGGCTTAAATTTTAACCGTTAGTTGTGTTTTTAACCGTTTTTCATTGGACGTTATTTTCCTACAGAGGGCCACAAGAGAACTAATTTTTAAGGGAGATAAATAATTTCCGAGAATTTATTAACATAAAAAACACGGATTAGTTACACGGCCCGTAACGTTTTCAATTTGCTCACTGAGTCGGCCTGATTCCAAAAGAGTATGATATGACTTCTAGGAGTAAAATTGAAAAAAAGTGACACACTGACATTCGCTTTTATTATTTGAGATGCTGATTAACAATGCTTCATCTAAAATGGTTTTCAACCTTTTTATTGACCCCCTTTTAATCCTATTTTACTCTGGTGGAACCCCCCATAGCCATTCGTTGTTTAAAAATCCCATTGTATTTTTATAGTTAAATACATTTTACTTGCCTGGGTCCTAAAAATGTTACATGGTCCCAGGGGGTCCATATGGACCCCGGTTGAAAACCACTGATATGAATGAATAAATAAGATTCAAAAACATCCATTACTTTTTGAACAAGAAATCTTTTTCTCTTCTTTTTCTTATATTGCCCTGAAGAAGGTTTTATATAAACCGAAACGTTTAAACGTCGGCATAAACATAGTAAATTCATCTATTTTGGAACATTTTGTTTTTCCTATTTCTATATATAAATATGGAGTGTGTGGTTAACGAGGAGATTTGTCAGAATATAGATCTGAGCAATTTAAAGAAACCGATTCTTTTCTAATTGGATACACTTGATTTACTTAATAATGTTAAAATGATAAGATCAGCAGAATCAGAATTTGTCTTGCAGGTGCGACAATCAAAATGAATATAAGGTTTTCAGGGTTTTGTCGTGACGTTAAAAAAAAAAAAAAGAAAAAAAAAGAAAGAAAGAAAAAAAAAAAAAAAAGAAAAAAAAGTTGAAATTCGGTGTGTCCAGGATATGACAGTTTTTTTTTAAAGTTTTACGACATATCAACCCTCTTCGGGTTATTTAATGCCGAATCAGGTGATTTTGATAAATGTCTCTTTTAAGATACTTATTCATGGTGTACATTTCATTTTTTTAAAGATGTTAACTCGTTTTTATATACTTTGGTATTGTTTATATTGTGAGAATTATTTCTCCTCGGTATGAAGTTAAATTGCATCTAGTAGTGAGGTTCTAATTCTGGGGCTCTAGGGAGTGTGGAATACCACTTCATCGACATTATTCCCAGGGCCACGCTGACCCCGAGTGGTAGTACCTGCTAGTGTCTCATCTATGCGTTGTTTGTTTAAGAAATGCCTGTGCTATTAAACAGCGCCGGGTGGCGTCGTCAGTTATGTTATAACTGGTTTATTAGGGGATTTCGATTCTTTCAACATAATAACCCCCCTCACTAGTTAGACCCCACTAGGGACGACCCCCTAGTGTGTCAACCATCCAATTCCCCATTAGCAGCTAAACTGGTTTATATAAAGTTTTGCCAACGTGTGCACCGGATTGACTAATGATGGTTTGTTTGGTTTGTTTTACGGCATATCAACCTCAGTGGGTCATTTAATGCCGGCAAAGTTTTGAAATAAATTCATTCTTAATGGATACTCAATTTTTATAAACTCATATTTTTTCTATTTAACCCATAGATAGGACCCTAAAAGGTACTACAACTCCGGGTCAGAGTAGACCAGAGAGCAATGGTGAGCAAACCTCCGAAGTTGGAACCTCGCCATCAGATAGAGTTTAACGTCATTCCCAGGACATGGAGACCCTCAATCACCGCCTTCTAGCACCCATATGATAAAAAGGGTTGGGGCTTGCCATAAGGGAAATTGAGTCGGGACAATCATATAGGTGCTAGGGCTTGACGTGACCAGCCGATTGATGGGAAGGAGCCTCTCCGACCGCCCGTCTAGCCCAAGTAAGGGCCAAATTGTAGTATTGCATGTCATGGACTGCTCAGCCACCTGGTTTCCATCATTAAGCATCACGGGTTGCCACCCACGGCCAACAGGTAGCCCCATTGGGGGAGTCTTACTCCTCTGCAGAGGTGAAGTCGGTGTATTCTAACGCCCCAACCGACAGGTCGTGGCTAATGCTGGAGCCAACTAGTGTCCAAATAAGTTAAATAAATGTGTTTGAAAATTATTTGATACCATATAACCGTATGCAAAACCATTGGATATTTTTCTTTAATGGCATATTATCCTTCGTGGATTATCTAATACCAAAGCTATTGTTGTAGAATAACAGTAATGGTATTATCAAATCCATATCGGGGAGGTGAAAGGGTTCATACCTTTCCCATACGGCATTAATTAGAAAGTGATGTAATAACACGACTGGAGCTCGAACTCGCTACTACGATGTCGTTATCCAGCACATTAGCCACAACAACACGGGGACTCCCTCCAAACAAGAAAGTTCACAAAAATATAAACGTACAATGTATACAATTCCCTGACCTCTTGGAATAAAATGAGTTGTAAAAATGTGTTTACAAAAGAAATTAAATACACAACAAGAATGAATAAAAAAACGTTTTCGGCATAAGAATAACCAACAAGATTTGACATGCGGTAAAATCCAACCAACAATTTTTTGCAAAATGTTGTTGCATCGGTCTGAGCAAAAACCAAACTATATTTTTGGTACAAATAATATTCAATATATGTGAAACAATAGAATTTAAAATAATAATAGATGCAGTGCCATATTGAGATATTGATCTTGCTATGAAAAAAATAAAAAAAAAACATCAATAACTTAAAATTGGTTAACTTTAAGACTTTTTTAATAGCCTTTTTGGATTTCCTGGGCAAAAAATGCTTTTATAAATCAATTTTTAGGAGTAGGGAAGCTATAGAACTCATTTTACACACAAAAATAGGTTACAAAATGTCGCCATTTTCAGAGACCCTCCTCAAATCTGGAGAGCTAAAAAACGACATAACTCCGCCAAATTTTGGAATTGGAAGCTCAACTTTTGGGGATTGTCTAACTTTATCATAATCCACACATGGACAAAATTTTAAAAAAATTAAAGGGGGTGGGTGACATGACCTGGATGATTTGACATGGAATTACCCTTCTTCCAAGCTGTAGTCGTGTCAGTGCGGCTGTACGACCGCACCACTATGGAAACGCTTAGAGAAAAAGCTAGATGGGAACTTTAAAAGAATGTTGGGTGCTATCTTTAACAAATCCTGGAAGCACCACCACACAAGAAATCAGCTGTATAGTCCCTTTCCCCCTATCACACAAACCATCCGAATAAGACATGCTGGATACTGCCAGAGAAGCAAGGATGAACTCATAACTGACATTTTCCAGTGGACACCTACACATGGATACACCAGTGTAGGCCAACCAGCAAAAATGTACATCAATCAGCTCTCTGCGGATTCTGGATGCTGCGTAGAGAACCTCCCAGGAGCGATAACCAATAGAGGCAGAGAGAGAGAGAGAGAGAGAGAGAGAGAGAGAGAGAGAGAGAGAGAGAGAGAGAGAGAGAGAGATCCGTATTGCCAGCCCGACCTGATGATGATGCAGATATTTACCCAAGCCGTTTGCTACAAACTTGAACTAACCATTTGTCACAGAACACAACTGAGGGATGTAGTTAAATACCACCATGATTTTAACACTTTCCCAATTAACATTATTTTGGTCCTTGGTTATTCATTTGTAATAGTACAAAACTGTTGTTCTTTAGTAATGCTTTTGATAAGCAAAAATAAAATTTTCAAAAGAACTACAAAACAGTCGATTACCATAAACTATATATATATATATATATATATTATATATATATATATATATATATATAGTGTGTGTGTGTGTGTGTGTTAAGAATTAATGGATTTTTTTCCAGGGAAAAAGACTTTAAGAGAAATCTTTTACAGAAAAAATACTTTTACTGGACTCTTTTGAAGCATTCAATTAATATATATATGAATATATTATGAAGATAATAGGAAATTTAAAATTTAAAAATCAAAACAAACTAGAATTAAACGAATATCTTACCTTTGTAAAATTCTGTTGAGGAATGATTGGACTTCTCATTGTTGTCATTTCTGTCGGTTTCATTTCCGGTTTTGATATAACTTAGGTTCTATTATATTTTTGAGATAATAACAGTCAGCTGAAATTAAAAAAAATGTTTTCAGTTGTAACATAAAAGAAACTATTCTAATTATTAATTAAAAAAAGAAGAATATAGGTTATTTATTCAGATTTAAATTCATAAATGATTAGAGAAAACTATATTTTTATTTTTATATAAATAGATGAAATAAAATAAAATATGTAAACTATAAGAGGTAAAGTGTTATTTTTCCGTTATCAATAATTTTAGACTGGTCGTAATTTTAAGAGGGTATGAAATTTTAAGAATTAATTATATATAAAGATAAATACTTGTTATAGATGTATTACATAATCTGAATTTGGAACCGTAAGTGCTCACCTTGAAATTATTAACTTAGGAAATAAAATAATATATGTGTGCGTGTGTGTGTGTGTGTGTGTGTGTGCATAAGTGAGTTGAAAATGTCTTTCTTTTGTTTAGAATGCAAATACAGCTGCCATCGTAGAAAAAAAAACAAATAAATAAAAAAAAACTCAAAAAACAAGAGGATGAAAGTATTTTATTATAAAAAGTATCATTTAAAAAAATGAGATAAAGATAAGCACACTTAATCCAGATTGTCCAGCGAAAGTCACTGGAGAAATTTGAGATTATTTTAATTAGTTAGTTTTTATTTGCTCCGGCAAGAAGCGCTAACGCAGTTTTTATGAGACAAAGTCTGAGAAGATGTGTATAAGAGGACCATATTTTAATGAATAAGAAAACTGGTGAATGCGCACTTGAGAGTCAGGAGAGATAGTACAAAGCTGTTTTATTCATTGTCAGTTATGACAAAAGTCAAGCATACATGTACCACCAAAAGGATCGTATCCTTTGAGTGAAATTAATTATTCTTGTGTGAGAAAGAAATCTACCCTGTTAGTATCCAGATAAGAGGTAGATCTACAGGGTGGCCTATAAAAGACTGACACACAAAAAATTAATTTAGTCTTTTGAGTCATAAAATATAGTCCAAAGAAATACATTTTTAGCTACTTGTGAAAAATGATATCTTGTAGATTGTCTCTATTTTCACGGATACAAAGTTGCACCTTAAGTCGGACACTTTTTGTTATTTGCTCAAGATTTCTGGGGTCAATCCTCTTATCTCAGCTCAAATATTAATCTTGAGCTGTAGCAATGTCTGAAGTTTATTTGAATATACACAGTCCTTTAAATAACCCCACAAAAAGAAGTTAGGCAGGCGAATGAGAAGGCAATTTGAACACAGAATTTCTTGAAATTATTCGGACACCAAAAATTTATTTTTGTTACAATTATAAACCTCTCAGTTTAATGGTAAAATTCTATCATTTTAACTAGCAAGAATATGCGCCCTCCAGGCATAAGTATCTAAATTTTAATGTAATTAAATATAAATTAGAAACAATAACGAAATTAGATAAGAACGCATATATAAAGATTATACTTATTTTAATTATATCGTAATCGGTTTCTACATAAAATCATTCATAGGATTGATTTTAATATGTTGCAGAATAAAACAATAATATTACAGATCAATAACACAAAGTAATTATTTATCAAACCCGATTTTGTTAAAACCAGTATACAAATTAGCCACATCATATATTATGTAAACATTTATTTCTTAGTGATATGTAAGTAACATTGCAGGATTTTAAACACGCTAATAATATGGGCTGTTTTGAGGCAAATCTGATTCAGATTTTGATAGAGACCTCGTTAGAAAATAAGATTTATTCTCTGCATAAATGATTTTGGCTATGAATTAAATACTCATTGATAAGTAAGTCGTCGGGGCGGCCTAATGTCGGTATCAGCCAGACAGAGGAAGTCTATCCCCTTTTCACTAGCGCTAGACCAAGGAGATTATTTTAGCGACTGAGGTGTAGCGCCACACCAATCATCAGCTCCTCACTTTACCGCACAGATCCCTGTGCTACTCATACGCTGAGTTGGCGAGGGCCGGTATCGAACCAGGAACCTTGTGATTCCTAGCCGAACGCTATACCGATTGAGCTAAACCGGACCTTATTGATAAACTTACGCAATTCTCGAGGGTATTGTGATGTAAGCAGTGATGTAGTTTCGGTTAGAGACAGACACCGAATCTCCATTATAATAAGATTGTTCTTTCATATTTTCACCAGACATTTTCATTTTGCACGAATTTGACTTATACAAGAGTATATACGATACTCTTTATTTCATCTGCCAGCTCATTTTATCCGGCTTTGTAAACTTTTCTCTTATTGAACTTTTAAAAATATTCGTTTCTTTTTATAATAGATCTGTACGTTGCATTTTTTTTTTTACATTTGGAATTTCTGATGAAAGACGTTGTTCAGAAAATTTAATTAACTTCACTGTTCCACGATTTCCTTTTCTTTCTTGCCTTTGGCCTTTTTTTTGTCTTTCAATTACTTTTTACGAATATCGTTTTTGTTTCATAATTCTTTATTAAAAAATATTCAATAGAAAGAAATAAATAGAAAAGAAATTAAGAGAGAGAGAGAGAGAGAGAGAGAGAGAGAGAGAGAGAGAGAGAGAGAGAGAGAGAGAGAGAGTAGAAAAACAGAAAGAAAGAGAAAATGGCGGACGTAATAACTTTTTTTTTCTCCGTGAGGGTTAAGAAGAGACTAGTCAACTACCCACCGAACATTTCTTGGTTAACATGTCTTCAAAGTCAGAGGTCCCCAAGGGCTTATGATATTACACCAATATTTTAGAGGCAGAAGAAAAGAAAAAAAAAACATCGACGGTGAGGCTCCGGTACCTTAACCTGTGATTAATCATGACGCATCTATCGGGTTATTAAACGAAACACCGAATATCAAAGTCCGAGTAAGTCGAATTGGTAAAAAGATTAAGTAAATTGCCGGTCACATATGAGAGCTGAAGTAATACCGATATTTTAGGGCGATTTTCTTTTGTAGTTTTCTAGCTTTTCATTTCTTAGGACGAAACTTAATTGTTTTCTATTGAAATAGGATTTACTTTGTGCTGATTCGCTACGTCAATTCAATCAATTTAGCAGTACGTACATATACATACAACTCATAAATCTATATGTACAGACACACTCACACAGACTCCTCTCTCCCCTCTCTCTCTCTCTCTCTCTCTCTCTCTCTCTATATATATATATATATATATATATATATATATATATATGTATTGGACTTATAAACAAACACTGATATATGTGTACGTATATGTATGTTTGATGTATATGTATATATATATATATATATATACACACGTAGAACAATTACTTATTTTCAGACATAAGATATTAGTTTATGATTTAGAGTTGGAATATACAGAGTTGAGGAGGCGCTGGTTGCATAACGGGCATC
>CM042143.1:91556315-91626315 GCA_023376005.1 Doryteuthis pealeii | reverse complement strand
AGCGTAACGATCATCATCGTAGGAAGTGAAAGATAGATAGATATATTGGAACCGACTACGATTGCTAGATATACATATACATAGATAAGAACAAAGATAGCTAGATAGATAGATATGAAGACACGTAAGATAGATATTAACAGACTAATGATAGATACATAGATAGATATTAACATACTAATAATAGATACATAGATAGATATTAACATACTAATGATAGATACATAGATAGATATTAACATACTAATAATAGATACATAGATAGATATTAACATATTAATAATAGATACATAGATAGATATTAACATACTAATGATAGATACATAGATAGATATTAACATACTAATGATAGATAGATAGATATAAACAGACTGAGATAGATACGAACAGACTAAATATAGATAGATACATACCTACATAGATACTGGGTAAATACATGAAGTGAAAATTTCAGATCGAAATTCCCATAATAACCATGTAACAGGCTTCTGATTTATTGGTACCCTGTGTTTTCTTTTTTGCTCCACAATGTGGGATATTGTATACGATGTTCTTGGTCCTATTTAGGTCTAATCTTGATGAGATGGCCGTGTAGGGTGATGCGATGGTTGTATAGAGTGATGGTTTATTTTAACAACTCTTTTCATGTTTAACACAAAGCTCCTCTGAATTATTCCCGAAATATAATGAAACTTTAGTTAGCGCTTTAATCTTGTCCCACAGATTCATCTATCTGTGAGCGGATGTTGATATTAACCACATACGGTAGTTATTTCTTTTGAGAGGGTGGACCTTATATAGATAATCTGCCGTTGATAAGTGCCCGGGTTGTCACTAAAACGTATTTCTCAGTGTTGGAGGCAATAGACAATCTTTTTATTTATATACTATATGGGTGGTTGGAATTAAAGTTCCGGTATTTTTCGATGAACGTTATCTTACGGAATATGGATATCATGAATCCATGCTCTGTACGATTTATCAGTACAACTTAAAAGTTGTTGGTTGTCCGAGGGTACGGTAGGGTACGGTAGGTGAAACATTGGAATTAAAAAAAAAACAACAAAAAACAAAAACAAAACGAGGATGCCAGATCAAAAGAATGACAGCAGCACGTTTCAATGAATCTTATTATAATGGAGGTTCGGTGTCAGTTTGTCTGTAACTGAAGCTACGCCACTGCTTACATCACAGTACCCTCAGGAATTGCGTAAGTTTATCGATTAGTATTTGATTTATAGTCAAAATCATTAATAGATAGAACATTGTTTATCAACGACTTCTTTATGAAAATCTGAGCTAGATTTGCCTCAAAACAGCCCATGTTATTAGTGCATTTAAAATACTGCAATGCGTCTTACATATTACTAAGAAATAAAGGTATAAATAATATAGGATGTGGTTAATTTGAATATTGTTTTATAACAAAACCTGGTTTAATGAATAATTAATTGGTATTATTGATCTTTAATATTATTGTTTTATTCTCGAACGTATTAAAAATCATATGAATGATTTTTATATAGAAACCAATTAAAATATATTTAAAATCAGTGTAATCTTTTTATATACATTGTTATTTAATTTCGTTGGTATTTCTAATTTAACATATTTCATTACATTAATACTTACACCCATAGGGTGAATATTTTTGCTAGTTCCTTCGATAAAAACAATCTGCAAAAGGATAAAATTATCAAAGAATCGATATATAACTACCGTATATATTCAAATAATGAAAGATTTAAAATTCTGGGTTCAGACTTGAAGGCCAAAATCAATGTCCTATAAAAAGTGGCAACAAAAATGGAGTAACAACATAGATAAACTCTTCTCGATAAAGCCCAATATAGAAGAATGGAAAACAGGTTCCAGAAAGTTCAGAAAGAAACAAGTCACAATATCCTGACTGCGTATAGATCACACAAAACAAATATATTCATTTTTCACTTAAACAAGAAAACCACCCAGAATGCATTGCATGTCAAACAATTATCTGTTAACTTCTACAGCCGAATGTATTGGTTCACCATTCCTTCGGATCGCGCCAGCTGTCACTTTTGCAACACAGGGCCTCCATACATCTTGCCCAGACTCTTTTTTGTGCCCTGGAGGGGAAACTCCTTCTACCCTATGCTGTGAGGAACATTAGACTTCACAGTCACAGGAGGCGCTGTAACTTCAGGGGTACAAAAACTATATGATAGTCTTCCGAGACTGAAATGCCAATAAAAAAAAAATAGAATGCAGTGATTTTGATATTATTAGACAACGTTTTTACAACACAAACAACATAAGCGATATATTTGAAAATGTCAATATAAATGACATTTTGTCATGACCAAAAGAAATAGACTTATACCAAGAAATATAACAAACTTTAACCTATAAACTTATCCCTCAAAACGATTCCCAATCAATATAGCAATAAACAACAGCAGACAACCTTCTGTCAAAATTAAGAAAAATCCTTGGAAAATAAATTGATCATCTTTCGCAATTGACCGCTTAGCATAAAATAACCCTGGACGGGTTGACGTGCCGTTAAAATCATTCAATCGATAAATCTAGTGATAAACGACTTCATATAAAAAAGACCCCTAATTTTTAGTAAAAAAAAAGAAAGATGTTGCGTGTAATAAACGACCAAGACTTTTGGATATGAAAAATATTTTTTCAACATCCAATGTTATAAAGAGAAAACATTCAAAAACTTATCTATACTAGCAGGACCTGTGGATATACCGCAGTATGATAATTTAATTATTACAACGTTTGATGTGTTCACTGAAGAGATATTGCTAAATAGTTCACTATGTAAAAAGTATAATAATCTTGATTTAACTCTCTCTCAGACTTTTTTATTTTCTTCTTTTCATTTTTTTATCATGTTCGATTGAAACAGATTAGCGTCATCACTTCCGTGCGCTCACCCCCTCTATCTTCACCATTATATTTTTCAGTGTAGCATATCCTTTTTCTTCCCTTTTTTATAATAAAAACGGAATGGCTGAGGTGACAACACTCATAAGAAATAAGAATTGGACGGATAAGCAACACCAGATAATCAGGATTTCTATTTTTGCATTTCATCTTGGATGATTTGGACGGTCTGATTTTTAACCAGAGGGTGTTGCAACGGTCGTACTTTTAAGGAACACCAGTATTGATGTATAGATTTTCAAAAGTACTGCAATACGGTTATTCTAATTTCTCGTTAGTCTGACCCGACATATTTCCGCATTGCCTCGCTAATGACTAAATAAAAGCTTTTAGTTAAGATAATAAAGTTTTTACTAAACTTTGTTTACTATTTATAATAATTGTGCATATCATATACACAGATGTTATAAATAGTAAACAATATAAAATACACACTTTATTGTCTTAACTAAAAGCTTTCATTTATGTACAGTCATGAGGGGGATACTTTGGATCAAAGTTATGGTAAGGTTGGGCCTAGAAACAAGGTAAAATCGTGTAATGAACAACTCCTTATTTTTTGGGTGAAAAATTTTACGTTACATGAGTATATACGGTAGCTAGCTAGTAGGAAATGGACTCGTCGACCTAAGTTCAAATCCTGGACGAGGCTGTTTGCATTTCACATAGTGCTAATAACCTTGGAAAGGTGTGCATCTAACTATTCTCCCCCCAGCTATGGGTAAATAGTAGGGCAGAATGCGCTCTTTAACCTTGTTCAGGTAGCCAGTATAGGAGAAGGAAAACTCTGTATTTAAACCTCTTAAAAAACTGTTGCATCCTGCTCGTGCGGAGGAGTTTTATATATATATATATATATATATATATATATATATATATATATATATATATACGGTACCTGGAAAATTCAAGGTGGTTGACAAATTATCTCATTATCTTTTTGCCTACATGTATATACCCAACCCTTCCACCATGGGTAGGATGTAATACAAGGTCAATTTTAAGCGGAGTACAGCTTGTTTGAATACAGAGTGTTCTCTTCTCTTAGATTAGTTGACGAAGGTTAAAGAGCACAACCTACTATTTACCTATGCCAGGGAGAAAACACATGGATTCAAGTGAAAAACTATTAGAGTTGCTGTGAAAAACTCACACGGAATCAAAATAATAATATTTAGCCATGCTATATGCACGAATAAATTCTGTCCTGGAAAGTGAGACGCATCCAATTCTCGGGACTTCCAAATACAAATGAACTACCAAATCCCAACCAAACCCCCTGACTCGGAGTGGGAGTACCTTTTTGGGTCCCACCTATGGGCTAAATAGATAAAAAAAATGAGTTTTTTTTAAAAATTAAGTTTAAAAAAAAATTGAATACCCAACAAGAATGAATAAAACATAACGTATACTAGCAAATATATTCATCCTCCGGTGCAAATATTTAAGTTTTAATGTAATAAAATATCATTAAACTAGAAATGAGACCAAATAAGAATGCAGATAAAAAGATGTGAAACAGAGGGGGTATAATAAAAAAATAGAACTTACTCTTCCTCACTCCTGTCTTTCATTGCTAAATTTTCCTGATTTAACTCTTTAGTTTAAATAGGAAGTAAAGAATAAAATTAAAGTTATTTCTTCATGTTAATGGATTTCTTTTAAGATTTATCCCCGAGATTTTTGTTAATATTCATTAAGATAAAACCAAATAATTAGAAATCAATAATACTAAGCACATATTTATTAAAATCAAATTTTTGATATCAATATGCAAATTAGCCTTCCTGTTCATACTGTAAACCGCTATTTTGTTGTATCTATATATTGTACGTTATTAGTATGTAGACAGTCAACAGTATTAGTAATGTAAGACAATTTTATTAATAATTAAGGTTTAAATAAAAATAAGATCATGGAGAATGTGACGTAAATAACTAAGGGAATTGTGACTTGAGTAGTAATATCGTTTCAGTTACAGACAGAACAACACACAATTTCCATTATAATAAGATGAGACCTGATACGAGTAATTTTGGTCAGATTAATGCCGTTAAGTGATAACGTTCTTTATGACATTTTGAAATTTCTGGTTTTTTTTCCTGAGTTTTTCTATATCTAATTACATTTCTGTTTAATAAGTTGGTGGCATTTATGCTGCTTGGATCACCCTTGGGGGAGTGGTAATTATTTGAGCTCCGAGATCACTGTTGAATTCTTGGGAAGTCTTCCGAAGATGACTTATTTTAAGGTAATTTCAAAAACATCTGAACAGAGCCCGATGTTACTGTGACTTGAACTTTGGTTTTATACACAATAAAGATGAAGACAACTGTCCGAAATATCAAAATTATTAAAAAAAACAAAAAAACATCCCCCTCCCCCAAAAAACCGGGTTATTTCCTATAACTCCAACCTACAAAAAGGGAAACCACTCTGAATGAATTTTATAAATTATTTATTTATTTATTGATCTACTAGGAAAAAAGAAGACGGGGTTAGGGTTAGTTTAATAAGAAAATAATAGGTAGATTAATTAGCAGATAAAATTAATTCAGAGTGGTTCCCCTTTTTGTTTTAGGTTGGAGTTATAGGAAATAACCAAAAAACGTCTTCGGCATAATATGACCTAAGGGTTGACATTCCGGAAAATCTAACCAACCAACCAACCAAATCCTGACCAAAAGCAGAACTTTATATTTCTTAAAACTAAAGATACAATAATAACATGTTTTTTTTAAATTTTATTTAAATACTTGAATTTTTGTTGGATTTTAATTTGAATAATCTTTGCTGTGCGTTTTATTCTTTGAATTCTTATCACAGACATTCCATGAGGTAGAATTCTTTTTAATTGAGAGCAGATGATATGTGTGTGGGTTTTTCGCAGAGCTGAAAATGCTTACAGACTGTGACATTTCAAAAAGATTTATCTTTTTTCAAAATCGGATCTAAGAAGAATATATAAAAAAAGATTTGTTTCGGCTAAAATCGCAAATTAGAGGTGTAATGGTTATCGCCATTGAAAATGGACTCGTCGACCCGGGTTCAAATCCTGAACGAGGCTGTTTGTATTTCACATAGTACTAATACCCTAGGGGAAAGCCATGAATACATCTAGTCAGCCCACAAGCTATGGGTAAGGCAAACTGGGCTCTTTAAGCTTGACTCGGTAACCAGTCTAGGAGAAGGAACACTCTGAGTTCAATGGACGTGATAGGGACCTTTGTGGTCCTCACACTTCTTCAATCATTGTTGCAGTGTTTGGATCCTATTGGTAAAAAAATCAACAGCAAATATGATGTCAGCCAATGAAGTTTTTAGCCTAGTAAATAGTATATTTATGTTTATGGAAAAAATCAGATGATGATGGGAAATAACCATATATATATATATATATATATATATATATATATATATATATATATAATTTTAATACTCGTATTCCGTTAAATTCTTGCAACACCCTCTGGTCAAAAACCCCAGAAAAATATAAGAAAGAAAGAAAGAGTAGTAGAAAAATAGAGAGAGCGGATGAGCGCCCGGAAGCGATAACGCTAATCTGTTTCAATCGAACATAAGGAGAAGATGGAAAGTAAGAAAGAAAGATAAAAAAGAATGTGTGTGTGTGTGAGAGAGAGAGAGAGAGAGAGAGAGAGAGAGAGAGAGAGAGAGAGAGAGAGAGAGAGAGAGAGAGAGAGAGAGAGAGAGATTGTTATACTTTTTACATATTGAACTATTTAGCAATAGCTCTTAAGTAAACATATCAAACGATGTAATAATTAAATTATCATATTGTGGTATATCCACAGATCCCGCTAGTAAATATAGAAATGTTTCCATTTCTGATACTTTTTAAGACGTTTGAGGCACTTGATTGTGTGCTGAAGTGGTCTCATGTCGTCAAAGTTAGCAGTAGGGATGGTCTTGGCTCCAAGTTTTCAGCAGCCAATGAGAATGCAAGAAGTGCATCTTAAGCGACATCCGGTATCCCGTTCTGTTAGTCCCGTGCCCACCTCCCAAATTCTCTTTAACTGATACGAATGAATTCCATGCAACCAGCTCAAGTGGATACACTTTATCTATTAACCGCCCTTTCGACTGAGGCTGTAGAATACACCGACTGCACCTCTGCACAGGAGGAAGACCTCCCGCAAAGGGACCACCTTTTGGACGTGGCGACCAGTAATGCCTGAAGATGAGATTTTGGTGGCAAAGCGATTTGTGACCCAAGTACTAAGTGTCCACGCGACCTGCAACACTCCAATTCGGCCCTTAATTGTGCAGGATGGACAGTCGGAGAAGCCCCATGCGGTTAATCAGCTTCATGTTAAGCCCTAGCACTTATATGATTGTCCTGACCCTTTTCTTCAAATTACTCTTATGGTAAACACACAACCCTTTTTAAGGGGTACTCCACATTTCCTGAGCTCTAGAACTGAAACTTCACCTTCAGATAGATTTTAACGTTATATCCAGGACATTAAGACCCTCAGCCACCGCCTTCTAGCACATATATAATAGAAACGGCTGGGGTTTTCCAGAAGGGTAATAGGGTCGAGACAATAATATAGGTGCTAGGGCTTGACGTGACCAGCCGATTGATCGGTGTGACCCTCTCCGACCACCTGTCTAAGTAAAGGCTAAAGTGGAGTGTCGCATACAATGGACTACTAAGCCACTAGGGTTCCATCCTCTGCAGAGGCGCAGTCGGTGTATTCTAAAGCTCCAAGCTGACAGGGTTTTCTCTGCAGGTAAAACTCCCCCAAAGGAATGTCCTGGATATGACACTAAACTGTGGTGGCTCGGCTCCAGTTCTGGAACTCTGAGAAGTGTGGAGTTACCTGTTCGCTGCCAATACATGGGTCCACTCTGACCCTGAATAACAGTACCTGTTAAGCCCCAATCTACGGGTCAAATGGATCTATTCAAAAATTATTCGTATTCGATAGAAATACTTGATGCCATATAATTAAATTATTTGTAACAAGTATAGTTACTTGAAGCTATAATTGTTTACTAATGGTTGAGACTTATAATTATCAGTACTAGCAGGACCTGTAGATATACCACAGTATGATAATTTAATCATTACAAAGTTTGATATATGGACAATGATATACGAAGATTATATTGCAATATTGCCTGACCTGGAAAATCAGCATTGTTAATTCTCTTTTTTTTGTTTTCTTTAACTGCATTTGGACATCGACTACTTGCACCAATGGAAAAGGTGCAACTATCTCAGCCATGAGGTAAGGCAACATGCTTGCAGTTTTATTTTACCCGGGATTTTGTGAAGGTTGTGTCTTTCTGCAGGGGATATGTTGTATTATCGTCGCCCGGAAGAGGAAGCTTCCGGCAAAAAAACAAAGGAAAGATAAAAATATATATTAAGAAAAAAAGGGAAAACGGAAGAGAGGTTTTCCGGTCAAAGAAGCAGGGATAAGATAAAGAAATATATAACAAATGTCCGTTATCAAATCAAACGAAAAATGCGTAGGCATATTTAGCGGATGTAAAAACCAGATCAAAAGATAAAGATGCGTAGGAGTATTTATCGATATAAAGGCCAGAGCGTTCGAGCCGACAGAGAGAGACCCCAGTCAGCCGCCAAGAGGACAACCTCGCGTCTCCCGTCAGCAATCACCCCTCGGGCACTCATTGTGAACACTGCGCCCTTCGCTAGTATATACGTATCTGTTGTTTATAGAAGTCCAGTCCACTGGCCGGTAGTAGTCGGCTATGCAACAGATACAGTAGCATATTCTAAGCCTCGCCAACAGGGCTTAGACATCTAATTTTTTTTACGATGCAAAGGTAAATGATATAGGAAGATTAGGTTGCGCTATTGCTTGCCCTGGAAAATCAGCATTGTTAATTCTTTTTATTTTGTTTCTTTAACTGTAATGCTGCACGCGATATCAAACAAATCGTGGAAACAGGACCCTACAGTTGTGCGGCCACTTGCCCCTTTTCACACAAACCATCAAGCGAGACATAATGAACACTGCTGGAGAAGCAAGGATGAACTCATAAGTGAAAGTCTCCTGTGAAAACCAGTACATAGAAACGCCAGCATGAGTCGCGCAGCATAAACCTACATTGATCAGCTCTGCGCTGATACTGGATGCTGCGTAGAGGACCTCCAGAGGGCAATGAATGATAGGGACGGTTTGCGAGAGATTGGCAGGGATATCCGTTCTACCTGAGCTACATGATGATGATGATGATGATGAACTGCATTTGGACGTCGACTACTTGCACCAACCGCCCTGTCGGCTGGGGCGTTAGAATGCACCTCTGCAGAGGGGTAAGACTCCCCCAATGGGGCCACCTGTTGGCCGTGGGTGGCGACCTGTGATACTTTAGGATAGAACCCAGGTGGTTGAGCAGTCCATTACTCCACTTTGGCCCTTTCTTGGGCTAGATGGGCGGTTGGAGAGGCCTCCTCTGATCAATCGGCTGGTCACGTCAAGCCCTAGCACTTATATGATTGCCTCAACCCTACTGCCCTTATGGCAAACCCCACTCCCTTTTTATCATATGGGTGCTAGAAGGCTATGGCTGAGGGTCTACATGTCCTGGGAATGACGTTAAACTCTATCTGATGGTGAAGATCCAGTTTTGGAGGTCTGGGGAATGTGGAGCGCCCCTTCATCACCATTGCTCCCTGGTCCACTCTGACCCGGAGTGGTAGTACTTGTTAGGGTCCCATCTATGGATTAAATAGAAAAACATGAGTTTATGAACAAAATTTGATTATCTATTAAGAATAACTTTATTTCAAAACTTTGTCGGCATTAAATGACCCACTGAGGTTGATATGCCGTAAAATCAAAACAAACCAAAACTTGCAAGGAATAGAAAAGTTTCAACTATCTTAGCCACAAGGTAAGGCAAAATGCTTATCTTGCAGTTTTATTTATTTTTTTATTTATTTTTAAATCTTTAACAAAGTAGGAGCTATTTTCTCTGCTGGCGTTTTTCTTTTCTTTTGGCTGTTTATATTTTCGCATTCAAACGAAGTATTTATGCGCTCGTATTTGCGTCTCAGTAAGAGCACAACATCTGGCATAAGAGAGATAAAGAGATAGGAAGATAAGGGAGATAGAGGAGAGAGAGATAGAGTGAAAGTTAAACAGAGAAGAGATTAAAAGTAAAAGAAAAGCAAGAACGTCTTTGTTGTCAATGGACGGCTACTTATTCACAGCAGCCGACACTTACCCCTCGTGCGCATGCGTACAGTGTAACGGACGCGCGGAGGGATTTATGTTAGGTATTCATGGGCGATACAGTGAAATCATAATTTCCCAGTCTGATAAGACAGCAACGCTTAACAGCGGCTCGTGGTGGGAGGAGGAGAAGGAGAGGGAAGAGGAGGAGATTGGGTAGTTAGATGGAAGAGAGGGGGATAGAGGAGGAGGAAATCGACGGTAGTTCTGGCAAGGCGAGATAACATTTAGTCCCGTGCAGAAGAACAGTTTGTTGCTAGGAAATACGATCTATCTGCTTCGCCGTCTCCGCCGTGCGTCGCTATCTGCATTTTGCGGCCCAAGAAACGAGATAGCAATAAGCGGCAGGGATAGTCAGACCACTTACTCGATAACGACAAGAAAATGGGAATAATCTATTAAGGTGTTGTAAGTAGTGCTATCGACGAGCTGAGAGAGAGAGAGAGAGAGAGAGAGAGAGAGAGAGAGAGAGAGAGAGAGAGAGAGAGAGAGAACTTATGGAAATATAGGGTGGGGGTAATATATACATGTGTTTAGATATAAGAGAAAGAAAGTAATGAAAGAAACTAGATAGGTAAATAGAGTCAGACAGATAGATAGACAGGCAAAAAGATAGATATATATTAACATACCGAGAGAGATAGATATTAACATACCGAGAGAGATAGAGAGATATTAATTAAGATAGATAGATAAATATTAATTAAGACAGATAAATATTAATTAAGATAGATATATAATTATTAACAGACCAAGATAGATAAGCATAGATATATAGAGCAGACTCAGATATAGATTGATGGATAGATAAGAAAAAAAAACTATCAGTTACCAAGCGCCGTTGGTTTCATGTCCACGCTAATTTAGATAGGCATGCTTTATCAACGATATTGAGCACCATCTACTTAAAATATTGCACACTAAATTATTAATATTAATATATACATACATATATCTTTGTTGGCATCCTTCCGTCTATGAGAGACAATGGAGTAGTGTCCAAATTTTTATTTTTTGGGACTACGTAGCCTGGGCGGATTCATATGGAGGATGAGCTATTGCCCAAGCAGCAAATCCCCCTCTCCACACTGCCGCTGTGATCCAAAGGAAAGGTAAGGAACCAATGTAGTTTGGTAGCGATAGTGTCGCAGGAGTTGCTGGGCATCACTGGATTTTTAGCATCACACCACCTTAGGGACTCCGGCTCCTGATTTGTTTTCGGGGTTTTCTGATAACAGGGAGCTATAAATAGTTGGTTGGCTGGTTGGTTGATTTTTACGGCATGTCAACCCATTGGGTCATTTTATGCCGAAGACGTTTTTGTTTTATTCATTCTTGATGGATACTCGATTTCTTTGCATTTCATTTTTTTTAAACAAATTTCTTTTAAACTCATGTTCTTCTATTCAACCCACAGATGGGACCCTAACAGGTACTATCATTCCAGGTCAGAGTGGACCTGGAAGTAATGGTGATGAAGAGGTACTTTACATTCCACAGAACTTTAGAATTAGAATTTCACCATCAGATGGAGTTTAACGTCATACCCAGGACGCTAAGATCCTCAGTCACCGCCTTCTAGCACCCATATAAAAGGGATAATGGCAATAGGGTTGGGATAATCAACTCTTTAAAAAGTATTAAACTTATCACAGAACTTTTCTCCTTGCGATGCCCTAGTCAAGAACAATTACAAATTGAATGTAAGTCATTCGAAGGAAATGTTTTTATTATCACCTTTATTCCTGATTTATATATATATATATATATATAGTGTAGTGGTTAGAGTCGTAGGAAATGGACTCGTCAACCCGAGTACAAACCCTAGACGAGGCTGTTTTCACATAGCGGTAATACGTGTAATCGCGGTGCGTGTATGTGGAGTTCAACATCGTTTGACAGTGAATATGATTCTCACTGTATCTCGAAACTAGCACACAGTGTTAGGTAAATTTTTTGCTATAAATTCTTTTAGTGAATGAAATCGTCGCAAGTGTTCGTTAATTATGGCCCCATAAAAGGAAGGATTAGTAAAGTGCTAATCCAACCAGGATACTCCCCTCCCCCACATACTTTGAAGACCGGTGCAAAAGAATCCACCCACTCTTCATCCCGATTCCGTTTGGATTAAGCCGAATGCAGTAAATTTCCATAATAACGATGGTTCATTTAATTTAATCGGGTAATATAATATAAAAAAGCTGGGTAAATATCTGCGTGATATAAGAAGGCGAAAAAAAAAAGTAAGAAAAATTAGAATAATAAGAAAAATGGGAAGAAGAAAAAGAATAAGAAAAAGGAGGAAAAAAGAAGAAAAAGACTAAGAACAAGGAGTAGAAAGAGATGAAGAAGTAGGAAAAGAAAAAAAAGAAAAAAGAGAAGGAGGAGGAGAATAATTAGGAGAATAAGGAGAAAGAAGAAAAGAAGGTTGGTAAAGAGGATAAAACTGAGAGGAAGTAGCAAAAATAAAACGATTTTATGAGATCGATGAATAACGTAAAAAAAGAATGAAATTGAAAGAAAGGAAGATAAAAGGATTATAAAATTGTCGCACACAAGAGGTGAAAAGAGGAGGAGAAGAAGGAGGAAGGGGAGACAAGATTCGAGAGTGAATCCTTTGTTGCCATCTTAGTATTATTAAAGATTGCTTACAAGCATAGATCTTTATAACTTTCTCATCGTAACTTTACCTACCTTTATTCACATCTATCTATCTATCAATCTCAACTTGTTTCTTATCTATCTACTTATTTATCTTTTTATGTTAGTTTCTTCCTATCTATCAGCCTCTTTCACGCTCCAATTTGGTTCTTACTTAGACTAGACAGGTGATCGGAGAGGCCCCTTCCGATCAACCGACTGGTCACGTCAAGCCCTAGTACTGATATGATTGTCCAAACCTATTGCCCTTATGGCAATCCCCAACCCTTTTTATCATATACAAGCTAGAAGGAGGCGGCTGAGGTTCTTAGTGTCCAGAGTATGACGTTAAACTCTCTAATGTGAAGTTCTAATTCTGGAGCTCTGGGGAATGTGGAGTATCCTTTCATCACCATTATTTCCAGGTCCACTAACTCGGAGTGGTAGTACCTGTTAGGGTCCCATCTATGGGTTATATAGAAAATCATGAGTTTAAAAAATGTGTTTTTAGAAAATTGAGCTAAAAATTGTGTACCCATCAAATATGAACAAAACCAAAATGTCTTCGGCTTAAAATGACCCACCGGGTTGATATGCCGTAAAAACCAACCAACCAACCAACCACATATTTATCTATCTATCGAACAATATATGTATCTCCTTCTGTTCTTATCTATCTATCAATCTCAGCCAGCTTCTTTTCTATTTATCTATTTATCTATCCATCGATCTATATATGTATCTCTGTTCCAATCTATCTATCTTTGCTTCTCATCTATCTATCGATTGATCGATCAACCAACCTATATATCTATCTTTGTATGTTCCTATCCATCTATCTCAGCCAGTTTCTTATCTATCTATCTATCTATCTATCTAGCGAGCGACCTATCTATATAACTATCTTAGTCTGTTCCTATCTATCTATTGTCTCTATTTATGGGTTCAGATATTATCTATATATTGATCGTAATCGCTTCATTTCTTTCTTTTTGTTTTTCTCAGCCTATTCCCATATACATCAATTTGTTCATAATTATCAATCTATTCCTGGTCGTATTGTATTTTATTACATGTATGTATATGTATGTTTAACGCGACACCAAAGGAAAGGAACAATGATGGATCATCAGGTTCAGCAGTCTTCTTGGAGGTGTAATGTATGTAATAGTGTTCTTTTTTCTAAAGCAATCACATGAAGTCTCATTGGGGATGTGAAGAAGACACACTTCCTTTGGGGCCACTTGTGGTGGTTACAGTAAAGTCTGCAAGTCTTTGTCCAGCTTGAAAAAGGAACCTGGCAGTGACACAAAAACATTCTCCAAGAAATGAATCAGGTAAATTCTACAGTGTAACGTAATTGATCTTAGTTACTTATAAATGGGCTCGCTTCTTCGCGTGTAAAACGTCTCTTAAATTAGGATCCTAGGTAACCCTGTTTTGGATTTACAAAAAAAATTCGGGTGCAAGTCATTTTGTTTCTTTGTCAACAATTAGTTGTGTGTGTGAGAGAGAGAGAGAGAGAGAGAGAGAGAGAGAGAGAGAGAGAGAGAGAGAGAGAGAGAGAGAGAGAGAGAATTGTTGCAATACCAGAATTTTCATACTAGAGCATATAAGATCACGTTAGGTTGGTAACGCAGATTGTCTAAATGAGAAAGGAAGGAAGAAAGAAAGAAAGAAAGAAATAAATAACTGCTGACTTTCGGCTAAGTTCGGTTGACGTCGTATTTTCCCGTCTCTTCTCCCGTTCTTTCTCCAACTGCCACTCGAATACTGGTTCCTCTATTTCATGATTATCGTCAATCACCTGATTCCTTTTGTGATGTAATTCACCAACTTATTTTTGTGTATTGTTTATTTCCCCAAGTTTTTCAACATAAGAATTTTTCTGATTAGAATTCAAAACCATCAAAATGCATTCTAACCAGATTTTTCCTTTCAAAATATTTTTCAAAAATATTCATTTCTCTCTTCTTCACCCATAACTTACATCTACTTAAATTTATTGTTTTGCGAACCCTAATCACCTCACGAGGGCCTTAATTATATTACCAAAGTTATTACGTCGTTTATTTGTCATTTCCGTTTCAAGGTTTGTAAGATTTGCTGTTGGTTAGAAAAGTCATCTGAGAGCAGACAGACGAGTAAATCTTTTCCCCAGACGTAAATCCTGATTATCTGGTGTCGCTAGAGGATAAACAGTAAGACCTGACAAGGGATGGATGTGGGGTCGGTGGGCACCTAGCACACGCATGGATACCAGGAGCTAGATAAAAATGCATTTTGTCTGCATCATCATAATGTCCTGTTGATAGCACGGATTCCAATAGATATCTCTCACCATCCGTCCCTATGTCATCGCTCCTGGCAAATCCTCCCGACGCCATTCAGAAGGAAAGATAAGAACAAAAGTAATTCACTTGGTCTGAAAATCGCATAGGTGATAAATTGACAGTTACCAAGCACCGTTGACTTTAACCATCCGGCCGACACCATCTGACCCCAAAGAAAAGAACACAGATAAGTGAAAGAACAGTCTAAAATAAACCTTTCGCAAAGAGGTAGGTTCTTCGAAATGTAAGGAAAATAAATAAGATAAAGAACACAATATTCATCACTTTGATTTTTATTCTGTTTTCTACTCTTCTACCTATATTTTCCATGCTTCTAGGACGACCAAAAATTGAGTTTCACAACATTCATCACACTAATCTAACTCAGATATACATGCTCCTCAATCGGTAGAGCACCTGCATAGGAATCGCAAGGTCCCTGGTTCGAGACCAGTCCCCGTCAACGCGCATGTGTAGCACAGATTGGATAATCTGATCTGTGTTATAAAGTGGGTAGCTGACGGTAGATGTGACACTCTACTTCAGCAAATGCAATCTCACTGGCCTAGCGCTAATGAAAAATGGATAGACTCCCTCGCTGTCCGGCTTATACCAACAAAAGGCCACTTCGCTAACTTTACTGTTTACTTATAAATAACAAACTCCAAAACATTAAACCTACCATTGGAGAATGGAACTTAAAATACAATAAAAATAGAAGAGAACAGGTTGTGCTGACCCGCCTTCACATAGGCCACACCTACATCACCCATCATCATTTACTAGAGGGCATAGAATCCCCAATATACAATACATGCCAAGAGAGATTTACAGTGAATCATATACTGCTAGAGTGTGTAGACTTTGATCTAGTGCGAACAAAATGCTATCAAGCAAATAATTTGAAAAAAACTTTTTACGAAAATAAGACCATCCAGGATTTTACATTTCCTAAAAGAAGTGGAATTGTTCTAAAAATATGAGTAATTGAACAATAGTTAAAATCTATACATATATACATTTGTTTTCTACCAAACTACCGCTATGAACCAAAAACTTAGTCGGCATTAAATGACCCACCAAGGTTGATATGCCGTAAAACAAACCAAACCAATGTTACATAATTATTAGATTCTTAATACTTATGTACAGTAGTGTTGAAACCAAAATGGCTGTTATAAGTTGCAGCCCACGGCCTTGAAGGATTAAATGACAAGACTTGACCTCATCCTGATCCTTCCGGTGGATACCGTGAGAATCGGTGGAGAAGAACCTCTTCCGGTTTAGATTAGAGAGAATTTTAGTCAGATCGGCCAAAACCACGACGGTGGTAAGTCGTGTTATGCACGCTGCCGACTCGATCTGCGCAGGTAGTCTGGTGGGGATTTCGAAATAAAATATGATCTAAGTAAATCGAAGTCTTGTGTTATTATCTAAAAACTACCAATGACACAGGGCTTCTGATGAAGAGAAATCCCCAATGGAAGACCAGACACGAAGTCCCCAAGACGAAGTCCAGACGCTAGAAGAAGAACTTAAGATAGAAAAGATGAACAGAAGAAAAATAGAAGTAAGAAAGAAAAAAGAAGGGTATACAACACCAAAATAAATATAGCAAACTATGTTATCAAATTGTTTTAGATAGTTTTCTCGCATAGTTAACTATTCATTTACTTTTCTATAAATCTGCCTTTACAATTTCATATCTAGGCTTATGTTCTACATTCTTACCCATATTAGTCTGATATAAATTTAAAAAAATTCCTAGCCCTAATCTAGATCGCTAGATTTTTTTTAAACACAAAATCGACTCTTACACGGAAGCACATGCAGATTGTCATATCAATTAATTTACCCTCGCCCAACATTATGTTCTACATTTTCATAATCTTTGGCATTTTTTTCTTCCGCGAAGATTCATGAAAGGCTTCCTTTGTCAAAGTCCGGAAGTATGTTGTTATTGTTACGTATATGCCAAATACACACACACACACACACACAGACACACAACTTTGCATACGCATTCGCGCGTATGTTGTGTGTGTAGGGGTCTCTTTTTTCGGTCATGGGAAAATATGTTTGGTGTGAATTAAGAAAAATAATCCGAAAAGAAAGAAAGAATTATTAAAGGTATTCATACCAGGGAGATTTTGCAAAATTTTAAAATTGTACAAACAAGACTGCGAAGACGCTAGAAGGATCATGTTATTTTGAACTTCTGACGGAAGAAAGTTAACCTGCTTTGAAAATCGGCATCCATCTTCCCTTGGTCTGAACAGTGACCTAAAGTGATAGTTAATTGGATTTTACGGTATGCCAGCCCTTGTTGGGTTATTTTATGCCGAAGACATTTTATTTTATTCATTCTTATTGGGTATTCAATTTTTTTTCAAACTCAATTTTTCAAATACATTCTTAATATTCATTTTGTAAAATCTATTTAACCCATAGATAGCATAGGTAATACCACTCCGGATCAAGGTGGACCAAGGAGTATTGGCTAGAAAGGGGTACTCCACATTCCCCAGAGTTCCAGAATTGAAACTTCGCCATTAGATGAAGTTTAACGTTATAACCTAGTCACTAATACCCTCAGCTACCGCCTACTAGCACATATGATAAAAAGGATTATGGGGGGGGGGGGTTACCATAAGGGCAATAAGATTGAGATAATCATATAAGTGCTAGGGCTTGAGGTAACCAGTCGATTGATCGCGGGGGGCTTCTCCAACCGCCCATCTAACATAAGTAAGGGCCAAAGTAGAGTGTTGTATGTCATGGACTACTCAGTCACCAGGATTCCGACCTTAAGCCTCACGAATCACCACCTATTGAGGAGATTTTACCCCTCTGCAAAAATGTATTCTACAGCCCCAGCCGACAGGGCAACAAAAGTGTCAGAGTGAAGCCCGCATACATTGACAAGCAAGAAGGTCCAAGAAATGCTTAAGATATAAAGTTATACATACTACGTCAAAAATAGCATATCTTTATATATATCGAAATAATTTTGAGGAAAGTTATTCCTGGTCTAGGAAGGGTTAGGATTAGGTTTAGGGTCTGGATTTGCGTTGGTGTTAGGGTTAAAATTGGGGTTGAGGTTAGTGTCAGGGTATTTACCCAACCCGTTCGCAATGGGTAGGATGTAACACAAAGTCGCCAGTATAGGGTATCCAGCGAGGATCAAACTCGCTGTTCAGTAGTAATGGGTCTGCGAGTCTAGTTGCATCTCAATGGGGCGTCCTAAGGTTAGAATCAAGGTTGGAGTTGGAGGTAGTGTTAAAGGTTAGGATTTGGGTTGGGGTTAGGTTGATTTGGGGTTAGGTTGGAGTTATGTATCCGGAGCCGGGGCCGGATGCGACACAAGGTCAATTTTTAAGCGGAGTTTAACATGTTTGAATTCAGTGTTTCCTTCTCCTAAAACATTGCCATGCTAATTTAAGAGCCTAGCCAGCTCTTACTTTTTAGCTATAGTTGGATTCACACCTTTCCCAAGGTTAGTACTATATGAAAAGCAAACAGGTTCGTCCAGGATTTGAACTCGGGTCCATTTCCTACGACAATGGCCGTTACATAAGCTGATTCCATTGGGGCTGGGGTTATGATCAGGGTTGGAGTTGAGGTTAGTGTTAGGCTTATGTTTAGGGTTACAATTAGAGTTTAGGGTCGGGTTAATTTTAGGATTAGGGACAGGAATTAGAATAGGTAGTGTAAATATCTAAAATAGCTGTATATTTTCAGGACGCTTCTTGGAATCCACAGATTTTCGAATTCTTGCACTGCCAATTTTCTTTAATTGCCTAAATCCACGCACACACACACGCGTATATATATATATATATATATATATATATATATATATATATATATATATATATAAGATTAATTTATTTGTAGATGGTAAAGAGAGTCGACGTTAAAAGGTTTCAGATTTTATAAAACCTTCACCTTCATCAGGACAAGTGGATGAGTAGTCTAACCCAAAGAAGAACTTCTTTTCAAAATTATGAAAAGAGTTCTCACTCAGGTTAAACAACACTCTACTCATCCTGCTGTCCTGATAAAGGTTTTATAAAAACCGAAATGTTTTAACGTCACCTAACTTCACCATATACAAATAGATTTATCTTTTGGAATACTTCGTTTTTTCTTTTTTACATTTCCATATATATATATATATATATATATATATATATATATATATATATATAGATAATAGATAGATAGATAGATAGGGTGTTTGGGGGAAAATTGATAGTTACATAAGGAAAAAGAAGACGTGCTTGGTAACTACAAAATTTTATGGATTGTAAAGAAATTCAACAGGTACGGAAATTACACTACTGTCAACAAGTTTCACTCAAAATAACCGCCATTAGTGTTGATAACAGCCTCAATCTTGCCTCAGAACCTGGAGCAAGCTGACGCTACAGTTTCCCTGGGAAGGGTCCCCAAAACTACCTTAATTTTGTCGATTAACTGGGCTTTTGTAGTACTGGCACGGCGAATGGTGTCTTTCTCAACGGCGCCACATACATAATAATCCATGGGGTTAAGATCTGAGGAGTTCGGAGGCCAAACATTGGGACTGGTGTAGTCTTAAAAATTCGCCGACAACCATTCTTGACTTTTCCCAGAGGTTTGGCAGGGGGTCGAAACCTGCTACCATACATATTGCTTACCATTGGCTACCCTTGTTATCCAGGGCTTGGCTACAGTGTTTAGCAACTCCACGTAGGCTTCAAGGTCCTCCAACACTTTTTTTGCAGATTTTCGAAGAATTCTGTTTTACGAACGCAATCAGATCGTTTGTTATGTTGCTTTATTCTAGCCACAGCCTCGTAGTCTACATTGGAATTCTCCAGTTCATGCCTGATTGTTTTTTACAGTGTTCAGGGAGCATTGGGCAGCAACCATAATCTCCTTATTTTGATGGCCGGCGTAGATCATCATGATACAAGTTATCCTCTTCCATGATTTAGGTGGGTTCCAGTCATCCATTCTATGTCATCACGTATATGAATGAAGAGTCCAAGCTTTTAGATAATGCGTAGTGTGCGTCAATACCTCCAACCTACGGAGAAAAATAATCAAATATAAATATGTCAAATTCAACCCGAACACCCTGTATATATATATGAGAGAGAGAGAGAGAGAGAGAGAGAGAGAGAGAGAGAGAGAGAGAGAGAGAGAGAGAGAATATGGGGTTGAGAATAAAACTGAAAAATATGAAAGGGATATTCAAAAAGGAAAAAAGTGTTTATATATATATATATATATATATATAATATATATATATATATATATATATACTGCAAATGTAGACATGTGTCTGCTGTCGATGTAGAATTTTTAAGTTCGTCTTTCATACCAGAATAGCCCTAAGCCAGACTTATAACGAAAACATTAATTATCCACTAGCAAGACCTGTTGATATACCACAGTGGATATTTTAGTTATAACAACGTTTGACATGCTTACTTAAGAGCTATTGCTAGATAGTTCAATATGTAAAAGTATAAGAATCTTGATTTAACTCTCTCTCTCTCACTCTTATTTTCTTTCTTTCCTTCTTTTTATTTTTTCATTACATCCGATGGAAAAAGTTTTCCCCTATTCCCTTTCTTTCTTTTTCCCCTATTCCCTTTCTTTATTTGTTCTGTGTAGCATGTCCCTTTTCCTCTTTTTCTTTCTTTATAATCAAAAGAAAATGGTACATTATTTAGCTGAGGTGGCGACACTAATAAGAAATAAGAATTCGGCGATTAAGTGACACCAGATAATCAAGATTTACATTTTTGTATTTCATCTTGGATGATTTGGCCGATCTGATTTTTAACCAGAGGATGATAACGGTCGTACCATTAAGGAACACGAGTATTAATACATAGATTTTGCAACTTATCAGAATGCAAAATATGACACACGGTAATTTTTGTGATTTTTAGCCAAACGAATACCTGGCCGTGTCGGTGAAGCCCCGGATGTCAGAATCCTTACTACCCCCCTTTCTTACAACAGCAGAGGGGAGCTATCTGTGGGGAGGTCGGATCCTTGGTCTGAGGCTACAGTTATTTTTTGTTTACTTCAAGGACTGAAGGCGGAATAATTGAGAAAGAAGGACTTGTTATTCAAGTCGTTTGCAGGAGACTGACAATAGTGTTTTAAACGATAGGAAGGAGGTTTTTTTTTTTTTGGGGGGGGGGGGGGGTCGGGGTACGGGGGAAAATAACTTTTCCTGTGATAGAAGGCCAGTCTGTGGTTGGGGAGTAAAGGAGGAAGGGTGATTCTGCAGATAGTCGTAGATTGTGTCTGCGTTGACCCTGACGAGGCGTGGGAACCACTCTGCTCGTCGTAGGGAGTGGCTCGACGATGAAGAAGGCGTTGAAGAAGTCGAAGGAGACGAGAGAGAGAGAGAGAGAGAGAGAGAGAGAGAGAGAGAGAGAGAGAGAGAAAGAGAGAGGGGGGATATTAAACGTTTTCAAAGACAACGACGGAACATTAACCCTAACACCTCCAATAACCAGATTTGAAGAAGAAAAAAAGAGATTGATGAAGGAAAGAAAGAACGTAGCAACGATGAAGAAGTAGAGAGAGAGAGAGAGAGAGAGAGAGAGAGAGAGAGAGAGAGAGAGAGAGAGAGAGGGGGATATTAAACGTTTTCAAAAACAACGACGGAACATTAACCCTAACACCTCCAATAACCAGATTTAAAGAAAAAAAAAGAGATTGATAAAGGAAAGACAGAACGTAGCAACGATGAAGAAGGAGAGAGAGAGAGAGAGAGAGAGAGAGAGAGAGAGAGAGAGAGAGAGAGAGAGAGAGAGAGAGAGAGGGGTATTTAAAGATCTCAGACAACGTTGGAACATTAACCCTAACACCTCAACAACTGGCCTTGAAGAAAAAAAAAAAAGAAAAATGAAAAAAGAAAAAAGACATTGATAAAGAAGGAAAGAAAGAACATATTAACGAGCGACTTGGAGAGACGTTGTAAGCCTCGTTTCGTGGTGGCGTAGATGAGGTCTGATTTGTATAAATGAAAACCTAATAGTTTTTAGTTTTAATCAGCTTAATTAGTTCTCGAATATTAATCTAATGCTAAAATTATCATAATGTTTGTATGTAACCATACAGCAACAATGTTACCTAATAGCATGATTTTTATTAGAGCAATACACTTAAAATGCTTGAATGTGCGTCTGAATGATTATTTATGGTTGGTTGGTTGGTTGGTTAGATTTTACAGCATGTCAGCTCTTGTTGGGTTATTTTATGCCGAGGACATTGTTTTATTCAGTCTTGATAGTTGCCGAAAATCTTTTAAACTCAATTTTTTAAACACAGTTTTTGTTAACTATTTTTCTTCTATTTAACCCAGAGATAATACCCTAACAGGTATTACCACTACGGGTCAGGGTGGACCTAGGAGTAATGGCGATGAAGGGGTACTCCACACTTCCAAGAGCTCCAGAATTAGAAATTCAGCACTTGACACAGATTAAAATAATTTGTGGCATCATTAAATAAGAATCCAAATTGACGTGAGAACAAAGGTAACAACGAAATGCTAATTGGAATCCTTCCCAAATATAAGCACCGATATCATTATGGACAGCTGTTAACTGTGAAATGCCAATTAAAAATCTTTATTCCTTCCTCAAAAACTTAAATATTTTTAGTGAATAGTATTATCTGCGTTATTCGGACTATTGTCCCCATCTTCCTTGTTATCTGTACAACGTTTCCAATTGGACACATGGCCTAGTGGATAAATGAGTTAGGTTAAGACAGTTCTCAGTGACAGTTATCTCTAGACTGCAGGTTCAATCCTGGTCAAGGGCAGCAGTAACATAGAATAATATTTAACACAGCTTAACGACTCTACCCCAGCTATGGTTAGCGGAATGAGAACAGGATACCCCCGTGGACTGAATAAAGAATTAGGTTCAAAGTTCCGTGATGGCTCCCGATAACGACAAGAAGGTTCCCGATCACGACAAGAAGTTTCCCGATAACGACAAGAAGGCTTCCGAGTCCGAAAAGAAGGCTTCCGAGTCCGAATGGAAGGCTTCCGAGTCCGAATGGAAGGCTCCCGGGTTCGAAAAGAAATACCAGAGGGCGCATCGGCCAAAACGTTGTACAGATAACAATGAAGATGAGGACAATAGTCAGAATAACGTAGATAATACTAATCATCAAGCCTCATCTCAAATATTTAGAGACATTTTTAGTGAACTTATGAGCGTATGTGAAGCTCGCTCGTTGTTCAAATTTTAGCTCCCAACACAAAACGAAAAATTGACCAAGTGACAGCTTGTAACTCGTAAGTCAAGGTACCACTGTATTATAACCTAAACTGACTTATTGATTGGTCAGTTTCTGTTTTTTATTTACTATATACCCTGCAGATAGGTTAGAAGACCCCTTAAAATGACCTTGTGGCACTTCTTGCTTGCGGTAGAGGAGTTTAGTAAATACACACAAACTTATCTTAATCAATTAAGTCGGGTGTGTGTGTGTGTGTGTGAGATTCCAGTTCTGGGGGAGTGTTGAGTTCTCTTCATTGCCATTGCTCTCGGGTTCACTCTGACCCGGAGTGATTGCATCTGTTAGGGTTCCATCTATGGGTTAAAAAGATCAAAAATGAGTTTTAAAATGTGTTTAAAATGGAAATTGAATTCTAAGAATTCAATACACAACAAAAATGAACAAAACATCTTCGGCATAAAATAACCCAAAGATTGACATGCTGTAAAATCAAACCAACCAACCTAAGGCTGGCACATATAAACGTTTTTTGGTATTTAATAACCCATAGGGTTATTATACTATTTAGGAAACTAAAGCGAACCAAACGAAACCAAACGAAGTTAACGAAAATTATTCATACCAATTTGAAGATATCAAAAACTTAAGTTACTAATGCAGAATAGCGCGCAAGAGATAATATTAGATTACATATAAAAATCGTTACATTTAATTACATTTCCCAGAAATACCCGAAACCTTTGAGAGGGTTGGGTTAAGATTAGTTTTAGGGTTAGGGTTAGTTTTAAGTTTCTTCGGGAGTTTCCGTAATCTAATGCTATTTATACGTAAAATGGGATTCTAATGATATAATCTCTTGCGCGCTATTCTGTAATTGTAACAAAAATTTAATACCCAGCAAGAGTGAATAAAACGAAACGTCTTCGGCATAAAATAAACCAAGGTTGACATGCCGTAAAATCCAATCAACCAGCTATGGCTAACATATAAAAACAATTTTTGGAATTTGATATTCCACAGGGTTATTATACAATTAAACAAACCAAACCAAACCAAACCAAATGAAGCCAATGAAAATTATTTAGACCAATTTGAAGATATTAAGAACTTGAAACAGAAAAAAGTCGCAGGGTGTTAAATCAGGGCTTCTAGCTAGTTACTCATGCGGATCCAGCCTACTCATCCATCTCCCAGAAAAATGGCGAGTCAGCTATTCACGAAAACAACAATAGCAAAATGTGGAGGAGTACCATCTTGCATAAAAATCAAATCTTCAATATTCTCCAAAGTATTAACGACAAGACAGATTTCATCTTGCAACTTGGTGAGATACCTTTTGGCATTAGGAAGTTACTTTTCAGTCACCCTGTTCATGCTCTATTACCAATATTGAGCACTCTTTATCTATAAATATAGCAATTTTTTCCAGATTCGTTGGTTTCGTGGAGTAGACTTACTCCTTCAACCAACATAAAAGAAAACAGTCACAGGGTATTAAATCAGGGCTTCTGGCCGGCCACTCATGCGGACCACATCTACCATCCATCTCCAGGAAAAGGGTGTTTCAGCCATTCACGAACAACAATAGCAAAAGGAGAAGGAACATCATACATAAAAATCAAATCTTCAATATTCTCTTAAGTATTGGCAAATATAAATAGTTTAAAATAGGAAGTTACTTTTCAATAACACTAACCAACTAACCTAAGGCTGACAGATTAAAAAAACAACAATAACAACAACAACATCAACAACAAAACCCAACAAAGCTATAGTTTAATATCCGCTTGTTTTTAATTATGTACAAGACGACCCGTGACTTGTTTGATACGTCTACAATTTTTAAAAAAGTGAATCCTATTAAATCTCGTAAATCTAACACAGTCTTTTGTTGTTTTATCGATTAGTTGGTTGGTTGGGTTTTGCGGCATGTCAACCCATTGTGTCATTTTATGCCGAAGACGTTTTTGTTTCATTTATTTTTGATGGACACTCAATTAAAAAAAACAAAAAAAAAAAACGAAAAAACTCTACTTTTTAAGCACATTCTTTAAACTCATGTTTTTATATTTAACCCATAGAACGTCACCATCAGAGAGTTTAATATCATACCCAGGACATTAACACTTTCAGCCACCGCCTTCTAGCACATATATGATAAAAAGGGTTAGGGCTTGCCATAAAGATAATAAGATTGGGACGATCATAAGTGCTAGGGCTTGACGTGACCAGTTGATTGATCAGAGAGGACCTCTTCGACCGATCGTCTAGACCAAGTAATGGCCAAAGTGGAGCGTTGCATGTCATGAACTACTCAGTCACCAGGCTTTCATCCTTAAGCATTACGGGTCGTCACCAACAGCCAAAAGGTGGCTTCATTGGGAGGGGGTTCTTACCTATCTGCATAGGTGCAGTCGGTGTATTCTAAATCCCCAGCTAACAGGGATGGACTTGTTTCGGCATTAAATGACCTGAAACGGATTGATATTCCGTAAAACAACTAAACCAAACATAAGACACCTCCAACAAAGCCACAGTTTAATATCCGCTTGTTTTTAATTATATACGAGACGACCCGTGATTGTCTGCAATTTTAAAAAGTGAATCCTATTAAGTCTAACATAAATCTAACACACAACCTTTTGCTGTTTTATCGAATATATTTCTTTAGATTATAAATGTTTGGAAATCGATTTGAGAATAGTTTCATTTTTTTCTTTTCGATGAAATTCTAGAGATAAAATTTGAAAACGAATATCTCTATCTGTACGACACATTGAAACTTAAAGAACAGCTACACGCCGATTGTAACTGATAAAACACCAACAAAAAAGATTAAATTATGTTGGAAAGATAAGCAAATCAAATAAATAGTCCTTCTCCTCCTCCAATTTAGCATTTTTACTTTCTTTCTTTCGAATTTATCTGTTCCCCTTAGTTTAGTTTTTAAATGACACATTGTAACCGTAGAGAGCTTTCAGTTTCACCACCGAGATCTATTTTGCCCGTTCGCAAGCGAATGAATATTATAACCCAATCTGGCTTGGATGTTTCTCCCAGACGAAATCCATCGCGTTAATTTATTTCTTGGTTGGATTTGTAGCTGTGGCGAGCTATATCTGGACGTGTGAATGTTGTCTTCGTAAGTTTGTCAATTTGGAAACCTCAAGTCGTTGCTAACAAATTTTGTTGTAATTTAACAAACCTGGACACTTTGTTGTATAAGCAAATCAAATAGTCCTTCTTCTCTTCCAATTTAGAATTTTCTTTCTTTCGAATATATATGTTCCCCTCAATTTAGTTTTTAAATAAAATAACCGAAGAGCACTTACATTTACGCCACCGAGATCGTTTTTCCCCATTCGCTAGCGTATGAATATTATATATCAATCTGGCCTGGATGTTTCTCCAAACGAAATCCATAGCATTTATTTATTTTCTTAGTTGTATTTGCTGCAGTGGCGAGCTATATCTGGACGCGTGAATGTTGTCTTCGTAAGTTTGTCGGTTTGGAAACTACAACTCGTTGTTAACAATTTTTAGTTAAAGAACACTTTCAGTTTTCGCCGCCGAGATCTTTTTGCCCGTTCGCTAGCAAATGAATGTCTTGTTAAACCTCACCGAAATGCACTAAAGGAGGTCATTAGTTATGTTACACCCGAATCCTTACAGATTTCAGGTTTTGCAACATCATGTCTGTTCAACCGGTAATCCTGGCCTGTTATTAGACCACATCATTTCCAGATTCGCTCTGTGTAATTTAACGAAGAGTTCAGAAATTCTTATGTTTTGGCCCAGGGATACGATTGGAAAAGGCATAAATCAATCTCTTCTATTTCCTGCTATGGGTAAATAGGACAGACAGTTATTTAACCGTGGTTAGACAACCGATCTAGGAGAAGGAAACCTAAATTTAAACCAGCCGTACTCCGCTTAGAATGACCTTATGTATCATCCTATCCGTAGCTGAGGGTTTGGGTACATAAGAGGGTCATTCAATCTATAAGGTGAATTTTGCCTAAGGAGTTGGCAATAGGGATCACTGTTTACAGTTGCATCTTTTTCAATGAAATTAATAGCGATGGGTCTTTTCATGCCCTAGAAGACTGTTAGGCTGACCTTTTTTTACTGGCCACTGCGCCTGGAACTTTTTTCTTTACCAGAGTGTCAGTGTGTATCCACTCCATGGACTGTCTTTTCGGCTCAGGTTTGTTAAAGCAAACCCATGTTTAGCCCATTTACAAACACTTTTTGACTAAAACATGCTTCTCCGCACACATCAAACATTCCTCTGTAAACTTCACATGGTTTGCACTTTTCAGCCACCAACAATTTGATAACAGATCTCTGTTTAATCCTATAACATTTTGATTTTCCAACATTTTAAATAGCCTAAAAATAAATATTCTAGCGATATTAAACAATTTTTTCTATGAACCAATTCCAAATAATATACAATTTATATTTATAGAAACATACCTTTTTAAAAGAAGTTCCCCTTATTTACAGAATGACATACACACACAATATATATATCTATTATTATACTAAAGCTGAGTTAATCAACCATTGCTTCCTGAAGGCTTTTTTTACTGTTTAGTTTAATGATACGAAAATTATACTAAATTATTCCTTACTTTTAGGATTGAATTATGTTTGAAAAAATTATGTTTTAATTGGTTCTAATTAGTCGTAATTTGCAATTAAGTCAAAAACCGACCAATGCCTTACTTTACTGTGTCCGTCTTTCTTCCTCTCTATGTATCTGTTGACTACCTCCTCGTTATATAATGTTAGTTTCTCTGGGGGGGGGGGGGGAGAGAGAGAGAGAGAGAGAGAGAGAGAGAGAGAGAGAGAGAGAGAGAGACGGGAGAATTTGAAATGTATTTCTATGTTAAATTTCACAACCAGCAACTCGTAGCTTAAATGAGGTCAAACATTCCCTTTCTTAGAAAGCTAACAAAATGATTTTAAGGTTTCGTCTGCCCATATTTATTAAACAATTTTTTATTTGCTTTGCTAACTCCCTTTTCCCTAATCTCAATTATCTACCCAGAGCTTAATGGGTGACTCAATGGGCCACGTTTTGTCTCTCTCTCTCTCTCTCTATATATATATATATATATATAAAGTGAAACAGTATATAGAGTGTAGAAAGGGTGATTACTATAGCACAATACAATAATACACATTTTTAAATAATTTATTTAATCTATTATTCCCATATAATACTTTTTAGGGCACACTGGATTGTTTAGCCTTGGTTAGGTAACTAGTCTAGAAGAAAAACTCTGAATTGAAACCAGCTGTACTTCGTTTAAAGATTGACATTATGTCGCAGCCTACTCCTATTTTGTCTGTTTTTTTTTTGTTTTGTTTAATGGCATATGAACTTTCATGAGTTATTTAATACCAAAGACATCCTTCTAGAAGAACAGTTGTGGTATTACTGAACACATATCTTGAGGGGATGACAAGGTCCATACCTTTCCGCGCGAAAGTGATCATAATAGAGAGACTGGAGATCGAACACGCTTACGGCGATGTTGCAGTCCAGCACGCTAACCACTACGCCACCGGGACTCCCCACCGACCTTGTGTTGTATCCTGCTCGTTGTAGTGAGGTTGGCTAACTACACACATTGAATAACTTGGTTTATACCCACCTCTCACTTTCAGAAGTATGAAGATCAAAAAACAGTTTTTTGGTTTGTTTTATGGCATATCAACCCTTTTCGGGTTATTTAATGCTGAAAGAAGTCGTTTTGATAAAAAAAGTTTCTATGTCTCAAGTTCTTCAAATTGGTATAAATAATGTTGATTAACTTCGTTTGGTTCGGTTTGGTTAATTGTATAATAACCCTGTGGATTATTTAATGCCAAAAACTGTTAGAGTGTGAGATAAAAGTTGGTATTCAAATTTCTTTTATTGGTATAATTTGTGTAGACTAACATTACCTTTGGATATACAACAGTATGATAATCTAATTTTTACAACGTTTGATATGTTTATTTAAAAGCTATTGCTAAATAGTTCAATATGTAAAAAGTATAATAATATTGAGTTAACTCTCCCTCACTCTTTTTTCTTTCTTTCCTTCTTTTCATTATGTTCGATTGAGACAGATTAGTGTTATCGCCCCCCTCTCTCTACTTCCCATATTCTTTCTTTTTTATTATATTTTTTCTGTATAGTATGTCCTTTTTCTTACCTTCCTTTCTTTATAATAAAAATGGAATTCTTCATTATTTAGCTGAGGTGACATCACTCATAATAAATAAGAATTCGGCAGATAAGCAACACCAGATAATTAGAATTTACATTTTTGCATTCCATCTTGGACGATTTGGACAGTCATTCTTAACTAGAGTGTGTTTCAAAAATGATAACGGTCTGAAGTTTAAGGAACAAGCGTATTAATATATAGATGTATTTCGTGGATGTATTTCATATTTGATTCATAATTATAATAATACTAACGAAAAACAGAATAAAAAATATTTATTTCATTTTGAGTTTTATGTTTGAGGACTAAGCCTCCAAAACGGTATATCTTCTGAATTATATACAAAAATGGAAATTATTTCGCGCCAAAAAGAAACAAAACTTGAAGAAATGTAAAAGTAAGTAAAGATGGTGGAGTGGCCTATTGTCGGTATCAGTTGGACAGCGAGGGAGTCTGTCCCCTTTTCGCTAGCGCTAGACCAGGGAGATTGTTTTTGATAAGGTGGAGCGCCACACCTACCGCCAGCTCCCTACTTAACCGCACTGATCAGATTACCCAATCTGCGCCACTCATGCGCTGAGTCGGCGGGGACCGGTATCGAACCAGGAACCTTCCGATTCCTTGACGGGTGTTCTCCCGACTAAGCTAAGCCGGCCCCCTTGAAGCAATGTACATAGACAATTTCTTTCACCACAGACGGTAAACACGTCTTATCGGTCAACGGGTTTATTATCGGAAGAGGGTTAATGTCTCTGAGAGTTTATGACGCTTGAAGACTTCCATACAAAAAATATCATCCAACGAAAAATCACAAAATGAAGAAAAAAAAATGAAAATTTATAAAAATAATTCAGGCAAATATCTTTTTTTTTTTTTTTTTAACCATTTTGGTCATTATTCATTCAACATTGTTATATTTAAATAACAAAATCCAAATTCGTTGACTTTAGTAGAACTCTTTTTTTTTTTTTTTTTTTTAAAGAATTCTGAATTTGAAAAAGACATCGCTGGAAATAATTTACGTGAATATAATTTTTATTTATTATTGAACAAATTCCTAAAAAAAAAATATAAGTAAATAGATAAATGAAGAAGTGAATTGTTAAGAGCAAATTTATATTTTATTATTCAAGTTTTAAAACCAACAAAAGTGGAATCTCCATAGCGTAGTGGTTAACGTACTGGACTGTGACATTGTAGTGAACGAGTTAGAAATCCAGTCGAGCTATTACGTTCACTTTCAAACTAATACCTAAACTAAAACGTATAAACCCCCTCATCTTTCAGATATGAGTCAAATACTATTACTACTTAATCCCTATGTACATCACTAAAAGCGTCCCTTTCCTCAAAATTTTGAGAGAAATTAATTGTTTAAAAAGTCCACGTGTACTATTATTTTGCTTTTACTGATGCTCATTATGGTACTACTTTTCGACTTATACAAAAATTTGACCTTAAAATTAATTAATCTTAATTCGTTTTTAAAATGAAAATGGGCGAAGGAATTGGCAGTGCCTAGATAAAAGAGTACTCAAATGCCAGCAAGCAAAACATTATAAAAATTGAAGTATTATTAACTCAATCTTTTTGTTTTTAGCAGTTTCCTACGTTGTTAAAACGCAATCATCAGACAGGGGCTGAAAGAATGTATGGAAGATCAACCATTATATACAAAAAAGGTAAAGCGCAGTACTGATAAAAAAGTACTCTACGGCGCAAAACCGGAAGTTTAAAAGAATTCTGCGTAATCGAGGAGTGCAGTAACAAGAATGCAAATAGGGTTTACTAAATTGGTTAGTTATTACTAAATTACTAAAGGAAAGAAGGACTAACCTAAATGTACTAATCACTTAAGGTGATCCCCCTAAAAAAAAAAATAAAAAATAAAATAAAATAAAATAAAAATTAAAATAAAAAAAACCCTAAAAAACAAAAAAAATTATCTCCAAAATTTTTATCGGAAACTATTTTTTAAAACAATCTTCCTTTATTACTTCAGTGTATATAAGATGAACAAAAAGGGATAAGACAAACAGGAATATTTATTTTTTGTTTTTTATTTTTCTCAACTATTTTCGACCTTAGGAGAAAATTTCTTGTTAAAGAAATTGTTTAAGAAAGTTAAAAAAAATTATTAAAATATTTTTAAAAAGTGTTTGACAAGCCACTACAATCCGGACAGAGAAGTGTGTTAGAAGTGGCGAGTACATCAATTCTGGGACAATTCACCCCCCAAAAAAAAACCCCTCTTTGAGTTGAATTCGTTTGAAATGATACTTAAATACGTTGATTAGTCGATTTTTATGAATTGAAATAAAACACGACACTTTTTAAGGATTTACGAAAGTGTTTTTTCATGCCAGACCTCAGCGATTTATCGACTGTATGTCGCTTATAAGTGGATTATACATTCACTTCAATTTCTAAAAGAGTTTAACAAATTTAAATGAAATAGCGGAGAAGACTGCTATGGTCACTTGTTGACAGCCGACACTTTATAAATAAGGATATTTATCATCATCGTTTATAATTTTGACTTTTATTAGCCTTTACTTTCTTAATTTTAGTTTCTTTTTATACCAACTCACTCTGGTTGTTAACTCTACGAAAGCGAGGAAAAGAGTGCACTAGAAATAAGAACAAATAAGCCCCCGGTGATAATCCATTTCGGCCTCGGGTAATTAGGAAGATAAAGCATAATACTAGTCAAAATTATTTGCAATAGTGATCGATGGAGGTTTATCTTGTTAAGAACAAAATGTTCTGATAATACTTACTTACCTGCAAACTTCGGAAGGAGGAAAAACTCGAAGCGTGCCTTCATGATGTTTTTATATATATTGTTGTTGTTGTTGTTACCCTAATCTCTCTTTTGATTGGTTGAATAGGTAATAAATGTCACATGACCTGCTAGGTATTCGTAATTGATCAGGGCTGTCTGGAAGCGCAGACATTGCCCCCCCACTACTGTTACATGACCTACGTTGTTTATTTCACATTAGACTTGCATTGTTGCAAATTCGACCATCTTCGACAAATAAGATAAGTCGATCTTTTCCTTCTTAGGCTAAAGTTTTAGGTGTATTGATGTGATCTATCTCGCCTCTTGATTTGGTGGTTTGCTTTCCCGCCATAATCTAAAAAAAAAATGAATTAAATAAAGGATATTTATATATAAAATTAATTTACAAACTCAGAATCAGAATGTTTCGATATTTCAAATAGGAATATTCTCATCAATCGAATGGTATCGACGTAAAACACTGCACCAGTTATGTACATAGTATATCGGCATCACAGTCTCGGAAGACCATAGATTTCCCACGCTCTGGAGTTTTCTTTTTTGTTGGTTGGTTGGATTTAACGGCATATCAACCCTTGTTGGGTTATTTTATGCCGAAAACGTTTTGTCTTATTCATTCTTGGTGTGTATTCAACATTTTTATCAAACTCATTTTTAAGCTCAATTTTTTAAACACATTTTTTTAAATTCATTTTTTCTATTTAACCCATCGATGGGACTCTACGATTCAGAGTGGACCAGGGAGTAATAGCGATGAAGGGTTACTCCACACTCCGCATAGTTCCGGAAGTGGAACTTAACCATTAGATGGAGTTTAACGACATATCCAGGACACATTATGAATTGGGCTTTAAGAAGCCGATTTTACAAGAATAATAGTAACAGGGAGTATTTCTAAAAAATATATTTTGATCGTATCTTGGATTTTTATTTTTCTTCCTCGATCGAGTGTGTGATAACAAGCCACTATAGAGTCGTTGATCTTATAGACGACATAACGAGAGTGTTGGGTCGTTGGTGATGCGTAATCGAAAATTGGCAATGATACTTTACGAGATAAAAAGATATTAGCGGCAAACTAAAGCCACACTTAACAAAACTAAGACCAATTAAGAGATAAGGAAAAAATAGCTGTAAATGCGAAATTAATTAGTTCTGACGAAACAAGTGCTTTTAGATTTTTTGTGCAATAAATTATTGAAGGTTCTTTTCTTTTCTTTTTTTTTTTTTGTTCACTCTCCTTTTTACTGATTCATCATGCTCGAAGGATCTTCACCATTTTTAGCCTTCAACTCTCCTGATCAAAATATATAAACTTTATGTCTGACTCATAACCTCAAGTACGTCCGGCATTTACAGACGAAACCCTCAAAATATTTATTTTTTATTATTATTCCGTTTGTTTTTCTATAACATTCAAAAAATATCATGAATGTTTTTTTAGCCTGGCACTTCAACTTATTAAAAACATTTTTTTAGCATTTAAAACATTTAACCTGGTATTTTAACATGCGGAGGCGCTCTGCGTGTAACGGTTACCGTCAAAAGAAATGGAATCGGTCCCCCGAGTTCAAATCCTGGAAGAAGCTGTTTGCATTTCACTTAGCACTAATGACTTTGAGAAAGGCATCTCTTCTCCATTTCCAACTATGAATAAATTCTTGCGCATATTGGGTTCTTTAGCCTTGGTTAGGCAACTCGTCTAGGAGAAGGAAAACTCTAAATTCAAACCATGGTGAAGGCTAGAAGAAATCATTATATCTAAAAAAACAATCATGGTAATTACAACGTTATAATTAGGAGGTGCACTTCGTGTAATGGTTATCGTTAAAAGAAATGGAATCAGTGATATATTATATGATGGTTAGTAAGCTAGTCTCGCAGATATATTACAAATGAAAAGTGTGTTCAATTCTCACTGGATACCCTATACTTGTGACCTTGAGTCACATTCTACCCGTGGCGAACGGGTTGGGTAAATACCTTCCTCTACAACAAACCAGTTTGAAAGAATGGATGTTATTCAAGAGCCCCGCTCACCATTACATATGGTCTGTTTGTAACTATATATATATATATATATATATATATATATATATATAGTCTTATTTTGTCTAAGCTCCCTGAAATAGATTATAATGCTAAATCTCTAAGTCTTTTGTTATTTCTTTACTCATATATTTGCTCTGTGACTCTGTGAACATTAAGAGCACACATTGAGCTCTCAAACTGCGACTTGGTTTTGTTTAAATAAAACTCTTGTGTCGTAAGGAAGATTTCTTTCTGGACTTTTGGATTATATATATATAATATATATATATATATATATATATATATATATATTAGTTCTTTAGCCTTTAGAATACAACTATTAACATATCGTATCAATAATTATGCTCCTGTCAAAAAATGACCCCCGACAGAAATTAATGAAAGCACTAATAATATCTTAATCAATTTTCTTAAAACTTATTTTTAAAACAAAAGAAAATATTTGATAGAAATTATTTTCTTCTAATAAATACAAACTAAGTTATTTGGTTCTAAAATCTGGATTTATATTTGTATTAAAGCAAAAAGGTATCAAGTGGGATTTTCAATACCAAATTCGCTAGGTTTTAAATTACTCATAAACGCATTGAAGGTAGGGCTTAGAATACTCTGACTGGACACCCAACATATAACTGAGCTAAGTTCAAAACCTGATCAAGGCTGTCTGTATTTTATTATGTGTCAATACCCTTGAGAAAGGTATGAATTCATCTGGTCTTTCCCAAGATATGGATAAATGGCAAGGAAAGCTTGTTTCTTTAGCCTTAGTTAGGCGACCAGTCCAGGCGAAGGAAAACTATAAATTCAAACCAACCTTACGAAGGTGTTAGATAAATATATAGTAACTTACTGAAAAAAAAGCATTGAAAAAATATGCTAATTCTTCAACTTAGAATGTTTTAGCATTTTCAAAAAATAACCCGGTATTTCAACATTAGGATCTTTCTTTGTCTGTCTGTCTGTCTGTCTGTCAGTCTCTCTCTCTCTCTCTCTCTCTCTCTCTCTCTCTCTCTCTCTCTCTCTCTATATATATATATATATAATCATCAACCCCTCCTCACGAGCAGGATGTGACATAAGGTCAATTTATTGAGCGGAGTTTACAAGGTTTAAATTTAGTTTTGATTCTCATAGACTGGTTACCTGACCAAGGTTAAAGAGCCCAGTTTGCCCTATTATTTACTCATATCTGAAGAGAAAATAGTTGGATTCATACCTTTCTCAAGGTTATTAGCGCTATATGAAATGTAAAAAGCCTCGTCCAAGATTTGATCTCGTCTCGTCGTGTCCATTTCCTACGACGGCAACCATTACACCACGAAGCTAATTGATATCATATAACCGTGAGCAACCCCCAAAAAAACCCTCTTAAAACAACTCCATAAAAATGTAAATATAAATGTACAATGGACGCAATTCCCTAAACATAAACACAAAATAACCCTTAACGGGTTGGCATGCCATTAAAATCAATCCATCAATCTAAGTCATAAGCTCGACCCCCAGCGTATCTATATTATCATTCTGCTTGTTTTCTATCTTCGATAAAAGTGCAGTATCTGCTAGTGATATTGATTCTTACCGAGTGCTCCATATTTCAGATATAACGCAAAAATGAAGGTAAATTTAGTAAGTAATGATTACATACATATGTATTTACCTAACTCATCTACACAAGCAGAATGCGACACAAGGTTAATATTTAAGAGAAGGTTTGAATTCAGATTTTTCCTTCTCCTATACAGGTTGCCATACCATGTTTAAAGAATCCAGTCTATCCTACTATTTACCTGTAACTGGAGGGAGAATAGTTGGATTTATACTTTTCTCAAATGCTATTGAAATGCAAACAGTTTCGTCCAGGGTTTGAACTCGGTTCACCGTGTCCATTTACATAGTCAATAAGCGTTATATCACGATCGCCTACTATGTGGGTAAGTTTAAATGTTGATGGATATCAGTTTACATTCAATTTTAAGTAAGAAATATATATACATATTATATAATAGAATATTAATCATATCATTATATTGTTTGATATATCTATACGTATATAAAGGGCAGTTGGTGTGTATGTATGTATGTATGTAGGTCCGGATGAAACTACGAAAATAAAACAATTAATGACAAAGTAAATTATATACACTTCAAATATTATATATATATATATTTGTGCAAAAATTATGAAGATTTGATTTATATATGAAGCTATTTAAAATTTTAAATATACATAGTAATAGCATTGAAATTCTACTTAAAAATGTCCGGCATTTGTAAATTTCAAAAGTAAACAAATCAATACACTAATTTTTTTCCGCCCCCTCTACCCAATTGACACCGGGTAACCTCTTCTAGTTTATAAAGCGTGCTCACTATTGGTGATAGTGAATAAGTAGATCTAAATTTATATTGCGTAGACACATATTTAACAGCGCTTGGTGACTGCCTGTCTCCTCCTTATACGGACATCTGGCAAAAAGGCCTCGTTACAATGTAATATATATATATATATATATATATATATATATATTTGTTTACAACTTATCATATATATATATATATATATATTATATATATATATATATATATATTCGTCTTCCTTAAGTGTACGACCGTTATCATCTTGCAACACCCTCTGGTTAAAAATGAGACTGTCTAAATCGTCCAAGATGAAATGCAAAAATGAAAAATAAAATTAACACACTGATACACTCATTTATTGGTCCCATTTTTTTAATTAACTGATAGTCATGTTAATTACAGAATGGTATGATATGTTGGGTCACGACCTCTAGAATTAAAGTTGAAAAAATGTGACACACTGAAATTCGCATTTATTATCAGAGATTTCTGTTTTTAGTTTGTGATGACCAGAAAGTAATTAGTCTAACAATTACTAATACAATTTCTCGACTAATATACAACTTTGGAATCCAAATTTCAGCATTGCGGGTCCGGACTCGTACCGGAAGGTTTTCAATTAGCTCACGAAGTAGACTTGATTTTAAAATACTATTATATGTTGGGTCACGGCCTCTAGGATTAAAGTTGAAAAATGTGACACACTGACATTGAAATCTATTTGCCCCGGAAGGTTTTTAATTTGTTGACGGAATCGGCCTGATTCGAAAATGGTATGATATGTTGGGTTACGGCCTCGGAGTAAAGTTGAAAAATTGTGACACACTGACATTCGCATTTATTATTAGAGATTTCTGTTTTTAGTTTGTGATGACAAGAAAGTAATTAGTATAACAATTATTAGTGTCATTTCTCGACGTCAGTTTTGTCACGTAGGCACATTTATGTACAGTTTGAAGTCAGAAGAATCAGTGTTTTTTCTGAACAAGTTTCAAAGCAAGGTTGGGGGAATCGGGGCGATAACCAGCCAAGCTCTACATGCAACCCTGGCCCCCTCTCTCTCCTAACACACACACACACACACACACACACACACACACACACACACATACACTCAAGAAGACACACACACACACACACACACACACACACACACACACACACACACACACACACACTCATCCTCTTTTTCACATGCTTATACGTACGCATGTGTCCTATCTTCCAAAATTGTTAGCATGTTGCACAATCAGCGTCTAATTCGAATGTGCCAGTGATGAGAAAACCACGTGATTAAAAATAAAAATGTCTGCATTCGTCCGACTCTGTGGCGCCCTCTACGTTTTTTTATCATGTGTTACTTTGTTGATCATAAACAAGATATTTGCTGATACTTAATTCGTGGGGGTGCTTCCACTCATTCGCCTGGACAGTTAGCATTTACACACAAACACAAACAGATACATAAGACACACACACACACACACACACACACACACACACACACACACACACACACACACACACTATTTACTAGTGTCAATAAAGGAGGGATTTGTTGGTATCATAACGACATGGGAAAAATGTAATCTCTTATTGAAAAGATGGTGATAGAATGACGAGCATGTACAATAGTTAGTTTCAACTTGAATAATGGATAACATTTCACTTCTATCCCATCAGGTATGACACAAGGCCATAGATGTAGGTCGCTAAGTCGATTTGGTTGGTTTGTTGTATTACGGCATATCAATCCTTTTAATTCATTTAATACCAAATCAAGTCATTTTGATATTCGGTATACAGTACCTGCTGTTGCTTATCTAAGTATTTAACGGGCTCATCACTGCTTAACTTCGGTGATCTAGCAAATCTGTCAATAGAGAAGTGGCGTAATAATTTTAACGGTTATCATCGTAAGGAAATGGAATTGGCATCCTGAATTCAATTTATGGACGAGGCTGTTTGCATTTCACTTCAGGAGGATGTGAAACAAGGCGAATTTTTAGGTGGAGTTTAACAGGTTCAATTCAGAGTTTTCCTTCTATTAGACTGGTTACCATATTAAGGCTAAAGAGCCCAGTCTGTCCTACTATTTACCAATAGATGGAGGAGGAAAATACTTTTCCCAAGGGTATCAGCACTAAATGAAATGCAAGCAGCCTCGTCCAGGATTTGAACTATGGTCACCATGTCGATTTTGTACAACGATAACCATTACACAACGAGCACCTCCATAGCAAATATTACTCTAGTGTATTTTTCATACTGGAACATTCAGTGTTCGGTATACTAGTACACTCAAACAAGGTTTCGCACTAACAATAAAGTACTTTGCCAGAGAGTACTAAGAATTGAGATCTTAAGTAGACGGTTCCCGTAATGATCAGCCGACTACTCTAAACAGCAGTAATCAAGTAGTCTTAGACCAGTTCACTTATTCTGTAATGAAAGGTAAGGCTAGTCTACAACAGTTTTTAGTCCGACCGAGAAATTTTCAACACTACTTCGCATATTGATGCACTAGGACCAGTGTCCTCATCTGACACCATAGCCCGCAACAAATTACAAGGATAATCATAGAAGGGCGACTGATGTGCGGTCAAGAGAAGCAAACAAACTGGATAGGCAGAGCCTATCATTTTTAGCAAGTAGTCTAAAATAATGGTTAAACGGAGGGAAAATTCAGTACGGGAGTCATATAGCTTTGATTGGCAAAGTATCCCCTCAGGCTCCTCATTATCTTAGAGGGTAATGTGACCAGGTGACCCTGGGAAAGTAGAATTGGAAGTTATTTGAGTCCAGCGGCTAGTTTGGACAAGACGAATCTTTCTGTTTCTACCCCCACGCGCGTGTGAGTTAAGAATATATCAGGTGAAAATGTATAATTTAAAAATGAAAATGGAGGAATAAAGTTGTGTGTTTCCAAGGAAAATTTCTCCGTGTTTTTCTTGAAAATAACAAAGAAAAATGGAACCTTGAGATACAACCTCCTACCAGACGAAGGTACACCGATACAACCTCAACCACCGCCTTCTAGCATCCATATGATAAAAAGGGTTGGGCTGCCTTGAAAGCAATACGGTTGGTACAATCATATAGGTGCTAGGGCTTGACGTGATCAGACGATTGATCAGAGATGCCCCCTCTCCGACTGCCCGTCTAGACACTCACGGCCAACTGGTAACCTCATTGGGGTTTAGTGGTGTCTTACTCTTCTGCAGAAGTGCAGTCGGTGTATTCTACAGCTGTCGGCTGGGGTCTTACCCTTCTGCAATGGTGCATTCGGCGTATTATACAGCTCCAGCTGACAGGGTAGGGTCTTACTCCTCTACAGGGGCGCAGTCGGCGTATTCTACAGCCCTAATCATACAAGGTTGGGTCTTACCCCTATACAGAGGTAGAGTCGGCGTATTCCACAGCCTCAGCCGACAGGGCTGACAATAAATAAAAGGAAAATAAATGATTTCTTTATTTTCTGAATCTGAAACGAATATTTTATCAATTCAGTCATCGTTTTCATTACAAAATGGCCGCTTCCTTTGCAATTTAATTTGTGACAATCAAAAATTGCAATTTATCAACTGAAAAGAATAAACTATGTAAAGATAAATGACAAAAATAACACCAACACCTGTTTTAACCATTTAACTTTGTATATTCGCTTTCACGCTTTGGTGAGAAATATGTCAGAGAGTTCTGTTGTACCCGTTTTCAATGAAACTACCATTGTATTAAGATAAATCTGAGCTTCACATCGTGGTATAATCGTTAGAAATTTAAATTCTAACGTATAAAATATCGAGACTGAATTTAATTAAGAATTTATGTGGGAAAGTAAAAAATTATCAGCACTCTTGTTTAAAAAAAAAATCTAGTTCACTCTACTATATTAGTTTAGCTCAGTCGGTAGAGCGTCGGACTTGGAACCACAAGGTTCTGGGTTCGATACCGACCCTCTCCAGCTCAGCGTATGAGTAGCACAGGGATTTGTGAAATAACGTGAGGAGCTGACGGTATGTGTGACGCTCAGCCTCAGACACCAAAAACAATCTCCTTGGTCTAGCGATTGTGATAGACGACACCTTGACGACTTTTATAGGTAAATAACAGAGTAGACTGTTCTCTTTAGCATTAATAAAGCAATCAGTCTAGGAGAATGAAAGATTCTGAATTCAAAACCTGAAGACAGTTGTTCAGAGAATTTATGGCATACTAGTGCACCATTCATGTTATCGGCTCATCCAAAAAGTGTAGCTAGTCCCACAGAAATCTTTAGCACAATAATCAAATTACGTATGTAAGCAATCTAGTGGTTCACATCTTTAACTAAACTATTGTCTACAAAGAGAAGAGATAATAATATTTGTATAGAGTAGGCACTGCCAATTTCTTCGGCCATTTTCATTTTAAAAACGAATTAAAATTAATTAAATCGATTACTTAAGGTCAATTCTTTAGCCGTAAAGTAATAACATAATGAGCATCAGTATAAAAAAAGAAAAAAAGAAGAAAAATAATATTAATTAATTAATTTATTTTTATATATTTTAAACAATTAGATTTTGCCAAAGTGAAGATTTATGCAGCGCTCTAAACAATCCCTATTATCAGCAGTGTTTTCCCATAAAATTATTTTTCTTCTCTTCATACCTTCATTCTTTTGTCTTTTTATTTATACAATAATTTATTTCGAAAGTATATAACCCCACCGGGGGAGGGGGAGGGTTTAAGTGACCTTGAAAAAATCAGAAAGTTTTCGAAATTAAATAACTGGTGCATTATAAATTCATTCATTGATAAATCAACACTGAAAATTTAATTAAAATTGGATAATTGCCTGATTTTTGGTATTTTTTTAAACATTAAAAGATCCTAGCTTTTATCTAGACTCGAAACACTGAACAAAGGCAGGAAAATGCAACTATCTGGCCACTAGACTGGCTCTTAGTTTTTATACAAATTTCTTGTATCAATTAGAAAGTGAACTTCTGTTATATACCCCTTTTGTATCGGGTATATAAATGACGAGAGGTGTGTGTTCTGAAGAAGGTTATATTTTGCCGACCGGTCATCTTCTTTTGGGGGGATTTCTTCCTCTGGTTGATACGGGACTTCCTTTATCCTGGGATCTGGTTGTCTGTGTTCATCCTCTTTGTTTTTAAATGATGACGCAAGACTTAGTACATATTTCTCAGACGTCTTTATTACCCGAAAGCCCAAAACTGTTCAACCGCGCGGCGAGAAGATTGCTTACTTGGGAACAGGCAACCATTACGTCTGCCCCCAAATTCTAAAACTAACTCAGTTCCCTTTACACGCTTTGCCTTTAATCAATAAGAAATCAGTGGTTAGGTCAGTGAAAGGTGAACTGGGGTCAATAACTTCTATAACGGTCATACTATGATTCAATGGTAACTTTCCATTTACGAATACCGTTATTTAAATTTTACTACACTACAGTACACAATACGTAGGCTACACACGAATTATATAACACTTTTACAAAACTAAAAACCAATGAAATCAAGGATATTCTTTCAAATAAAAATGAAATCCTTATTGAGGTGTCAGTGGTTTCAGCAATCAGAGTGAATTAGTTTTTTTCAATGCACTTGGTCCAGCGGTCCACAGCTTGCGTATTCCCTCCCAGAAGAAGGTTTTCGGTTGGTCCTGCAACCATTTATGCATCGCTTATTTCCTGCTCGCTCTTCATGTATCATGCTTGTCCAGCCACTTTTAAACTTCGCTATTAACTCATACACACTTCTACACGGTAGTAACTGTTCCCAGTATTGTGCTAAAAGCCTCCGACGAATGTCAGCCTCTGAAACTCCTTTCGACCAGAGATATTGGGTCACTGCTCTTTGTTATTCCCAGGTGAATATCGTTAGTGGAACCGCCATGTTTACACTGTTAAACAGTCAGTAAAATGTTGCGATCCGGCTCAAACATCGATTACGTGACCACAACAGTGAAAATCATCTGTAGGCTGCAGGTTCAATCCTGACTACGGACAAAAATAAGATACAATATTTATCGTAGGTTAACACTTTTACCCAGTCATGGTTAATGGAATGCGAACAATCTACCCAAATGAGTTAAATAAAGATCATGCATATTTAAGTTAGGATAGTGTGTATATGAAGTTAACGGCGCCTGGTTTTTGAGAATTTCTTGCTTATGCGATTTTAAAACCACTTGGATTCAAGCCACATGGTTACTGATAGTTTTTCGCCAATGCAAGTTTAAAACCAATTTGTTTGAAAATCGCACAGGGAAGAAACTTTCAGTAACCAAGTGTCGGTAGCTTCATGCCCTAACACTATCCTATATATATATATATATATATATATATATATATATTATATATATATATATAAGTAAAGAAATAACAAAAGACTTAGAGATGCAGCAGTTATAGTCTATTTCAGGGAGCTTAGACAAATTGTCTAACTCTCCCGATTCATCAGATGCGAATAATATGAATCGGGAGAGTTAGACAATTTGTCTAAGCTCCCTGAAATAGACGATAATGCTAAATCTCTAAGTCTTTTGTTATATCTTTACTTATATATTTGCTCCGTGACTCTAACATTAAGAGCACACATTGAGCTCTCAAACTGCGACAGGTTTTTTAAATAAAACTCTTGTGTCGAAAGGAAGATTTCTTCTCTGGACTTTTGGATTATATATATATATATATATATTATTATATATATATATATATATATATATATTAGTAATAGTAGTAATAGTAATAAAGGAAAAGATTTATGGTCCACTTTCGATCTTAATGATTTCATTAGGACCCACATTATACTATATTTTCCAACTTACATACCACAAGGCTCCGGGTTTGATACCGGGCCTCACCAACTCAGCGTCTGAGTGTGCGGTAAAGTGAGGAGCTGGTGGTAGGTGTGGTGTTCCGTCTCAGACGCCAATCTCCTTGGTCTAGCGCTAGTGAAAAGGGCATAGGCTCCCTCACTGTTTGGCTGATGCCAAATTTAGGCCACCCCGACGACTTATCATGTTTGATATATTGAGCACTTCTGGACAATTTACTAATGCCACTGCAACAGAAAAATAAAAGCGGCAATTGGATATATATATTATATATATATATATATATATATATATATATATATATATATAATGTGTGTGTGTATAAGACTCCCACTGGATGTCATTTATAATAAAAACTCCTGATAAATCTATCTCAATGTGTGTGAATATGTGCCCGTGTGTGTATGAGTATCTGTGCCCTCCTCTCCCTATATATAGATGTCCAGAGATATATGTCTACATATAGCCGCATACAAAACAACCGTTTCGCCCATCGCCTGTATAGGTGTAGGCAAGAGTGTCTTCTTAATCACAGTCGGGCTAGAAAAACGTCGATCCCGAGTTAATCGCCCCGTAAGTTAATCCCCGTCGATCTTCAGCGCAGATTATTGGCAAAACAAAGATTTATAAGCAAATGACTGCATCAGCATCAATCCTATGACAAAGAGGCCTCGCCGAAAAACGCCGACATCTGGATAGGAAACTAAAATGTTGAAGCCGAACGATAATGTCTCTAGATAGACATGCGCATTTGCTTATGTGTTAGGTCTCGGGGTTGGGGCGAGGAGAAGAAGAAGGGGGACGGTTATGCGAAATCGCTGCAGGTGAGAGGGCCGCAAGGGGGCGTTCTAGTCGAAAGAAATGGGGGAACAATATTGCAATATGGTGGCTGGTTTGTTGTTTTTAAGCTCTCTTTGATGGCAGATTCGTTTTTAGCGAGAAAGATAAGTTCGGCGTGCATGGTCGCGCCAATAACAATTATAAAGAAATAAATAAAGTGACGCCCGCCGTCGAGTTACGAGATCTCGAAAAACAAATCTCGTTGACCACAATACACCATTAATAACATACGCGTGTGTAGAGTTTCAAATGTATATAGGTTTGCACATTAGTGTACGTATAAAGATACGACTAAAAAGAGATAGGCACATAATTAAACACTCGTTGGCAAATGCGTACACAGGTTTGCATTAATGTATGCATATTTTATATGTAATAGATATATATATATATATATATATATATATATATATTATATATATATATGTGTGTGTGTGTGTGTGTGTGTGCGTGTGTGTGTTTGTTGATAAATATACAAAATGACTACTAAATATTATATATAAATATACATGGAATTGATCTGATAAATAGCGTATATTTCTCAAATATATCACTATAAATACATGTCACTCATGTATATATTATATATATACATATATATATATAATCAAGGTATTATAAATACAGTAACCAATATCATTGCTAGAGTATATTATATATATATAGCGCGTAGGCGAGAGACTGACCGTTACTAGCGCCGTCGACTTTATATCTTCACTACCTTAATTGTATATATGTATGACCCCTATATAATCCGGCTTTGTGCAGCTCCCTTCTTACAGTAAAAAAACGAGATGGTCATTAGCTCTGCTATAATTTCAGAGCTGTATTCTTGTGATCCTTAGAATCCCCATCAGACAGCTTTCGCTTTCTTACAGAGTTTTGCTTCAGTGAGGAAGGTTTTCCTTCTTTCCCAAATGCTGTCATTACTTTCTAGACAGTACTCATTGTTACACCAAATAATTCAACGGTTTTTGTTACAATAGCACCAACAATTTGACTTATGTCTAATAGATATGCAATTTTAATGAAATTTGATTTATTTCTTCTCATGAGTGTTTCCATTATTTTATTTACATTACAACCCCTGTATATTGATAATATAGAATGCTATATTTATAAGTAAGTAAGTAAAGTCGACAGGGCGGCCTAAAGTCGGTATCAGCCAGTCAGCGAGGGAGTCTATCCCCTTTTCAATAGTGCTAGACCAAGGAGATTGTTTTAGCATCTGAGGTGGAGCGCCACACCTACCATCAGCTCCTTACTTTACCACGCAGATCCCTGAGATATCCATACGCTGAGTTGGCGCGGACCGGTATCGAACTAGGAACCTTGTGGCTTCTAGCCGAACGCTCTACCGACTGAGCTAACCCGGCCCAGTGCTCAATATCGTAGAGAGAGCATGCATGAAGTCAACGGCACTTGATTACTGATAGATTCTCAACCCAAGTGCACTTGGGTTGAGAATCGCATTCGCGAGAAACTGTCTGTAACCAAGCACCGTTGACTTCATGTCCATGCTAACTATATATATATATATATATATATATATATATATATATATATATATATATATAAGGTGTGTAAAAAAAAGTATCGAGATTTTTTGTTCTTTTTGATATACCTTTTATTCTGAAAAAATTAATGTTCCATTCATTGTTTATTTCTATCTTGGTAAATACAGCTTCAATCTCTATACTTTTATGACACACCTTGTATATATATCAACATCCCAAAATTTAGTTCTGACAGTTAACTTCCTATTTCATGTTATCTGTCAATGTTTTCATTGCAAAGTTTCGGCCGATCTATCCTTTGGTGTCAGGTGTATAAACCCTAAGAACTACCCCCCCCCCGGAATATACCCTTGTCAAAGGCCGAGGAATAGGTTATCATTATTCAGGTTATTATTAATTTTCTTGCAACGTTCAGGGCTCTTTTTTCGCCGATTTTTATGCCCCTACCTAATGTATGCAAATTTATTCAAATTCAATACAGAGAAACAAATTAATAGTATCCATAAATAAATATGCACATGTATATGTATTTTTTCTCGCCTGGATTAGTATATAAACGGATTTGGTGATCTTAACTCTTGTAAACGACGCAATAATGAATGCATGATTAACGAACTAGAAAAGATGAGCCTGTGCTTTATATACACATCGATGTTTGTATGAAAAAAAAGAAAAAAAAGAAAGAAGCTTTTAAAGCCATAACAAATAATCGTGTGAAATATAAAATATTCACACCAGACTCTTGTTTCCTAATCCGATATCTTTTTTATCTGCTGTGTTGTAAAATTAGGATATCATATGAACAAGGCGTGTATATATTTAGATGCACGTTGGTATTTATGCTTGGAATTAGTTGGCGGTATCAATGCGGTTGACAGTGCAGAGTTCAGGCGCCTGTCTTACGCAGCCATAAACCAGGATTTGAGTCATCATTTGAATATTGAATGTGCTAAAGGAAACATTTAGGATATTAAAACCACTAAATCCAGAGAGCCTCACCGGTGAACAGTGGTTAGCGAATTAGTTTCAAAGACCATTATAAGTAGGTTCGATCCTTACTGTGCGCTTCATACTTATCAGAAGTACTTTATTATAGAGTATATCTATATTGATAATCGTGTTCCTTAATTGTACGACCGTTATCATCTTGCAACACCCTCTGGTTAAAAATGATATCGTCCAAAATGAAATGCATATATGTAAATCCTGATTATCTGTTGTTACTTATCCGCCGAATTATTTCTTATTTCTTATGGGTGTCGTCACCTCAGCTAAATAATGTATCATTCCGTTTTTTATTCTAAAGAAAGAAAAGGAAGAAAAAGGACATGATACTCAGAAAAGTATTATAAGAAAGAAAGAGAGTGAGTAGAAAAAAGATAGAGAGAAGAGGTGAGCGTGCGGAAGCGATAACGCTAATCTGATCAAAATTGTTGTAATGGATCTGCGAGACTAGTGTGCAAACCATTACACCACGGTGGGACGCCCATAGTATTTGCCCATCCCGTTCGGGTAGGATGTAACACAGGGTCGCAAGTATAGGGAATTAAGTTAGGATCGAAATCGCTATTCAGTAGTAATGGATCTGAAATAGTAGCTTGCTAACCATTACACCACGATGGGACGATAGGTTTGTATTTACCCACCCTTCCGCCATGAACAGGGTGCGACACAATTTTTAAGTGGGGTGCCGGTGGTTTGAATTCAGAGTTTTCTTTTCCTAGACTGGTTGCCTTGCCGCGGCTAAAATCTCAGTATGTTCTTATATCTACCCATAGCTAAGGGGTGAAGAGATGGAGTCAAGCTATTCCCAAAGTCACCAGCGTGAAATGAAACGCTAAACAGACTCGTCCATCATTTGAATTAAGGTCGATTCTATTTCCCAAACGATAACCGTTACGTTGAACGCTCATCCATCCGGACTTCGGACTCTGGATTGGTAAGGAATCTAATATCAGCATGATCCCAGGGGCCACCGACAGGCAACACCTACCTCCTCGATTTAAAGGGACAGGGCTGCGTTTATTGTCCAGTGCCTGAGGCGTCTCAAAGGAATAATGCGGAGTTTGTGCGTGGTTCCTAACTATAATTATTCTTGTGTTCAACAGCCATGATGGGATGTCAGTAAATACTTATTAAAGCCGCCTGGATTTGAACTCTGAATCACGGGGTTTCCAGCAATATATAACCTTCTTCATCGAAGTGGCTTGAATTTTTATAACAATTGACTGCAGTGATCTCTGCTTTTTCTATTTGACCTTTGAGTCTGACATCTGCGAGACTAGAATTCAAACCATTGCGACACGATGGTTTCTTTGACTTGAAACTGACCTCTTGATTCAATAATGCTTTTCTTTCTTCTCTTCTTCTTCTTTTCCTTTTTTCTTCTTTTCTTTTTTTTTTCTTCTTCTTTCCCTTTTTTTTCTTTTTGTTTCCCTCTTTTTCTTCTTTTTTCTTCTTTCTCTTTTCTTCTTCCTCTTTTTATTTTCTGTTTTCTTTTCTCTTTTTCTTTTCTCTTTTCTCTTTTCTCTTTTTCTTTTTCTTCTGACCTTTCTCATAAACTTGAAGAGAAGAACTTCATTCTACTCGACCTTTACAACAGATTCCATTTATTTCTTATATAAAATAACAAACTATACTATGCTTGGATTTTGCAACGGCCAAATGTGGGTATATATATATATATATATAATATATTATATATATGTGTGTGTGTGTGTGTGTGTGTGTGTGTAAGTTGTAAATGGAAATGAATCCGACGATATATTGAAAGGATAAATAAATAAAGGATGAATAAAGGAAAGAAAATGTTGAATGGGTGAAATTGATTTAATATGAGTTTACTAACACATGTTTCGGCCAGAATTTTGTTCATGTACACATGTATTCAATTTTTATTATCTTAAATATAGGATGAAATAATAATAATAGAAAAATAGCTTACAAAGAATAACGGCCTTCATCAAACATTTTACTCTGATGAAGGCCGTTATTCTTGGTATGCTTAAATATTTTATAATTTTCTATTAGCCATTCACATACAGTGCTATTTCGCCGTTTCACAGGTCATCAGTGCAACTAGACAAGGTCGAACTCCGACCGATTTGTCATCAGTCAGAGTTCTTACCAACGCGCCATCTACACACCCACTTTTTACAAATTGAATTTTACTGTTATAAACATATTATGCCACAGGGAGTGCTCTATCCATTTTAAGGATAGCTATGCAATTTTTGGCTAATTAGCGGCCACTAGAAAATACCATTTCTAGAGAGCTCAAGTCACCAGGATGATGATGATGATATATATATATATATATATATATATATATATATATATATATATATATATATATATACCAAAACCTTGACACAGGATGCGACTCAATGTCAATTTCTTAAGCGTAATTTAACAGGTTTGAATTGAGAGTTTTCCTTCTCCTTGGCTGGTTACCTAGACATGGTTACCTAGCCAAGTCTGTCCTACTATTTACCCATAGCTGGAAGGATAATAGTTGGATGCATACCTTTCGCAAGAATATTAGGGCTATATGAAATGGAAACAGCCTTGTCCAGGATTTGAACTTGGGTCGACGAGTCCATTTCCTACGACTTTAACCATTACACCACGCGCCTCCAACTGTAACCATTTAGACCGTGACTTAAGACACTTTTTTAAAAATACACTACAAAATACAAAAATATCACTCTCAGAACAACAAACATGGAGACTTATTCTAAAAAATCCTTTTTTTCATCACCATGAAAGCATAAAACTGAGTACCCCCTAAGTGTCGCATGGATTACAATGTATGTAATGAGGGCCACATGGATTACATATATCTGCCATGAGGGGCCACGCACGACAAATAAGTTTTTAAATCCTTCTTCTATATTAACAGAACAAAGTTTTTACTATAAGAAAGCAATGGAAAATGGTTTTACGATTGAATACATTGGAAAGAGTTTGATTATCATAACGTATTAAGTTTAATATAAGAAATAATTATATATGGTTTTACTATAGGAATACATTGGAAAAGGTTTTACAATGAGAAAGTATTGGAAAACGCAAGCTGCCTCGTCCAAGATTTGAACTGGGGGTCGCCGAGTCCATTCATTTCTTATAACGATAACCATTACGCTACATGCGTAATATAAATGAAGTCTGTATGTATGTGCGCCGTACATAGCTAAATTATTTCGCATTCACACTGAAAGCAATTATGTTGTAGACTGTCCAGCAAACGATTCTTCTTCTTCTTCTTCTTCTTCTTCTTCTTCTTCTTCTTCTTCTTCTTAGTCACCGGACTCGTCTTTGCCTCCTGCCAATCAAAGATACGACTTGTCTATACCATAGCATTACTTTTTCCTTTGATTTGCTGATGATTGTGCATGTTCAGTTATTCTCTGTCCGGTTGGCAAAAGAGGGGCTGGGGTGGGGGCAAAGGGATTGGGAATTTAAATGGATATTGAATCGAGGGAGTAGGGAATTTCATTTACCCTCAACTCTACCTATGCGTTGATTAAATTTGTAAATTTCTATTTATCTCAATTGAACTCTCAAAGAAAAATGAAAGAAAAATAGAAAAACAAAAGAAGCCCCTATCATAAAGAGGAAGATACAATCGTGCATTGACAGTACCAACTTAAGAGCTGTCAATCGGACGATTTTTTTTTTCAATCAAATTAAAAACGGACTCTTTGAATGAAGTAGGTTACAACCCAACCGTGGTGAAATGGTTGGCAACTAGTCTGGCAGCATTAATTACTGAATAGGGAGTTCGATCCTCAATGGATGCCCCTTACTTATTATCTTACCCATGGGCGAACGCGTTGGGTAGATACCTATAACCCAACGCTTTTAATGCCTCTAACCAGAAATAGTAAAGTGCAGCCCTGTCGGGTGGTGATTTAGAATACACTGACTGCACCTCTGCAGAGAGGTAATACCTCCCCCAATTGAGCCACCTGTTGGCCGGGGTGGCGACCCGTGATGCTTAAGGATGCCAGCCTGGTAGCTGAGCAGTCCATATCATACAATTCATTTTGGCCCTTACTTAAGTTAGACTGGCGGTCGGAGAAACCCCTCCAATAAATCGTCGTTCAAGTCTATATGATTGTTATAGCAAACCCCTAACCCTTTTTGTCATATATGTGCTTGAAGGCGGTTACTGAGGGTCTTAACGCCCTGGGTATAAAGTTAAACTCTATCTGATAGTGAGGTTCCAGTTCTAGAGCTCTAGGGAATGTGGAGTACCTCTTCATCACCGTTACTCACAGGTCCACTCTGACCTGGAGTGGTAGTACCTGTTAAGTCAAATAAAAGAAAGTGGGTTTGAAAAAACGTGTTTAAAAAGATTAAGTACCCATAAAGAATGAATAAAACGTCTTCGGCATAAAATGACCCCACAAGGGTTGACATGCCGTAAAATCCAATCAATGACCTAACCAACTGATAGTAAATACTGTCAGATTCCCACACTATGTCAACCCAAAATGGTAAAGCAGCGTGAAAGTGCGCATACAATGGTAAATGGTGGTGTAATAAGCATGGGTCAATTCTAACTGAAGTTGTAAAGGGAAAAGCTAATTTTTTAATACGAGTTTGTCATACATTATCACTCAAGTGAAAAGCAGAATGGATTCTGATTTTCTGGATGAAATGAAGCCTAAACTCACAATCTACTAAAATGGTGTATTGCTTTTTGAAAGAGGTTTATAGGATGTTTTAAACAAACGAAGAAGATTTATCCCCAACACTTTGAAATGAGGATGAGATGAACAAAGATAGGAGATTAACGATACTTGAAGTTGTCAGGAAAGTTGCTGCTCCACCCCGAAAAAATCCCCCAACCCACTGAGATAGAAGAAGGAAGAGAATTGATGGAGAGAACAGACAGAGAGACAGACAGAGAGCCAGATGGACATAGAGGGAGCACAGGAACTGGAATCGGAAAGAAACAGAGAGAGAGAGAGAGAGAGAGAGAGAGAGAGAGAGAGAGAGAGAGAGAGAGAGAGAGAGAGAGAGAGAGAGAGAGAGAGAATTTATCTATTTATTTCTCATTAATTAAAAAAATCAACTGGGCGATAAAAATTCATTGTAAATCCATTTAATCCGGTGTAAAAAAGAAAGGAAGATGGTTTTCTTATTTATTAACAAATGATATTCGAAAAGATGATGACAAGACAAATATTTTACAACACACACACACACACACACACACACACACACACATATATATATATAATATATATATTATATATTATAAGAGAGAGAGAGAGAACAGTGAGATTATATATTGTGTGTATATAATCTCTCTCTCTTTCTCTCTTCTCTCTATATATATTATATATGTGTGTCAAATACTTGATTGTCATCATCTTTTTCAAACACACACACACACACACACACACACACACACAACACACACACATTATATATATATATATATATATATATATATATAATATAAAAGTATAGAGAGAGAGAGAGAGAGAGTGCGATAGAGTGATATTATGTATTGTGTGTGCATAATCTTTTCTCTTTCACTCACTCTTTTTTCAACTTTCCTTATTTCTTTGCTTGAATAAAATAAACATTTATAATCTCTCTCATGTGCGTACAATGTATACACATTTGCGTTATGGGTCCGGAAATCATTAATTAATGGAATTCATTTTTTGAAGCTCCTAATCCTTATTGTGTTTGAATTTCAAAAATATTACTCATGTAATTTTGTCCCCAAAACTGAGGTCCTCAATATCTACACCCCCACTCACACACACATACGCACACACACACACACATATTATATATATAATACATATATAACACACTCATGAGTGTGTTATATATATGTATATATAGTATAATGTGGTGGTCTTGCTATGGTTTGTAGTGGGGGGTAGATATTGAGGACCTCATTTTGGGGACAAAAATTACATGAGTAATAATTTTTGAAAATTAAAACACAATAGGATTAAGCTTCAAAAGAAAAATTCCATAATTAATCTGTGCTGTAAAATGAGGAGCTGATGGTATTTGTGTTCTCTACCCCAGACACTAGAATAATCTCCTTGTCTAGTGCTAGTGAAAGGATAGGCTGTCTGGGCTGATACCGACTTATGGCACCCCGACGACTTATGTTTAAGATAATATGGAGCGCGTGGTCTTAATGGTTAGAATGTAGGAAATGGATTGTCGACCCGAGTTCAATTCCTGGACGAGCTGTTTGAATTTCACATAGGCGCTAATACCCTTGGGAAAGGTAGAATCCAATTCTCCCTCCAGCTATGGTAAATAACAGGGAGACTGACTCTTTAACCATGACTAGGAACCAGTCTTGGAGAAGGAAAACTCTGAATTCAAACCTGTTAAACTCCGCTTAATAAATTGAACTTGTGTCGCATCCTGCTCGTGCGGAGGTTGGTAAATATAAGATTGTAGAATAATAGTTGCTATATTTCTAAGCGGATAACCTCAATATCATTGAGTTAAGTATGCGGCAGGAGTCAACATCTGGTTAAAAGCCCACCTTAAAATTTCTAGCACCAACTAACCTGGGATACACACACACACACACACACACACACACACACACACATATATATATATATATATATATTATTAATCTGCAATGTAAATAGTTTCTTTTTTCCAGTCATTAAATCCGCTCTATCGTTTTGTCCTCATACTAAAAAAAACAACAAACAAAAACAAAAACAAAACAAACACAAGAAACAAAAAAAAACAACAAAAAACAAAACCAACAACCTATTAATCCACTTCAAAGTCTCGCACCGTTCATTATCATTCAAAAATTTATTCAATCGATCAGCAATAAAAATAACTGAATAATAATGCATATTTTTAATCTCTCTATCTTGACTTTCCTTTAACTGAGGTTTATGCCGGTAAAATAACGAAATAAAAAAAAACCTTTGGAAGTATACGTCGGAATGTCACGTGCCTAATCTTTGGTCCATAAAACGCCATTTGCGACATGTCGATACCTGTTTATTTCTCTTTGGTTCGGTCATCAAATAGAATTCCTTCACGAAATGACCGCCGCCATTTTGCACATTAACACGTTGCCTACTTTTATCAAATGGCAGTTTTTTTCCTCACTGACATTTGCCACATTTCCTTTATTGCATCCAGTTTTTAAAGTATTGCCGGTAAATGTCGTGTCAGTAATGTTATCGCGTCGCTGTGGTATAATATAATACAAAACGTGTACGGCAATTGACTGAGTTACGTATTAGTACACATTTAGCGCACGTATTATCTATGATCGGTACTATTTCATACAATAGACATAATACAATATATATATATATATTGTAACAGGTATTATTTATATATATATATTATTTATTTATATATATATATTAATATATAATATTAACATTTTTACTTTGAAGGCACTTACAAACGCATGTATCGCCATAAAAGTCGAGTACTTTTCTTATAGAAATAACTTGACAAGTCTTAATCCCGTCTATGAAAGGGATTTTGCTGCGGGGTGTGGTAGTTAATATCGTACAGACTGTTTCGATTTTATTAAGTCCATCAGCATATATACTAACGCATTTTCCCTCCGACAGAAATATATATATATAGTCGATGCTGGGGGGTTTATTACCAACTCAACTTTGGCATTTTCTAAACGTGGACTTTCCCACTAGACAAGAGGAAATACATTTAAAAAAGATCCAGGAGAAAGCTCTAAAACCGCAATCAGCGTGATATTCAGTCTATATATGTACATCAAACCCGACAAAGTCTGTGTATCGTGAGATACTGCGGGGCTCTTGGCGTTAGTCGGTAATGCATGCTTCGTGCCCCGAACATGCCTGAACCCAGAGTCTTCTATTTCTAATCTACTGTATATATGTATTAGTTATTATTATATGTGTGGGTTATTGCTGTTAATTATTATTATCACTTTTTTAAAATAAAAAGTCCTAGTTAAACATAATTTTTCATCGTTTCCACCTTCTTTAAGTAGTATATTATATATCTGTATTCTAAAATATCGTTTATAACAAGGAACTAAGTATGCAATGGACATATAATACCACCACATACACCACTAATATACATCATTAATATTTTTTGCTGACAACACAGATTTCCATGAATTCTCTCTCGCTCACCGCTATTCATCCCTACAGCCATCCGCTCCTAGCAAAGTATCCACACGGCATCCAGTAATATGTCCGCTCTACATATTTACAATTTCATTTATTCATACTTGTGGTATATGTCACAGGTCCTGCTAGTCAAAATGAAACGCAATCATAGATATATATGTATTTATTATATATTGTAGAGGGACATATTACTGGATGCCGTGTTGGATGACTTGCTAGAGCGATGGCTTATATTGATTAATTACGAGTGAGCGAGAGAAATCATTTATATATCTTTTCAGCACATATTATATATATATGATGATATTATGTGTATTGTGTGTATATATATGTCCCATTGCAATACTTTAAGTTCCTTTTTTAAAACGAATATTTTAGTACATGCAATTATCTATACCCTAAAGAAGGTGGAAACGTAATGAAAAAATTATGTTTTAACTAGGACTTTTATTTTAAAAAAGTTATATATCTCTATTAACAGCCCAAATAACAACACACACATATAATAATCTTCATACTATTTACCACAGTAGCATTGCAACCAACAAAGATGACTCTGGGTTCAGCATGTTTCGGTGCCGAGCATTCATTACCACTAACCAGAGAGCCCCCAGGATCTCACGGATACCACCAGACTTTGTCGTTTTGATGTCACAATATAAGACTGCCATATCCACCGCTGATTGCGGTTAGAGCTTCCTGGATCTTTTTATGATCCTCTTGTCTAGTGGAGAATATTCTATATATATCTATATAAATGCAAAAGTTATGTTTAAATAAAACCCCAGCATCCACAATTAATTATATTCTGTCGGAGGGAAATCGTAGTATATATCGCTTATGAGACTTAATAAAATCGAAAACAGTCTGTACATATTCTTACACACCGACAATCCTTTCCGGGATACACTTGTCAAATCATTTTCTATAAGAAAAAGTATCGACTTTTATGCGATACATTGCGTTTGTAAGTGCCTTCAAAGTAAACAATGTTATATAATATATATATATAAATATATTATATATATAATTAAAACATATATATATATAACCTTACCAATCTCTTATATTACCTATTGCTTATATGTCATATTGTATGAAATAATACCATCATAGATAGATACGTGCGCTAAATGTTTTACAATTACGTACTCAGAATTGCCGTACACGTTTTGGTTATATATTATACCACAGCGACGGATATCGATGACTGGAACCACGACATTTTACGCTATACTTTAAAAACTATGCAATAAAGGAAAGTGCAAGTCAGGAGGAAAAAACTCATTTATAAAAACTAGGCAACTGAATGTGCAAAAATAGGCGCGGTCATTTCGGAAGGAATTCTATATTGATGACCGAACCTAAAAAGAGAATAAAATCACCGTATCACATGCGCAATGGCGTTTTATGAACCAAGATAGCACGGACATTCCACGTATCTTCCCAAAGGTTTTTTATTCTTCTTATTTATTACAGCATTAACAACCTCAGTTAAAAGATAATCTATATAAATAGAGAGATCTAAAATATTCAACTGCATTATTTTCAGTTATTTATTCCCTGATGATTATTGAAAATTTTGTATATTTGAAATGAACGTGCGAACTTTGAAGGATTAATAGGTTGGTTTTTGTTTGTTTTTTGTTGTTTTTTTTTTGTTCTTGTTTGTTGTTTTTGCTTTTTTGTTTTTGTTGTTGTTTTATTTTAGTTATGAGGAACCAAAACATAGAAAGCGATATATTGATGGAAAAAAAGAAATATTACATTGCAGTATTAATAATATTATATATATATATATATATTGGTGTGTGGTGTTGTGTGTGTTGTGTTGGGTTATCACCAGAGTTAGGTGCTAGATATTTCTAAGTGGCCTTTTTAACCAGATGTTACTTCCATGCCCGCATACCTTAACTCGAAGATATTGAGTCATCTCTCTATATATATTATAGCAAAACCATATAATCTACCATAATATCATTTACCAACCCCTCCTCACGAGCAGGATGCGACACAAGTTCAATTTATTAAGATGATTTAACAGGTTTGAATTCAGTATTCTTCTCCTAGACTGGTTCCCTAGCTCGATGGGAAAGAGTCCAGTCTCCCTTGTTATTTACCCATAGCTGGAGGGAGAATTGGATTCATACCTTTCCCAAGGTATTAGCCGCTATGTGAAATCAAACAGCTTCGTCCAGAAGAAACCGGGTCTCTGGACAAATCCATTTCCTACAATTTCTAACCATTAGGACCACCGCCCCAATTATCTACAAACTATCTCTCTATATATCGTATCAGTAGACGCCATCCCTTTTATTTAGCACTAGACCAAGGAGATATCTTAGTGTCTGGTAGAAGCACCACATTATACCATCAGCTCCTCATTTTACTATCATCTTATATATCATTAATGAATTTACTTTTGAAGCTCTTAATCCTTATTGTGTTTGAATTTCAAAAATTATACTCATGTAATTTCCCAAAACTAGTTCCTTCAATATCTACACCCCCCCACTCAACACACAACATACGCACACACACACATGCGAGGAGTAGTGAGTGATAGGGTTACTATATATACACACTCAATGTGTCGTATATATATGTAATATATAAATTGTTTTGGGAATGTGTGCGTATGTGGTGTGAAGTTGGTTGTAATTATTACCTCAGTTTTTGGGGACAAAAATTACATAGTAATAATTTTGAAATTCAAACACAATAAGGATAGAGCTTCAAAAATAAATTCCATTAATTAATGATTTCCGGACCATAACGCAATTATTACATTGTACGCACAGAGAGAGATTATAATGTTTAATTTTATTCAAGCAAAGAAATAAGGAAAGTTGAAAAAAGACGTGAGTGAAAGAGAAAGAATTATCACACACAAACAGTAATATCACCTATCGCACTCTCTTCTCTCTCTCTCCCTTCTATATATATATATATATTATATATATATATAATTATATATATATATATATGTGGTGTGATGTGTGTGTTGTGTGTGTGTTGTGTGTGTGTTTAAAAAAGATGATACCAAGTCAAGATTTGACACACATATATATATATATATAGATGAGAGAGAGAAAGAGAGAGAGATATATACACCACAATATATAATCTCACTGTCTCTCTCTCTCTCTCTTCTATATAATATATATATATATAATATATTCTGTGTGTGGGTGTGTGTGTGTGTGTGTGTGTGTGTGCAAAATTTGTTTGTCATCATCTTTTCGAATACGTTTGTTAATAAATAAGAAAAACCATCTTCCTTTCTTTTACACCGATTAAGGATTTACAATGAATTTATCGCCCAATTGATTTTAATAATGAGAATAAATAGATAATTCTCTCTTTCCTCTCTCTGCTCTCTCTCCTCTCTCTCTCTCTTCTCTGCGCTCTCTCTCTCTCTTCCTCTCTCTCTCTCTCTCTCCTCTGTTTTCTTTCCCGATTTCAGTTTCCATGCTCCCTCTATTCCATCTGCTCTCTGTTTGTCTTCTCTGTCTGTCTTCTCTCCATCAATTCTCTTCCTTCTTCTATCTCGTGGTTTGGGGGATTTTTTCGGGGTGAGCAGCAACTTCCTGACAACTTCAAGTATCGTTAATCTCCCTATCTTTGTTCATCTCATCCTCATTTCAAAGTGTTGAATAAATCTTCTTCGTTTGTTTTAAAACACTATTAAACCTCTTTAAACAAAAGCAATATACCATTTTAGTAATTGTGCGTTTAGGCTTCATTTCATCAGAAATCAAATCCATTCTGCTTCACTGAGTGTAATGTATGACAAAACTCGTATTAAAAAATTAGCTTCCCTTTACAAACTTCCATTAGAATTGACCCATCTTATACACCACCATTTACCATTGTATGCGCACTTTCACGCTGCTACCATCTTGATGACATAGTTGGGAATCTACGTATTATATCAGTTGTAGGTCATTGATTGATTGTTACGGCATGTCAACCCTTGTGGTCCATTTTATGCCGAAGCGTTATCATTCTTTATGGGTACTTAATCTTTTAAAACACATTTTTTCAAACCCACTTTCTTTATTGACTTAACGTACTTACCACTCCAGGTCAAGTGGACCCTGTGAGTAACGGTGATGAAGAGGTACTCCACATCCCTAGACTCTAGAACTGGAACCTCACTATCAGATAGAGTTTAACTTAATACCCAGGGCGTTAAGACCCCAGTAACCCCTTCAAGACATATATGACAAAAAAGGTAGGTTGCTATAACAATCATATAGTCTAGGGCTTGACCGTGACAAGACGATTTATTGGAGGTTTTCCGACCGCCAGTCTAACTTATAGGAAGGGCCAAATGAATTGTATGATATGACTGCCCAAGCTACCCAGGCTTGGCATCCTAAGCATCACGGGTCGCCACCCCCGGCCAACAGGTCGCTCAATTGGGGGGAGTATTACCTCTCTGCAGAGTGCAGTCAGTGTATTCTAAATCACCACCGACAGGGCTGCACTTTACTATCTTGGTTAGAAGGCATTAAAAGCGTTGGTTAAGTATCTACCCAACGCGTTCGCCATGGGTAAGATATAATAAGAAGGGGGCATCCATTGAGGATCGAACTCCCTATTCAGTAATTAATGCTGCCAGACTAGTTGCCAACCATTTACCACGGTTGGTTGTAACCAACTTCATTCAAAAAGTCCGTTTTTAATTTGATTGAAAAAAAATGTCCGGATTGACACTCTTAAGTTGGTACTTCAATGCACGATTGTATCTTCCTCTTATCATAGGGGCTTCTTTTTGTTTCTATTTTTCTTTCATTTGCTTTGAGAGTTCAATTGAGATAAACAGAAAATTACAAATTATAATCAACGCATAGGTAGAGTTGAGGGTAAATGAAATTCCCTATCCTCGATTCAATATCCATTTAAATTCCCAATCCCTTTGCCCCCCACCCAGCCCCTCTTTTGCCAACCGGACAGAGAATAACTGAACATGCACAATCATCAGCAAATCAAAGGAATAAAAGTAATGCTATGATATAGACAAGTCGTATCTTTGATTGGCAGGAGGCAAAGACGAGTCCGGTGACTAAGAAGAAGAAGAAGAAAAAAGAAGAAGAAGAAGAAGAAGAAGAAATCGTTGCTGGACAGTCTACAACATAATTGCTTCAGTGTGAATGCGAAATAATTTAGCTATGTACGGCGCACATACATACAGACTTTCATTTATATTACGCATGTAGCGTAATGGTTATCGTTATAAGAAAGGACTCGGCGACTCCAGTTCAAAATCTTGGACGAGCAGCTTGCATTTCCAATACTTTTCATTGTAAAACCTTTTCCAATGTATTCCTATAGTAAAACCATATATAATTATTCTTATATAAACTTAATACGTTATGATAATCAAACTCTTCCAATGTATTCCAATCGTAAAAACCATTTTCCATTGCTTTCTATAGTAAAACTTTGTTCTGTTAATATAGAAGAAGGATTTAAAAACTTATTTGTCGTGCGTGCCCTCATGGCAGTATATGAATCCATTGGCCCTCATACATACATATGTAATCCATGCACACTTAGGGGGTACTCAGTTTAATGCTTGTCATTGTCGTGATGAAAAAAAGGGATTTTTCTTAGAATAAGTCTCCATGTGTTGTTCTGAGAGTAATTTTTATTTTGTAGTGTATTTTTAAAAAAGTGTCTTAAGTCACGGTCTAGATGGTTTACAGTTGGAGGCGCGTGGTGTAATGGTTAAGTTGTAGAAATGGACTCGTCGACCCAAGTTCAAATCCTGGACAAGGCTGTTTCCATTTCACATAGCCCTATAATATTCTTGCGAAAGTATGCACAACTATTATTCCTTCCAGCTATGGGTAAATAGTAGGACAGACTTGGCTAGGTAACATGGCTTAGGTAACCAAGCCAAGGAGAAGGAAACTCTCAATTTCAAACTGTTAAATTACGCTTTAAGAAATGACATTGAGTCGCATTCCTGTGTCAAGGTTTTGGTATATATATATATATATATATAGATATTATATAAATATATCATCATCATCAATCATCATCTCCCTGGTGACTTGAGCTCTCTAGAAATGGTATTTTCTAGTGGCCGCTAATTAGCCAAAAATGCATAGCTATCCTTAAAATGGATAGAGCACTCCCTGTGGCATAATTGTTTATAACAGTAAATTCAATTGTAAAAAGGTCTGTTGTAGATGGCCGTTGGTAAAACTCTGACTGATGACAAATCGTCGGAGTTCGACCTTGTCATGCACTGATGACCTGTGAAACGGCGAAATAGCACTGTATTGAATGGCTAATAGAAAAATTATAAAATATTTAAGCATACCAAGAATAAACGGCCTTCATCAGAGTAAAATGTTGATGAAGGCCGTTATTCTTTGTAAATATTTTTCTATTTTATTATTTCATCCTATATTTAAGGATAATAAAAATTGAATACATGTGTACAGGAACGAAATTCTGGCCGAAACACGTGTTAGTAAACTCATATTAAATCAATTTACCTATTCAACATTTTCTTTCCTTTATTCATCCTTTATTATTTATCCTTTCAAATATATCGTCGGATTTCATTTCAATTTACAACTTATACACACACACCACTCATATATATATATATATATATATATATATATAAATAATATTATATATACCCACATTTGGCCGTTGCAAAATCCAAGCATAGTATAGTTTGTTATTTTATATAAGAAATAAATGGAATCTGTTTTAAAGGTCGAGTAGAATGAAGTCTTCTCTTCAAGTTTATGAGAAAGGTCAGAAGAAAAAGAAAAAGAGAAAAGAAACGAAAAAAGAAAAAAGAGAAAAGAAAAAAGGAAAAAAAAAGAGAAAGTAGAAAAGAGAAAGAAGAAAAAAGGAAGAAAAAGAGGAAAAAAAGGGAAAGAAGAAGAAAAAGAAAAGAAAAGAAGAAAAAAGGAAAAGAATAAGAACGAGGAGAAGAAAGAAAAGCATTATTGAATCAAGAGGTCAGTTTCAAGTCAAAGAAATCATCGTATCGCAATGTTGAATTCTCGTCTCGCAGATGTCAGATCCAAGGCAAATAGAAAAAGCAGAATCACTTCTATGAAGAAGGTTATATATTGCTGGAAACCCGTGAATCAGAGTTTAAATCCAGGCGGCTTTAATAAGTATTTACTGACATCCCATCATGGCTGTTGAACACAAGATAATTATAGTTAGGAACCACGCACAAACTCGGCATTATTCCTTTGAGACGCCTCAGGCACTGGACAATTAAACGCAGCCCTGTCCCTTTAAATCGAGGAGGTAGGTGTTCCTGTCGGTGGCCCCTGGATCATGCTGATATTAGATTTTACCCATCCAAAGTCCGAATGTCCGGATGGATGAGCGTTCAACGTAACGGTTATCGTTTTGGAAATAGAATCGACCTTAATTCAAATGATGGACGAGTCTGTTTAGCGTTTCATTTCACGCTGTGACCTTGGGAATAGCTTGAATCTATCTCTTCACCCCTTAGCTATGGGTAGATATAAGACATACTGAGATTTTAGCCTCGGCAAGGCAACCAGTCTAGGAAAAAAAAGAAACTCTGAAATTCAAACACCGGCACCCCGCTTAAAAATTGTGTCGCGTCCTGCTTGTGGCGGAAGGGTAAATACAAACCTATCGTCCTATCGTGGTGTAATGGTTAGCAAGCTACTATTGCAGATCCATTACTATGAATAGCGATTTCGATCCTAACTTGATTCCCATACTTGCGACTGTGTTACATCCTACCCGAACGGAATGGCAAATACTATGGCGTCCCACCGTGGTGTAATGGTTTGCACACTAGTCTCGCAGATTCATTACAACAATTTTGATCAGATTAGCGTTAGCTTCCGCACGCTCACCTCTTCTCTCTATCTTTTTTCTACTCACTTCTTTCTTTCTTATAATACTTTTCTGAGTATCATGTCCTTTTCTCCTTTCTTTCTTTAGAAAAAAACGAATGATACATTATTTAGCTGAGTGACGACACCCATAAGAAATAAGAAAAATAATTCGGCAGATAAGTAACAACAGATAATCAGGATTTAACATAATGCATTTCATTTTGGACGATATCATTTTTAACCAGAGGGTGTTGCAAGATGATAACAGTCGTACAATTAAGAACACGATTATCAATATATACTCTATAATAAAGTACTTTTGATAAGTATGAAGCGCACAGTAAGGATCGAACCTACTTATAATGGTCTTTGAAAACTAATCGCTAACCACTGTTCACCGGTGAGGCTCTCTGGATTTAGTGTTTTAATATCCTAAATGTTTCCTTTAGCACATTCAATATTCAAACAATGACTCAAATCCTGTTATGGCTGCGTAAGACAGGGCCTGAACTCTGCACTGCAACCGCATTGATACCGCCAACTAATTCCAAGCAAAATACCAACGTGCATCTAAATATATACACGCCTTGTTCATGATATCCTAATTTTACAACACAGCAGATAAAAAAAGATATCGGATTAGGAAAGAAGAGTCTGGTGTGAATATTTTATATTTCACACATTATTTGTTATGGCTTTAAAAGCTTTCTTCTTTTTTTCATACAAACATCGATGTGTTATATAAAGCACAGGCTCATCTTTTCTAGTTCGTTAATCATGCATTCATTATTGCGTCGTTTACAAGAGTTAAGATCACCAAATCCGTTCATATACTAATCCAGGCGAGAAAAAATACATATACATGTGCATATTTATTTATGGATACTATTAATTTGTTTCTCTGTATTGAATTTGAATAAATTTGCATTACATTAGTAGGGCATAAAAATCGGCGAAAAAAGAGCCTGCACGTTGCAAGAAAATTAATAATAACCTGAATAATATAACCTATTCCTCGGCCTTTTGACAAGGGTATATTCCGGGGGGGGGGTTCTTAGGTTTATACACCTGACACCAAAGGATAGATCGGCCGAAACTTTGCAATGAAACATTAACAGATAACATGAAATAGGAAGTTAACTGTCAGAACTAAATTTGGATGTTGATAATATACAAGGTGTGTCATAAAAGTATCGAGATTGAAGCTGTATTTACCAAATAAGAATAAACAATGAATGGAACATTAATTTTTTCAGAAAAAAGTATGTCAAAAAGTACAAAAATCTCGATACTTTTTTTTACAACACCTAATATTTAATATAAATATAATATTATAATATATATATAAATTATTATATATAGTTAGTTAGTTAGTTAGCATGGGCATGAAGTCAACGGTGCTTGGTTACAGACTGTTCTCCCAATGCGATTCTCAACCCTATATATATATATATATATATATATATTTATATACTCTAGCATGATATTGGTTCACTGATTACTTATAAATATAGCAAACATATTATCAATATATTATAATATTATAATGTGTGGGTGTGTGTGTGTGTGTGTGTGTGTGGTGTGTGTGTAACTCTAGTAATGAAATTTGGTTACTGTTACTTTTATAAATATAGCAAACTATATTATCTCTCTCTCTCTATATATATATATATATATATATATATAATATATATATATATATATGAGTGACATTGTATTTATAAGTGATATATTTGAGGAATATACCACGTATTTATCAGATCAATTTCCATTGTATATTTATATATAATATTTAGAGTAGTCATATTTGTATATTTATCAACAAACACACACACGCACACGCACACACACACACAATATATATATTATAATATATATATATATATATATATATATATATATATATTGATGTGTATCTATACATATAAATATGCATACATTAATGCAAACCTGTGTACGCATTTGCCAACGAGTGTTTAATTATGTGCCTATCTCTTTTTAGTCGTATCTTTATACGTACACTAATGTGCAAACCTATATACATTTGAAACTCTACACACGCGTATGTTATTAATGTTGTATTGTGTCAACGAGATTTGTTTTTTCGAGATCTCGTAACTCGACGGCGGCGTCACTTTATTTTATTTCTTTATAATTGTTATTGGCGCGACCATGCACGCCGAACTTATCTTTCTCGCTAAAAACGAATCTGCCATCAAAGAGAGCTTTAAAAACAAACAAACCAGCCAACCATATTGCAATATTTCCCCCATTTCTTCGACTAGAACGCCCCTTGCGGCCCTCTCACCTGCAGCGATTTCGCATAACCGTCCCCCTTCTTCTTCCCTCGTCGCCCCCAACCCCGAGACCTAACACATAAGCAAATGCGCATGTCTATCTAGAGACTTATCGTTCGGCTTCAACATTTTAGTTTCCTATCCAGATGTCGGCGTTTTTCGGCGAGGCCTCTTTGTCATAGGATTGATGGCTGATGCAGTCATTTGCTTATAAATCTTTGTTTTGCCAATAATCTGCGCTGAAGATCGACGGGATTAACTTACGGGCGATTAACTCGGGATCGACGTTTTTTCTAGCCCGACTGTGATTAAGAAGACACTCTTGCCTACACCTATACAGGCGATGGGCGAAACGGTTTTTTGTATGCGGCTATATGTAGACATATATCTCTGACATCTATATATAGGGAGAGGAGGCACAGATACTCATACACACACGGACACATATTCACACACACTGAGATAGATTTATCAGGATTTATTATAAATGACGTCCATGGGAGTCTTATACACACACACATTATTATAATAATATATATATATATATAATATATATATATATTATATATAATATATGGTATCCAATTGCCGTTTTTATTTTTCTGTTGCATGGGCATTTAGTAAATTGTCCGATGCTCAATATATCAAACATGATAAGTCGTCGGGGTGGCCTAAATTTGGCATCAGCCAAACAGTGAGGGAGCCTATGCCCTTTTCACTAGCGCTAGCAAGGAGATTGGCGTCTGAGACGGAACACCACACCTACCACCAGCTCCTCACTTTACCACACACTCAGACGCTGAGTTGGTGAGCCCGGTATCAAACCGGAGCCTGTGGTATGTAAGTTGGAAAATATAGTATAATGTGGGTCCTAATGAAATCATTTAAGATCGAAAGTGGACCATAAATCTTTTCCTTTATTACTATTTACTACTATTACTAATATATATATATATATTATATATTAATATATATATATATATATATAATCCAAAAGTCCTGAGAAGAAATCTTCCTTTCGACACAAGAGTTTTATTTAAAAAACCTGTCGCAGTTTGAGAGCTCAATGTGTGCTCTTAATGTTAGAGTCACTGAGCAAAATATATAAGTAAAGATATAACAAAAGACTTAGAGATTAGCATTATAGTCTATTTCAGGGAGCTTAGACAAATTGTCTAACTCTCCCGATTTCATATATTCGCATCTGATGAATCGGGAGAGTTAGACAATTTGTCCTAAGCTCCCTGAAATAGACTATAACTGCTGCATCTCTAAGTCTTTTGTTATTTCTTTACTTATATATATATATATATATATAATATAATATATATAATATATAGGATAGTGTTAGGGCATGAAGCTAACGACACTTGGTTACTGAAAGTTTTCTCCCTGTGCGATTTTCAAAAACTAATTGGTTTTAAACTTGCATTGGCGAAAAACTATCAGTAACCATGTGGCTTGAATCCAAGTGGTTTTAAAATCGCATAGGCAAGAAATTCTCAATAACCAGGCGCCGTTGACTTCATATACACACTACCCTAACTTAAATATACATGATCTTTATTTAACTCATTTGGGTAGATTGTTCGCATTCCATTAACCATGACTGGGTAAAAGTGTTAACCTACGATAAATATTGTATCTTATTTTTGTCCGTAGTCAGGATTGAACCTGCAGCCTACAGATGATTTTCACTGTTGTGGTCACGTAATCGATGTTTGAGCCGGATCGCATCATTTTACTGACTGTCTTAACAGTGTAAACATGGCGGCTCCACTAACAATATTCACCAGGGAATAACAAAGAGCAGTGACCCAATATCTCTGGTCGAAAGGAGTTTCAGGGGCTGACATTCGTCGGAGGCTTTTAGCACAATACTGGAACAGTATACTACTGTGTAGAAGTGTGTATGAGTTAATAGCGAAGTTTAAAAGTGGCTGGACAAGCATGATACATGAAGAGCGAGCAGGAAAGAAGCGATGCATAAATGGTTGCAGGACCAACCGAAAACTTTCCTGGGAGGGAATACGCAAGTCTGTGGACCTGCTGACCAAGTGCATTGAAGAAAAACTAATTCACTCTGATTGCTGAAACCACTTATACCTCATAAGGGATTCATTTTTATTTAAAGAATATCCTTGATTTCATTGGTTTTTAGTTTGTAAAAAGTGTTATATAATTCGTGTGTAGCCTACGTATTGTGTACTGTAGTGTAGTAAAATTTAAAATAACGGTATTCGTAAATGGAAATTACCATTGAATCATAGTATGACCGTTATAGAAGTTATTGACCCCCAGTTTCACCTGTTCACTGACCTAGCCATTGATTTCTCATTGATTAAAGGCAAAGCGTGTAAAGGAACTGAGTAGTTAGAATTTGGTCAGACGTAATGGTTACCGTTTCCCTAGTAAGCAATCTTTCTCCGCGCGGTTGAACACTTTTGGGCTTTCGGTAATATAAAGACGCTCTGAGAAATATTAAACTAAGTCTTGCGTCATCATTAAAAACAAAGAGGATGAACACAGACAACCGGAGCCCAGATAAAGGAGTCCCGTATCAACCTAGAGAAGAAATCCCCCCAAGAAGATGCCGGTCGGCAAAATATAACCCTCTTCAGAACACACACCCTCGTTATTTATATACCCGATACAAAAGGGGTATATAACAGAAGTTCACTTTCTAATTGATACAAGAAATTTGTATAAAAACTAAGTGCCAGTCTAGTGGCCAAGATAGTTGCATTTTCCTGCCTTTGGTCAGTGTTTCGAGTCTAGATAAAAGCTAGGATCTTTTAATGTTTAAAAAAAATACCAAAATTCAGGCAATTATCCAATTTTGATTAAATTTTCAGTGTTGAAAGTTTTTATCAATGAATGAATTTTATAATGCACCAGTTATTTAATTTCAAAACTTTCTGATTTTTTCAAGGTCACTTAAACCCTCCCCCTCCCCCGGTGGGGTTATATACTTTCGAAATAAAATTATGTATAAATAAAAAGACAAAAGAATGAAGGTTAATTAGAAGAAAAATAATTTTATGGGAAAAAACACTGCTATAATAGGGATGTTAGAGCGCTGCATAAATCTTCACTTTGGCAAAATCTATTGTTTAAAATATATAAAAAAATAAATTAATTAATTAATATTATTTTTCTTCTTTTTTTTCCTTTCTTTTTATACTGATGCTCATTATGTTATTACTTTACGGCAAAGAATTGATCTTAAATAATCGATTAATTAATTTAATTCGTTTTTAAAATATAAATTGCCGAAGAAATTTGCAAGAGCCTACTCTAAATAACAAATATTATTATATCTCTCTCTTTGTAGACAATGTTTAGTTAAAGATTGTTACACCACTAGATTGCTTACATACGTAATTTGATATTTGCTGTAAGATTTTCTGTGGGACTACTACACTTTTTGATGAGCGATACATGAATGTTGCACTAGATGCCATAAATTCTCACTGAACAACTTTCTTCTAGTTTGAATTCAGAATCTTTCATTCTCCTAGACTGATTGCTTTACTAATGCTAAGAAGAACAGTCTACTCTTTATTTACCTATATAATCCCGTCAAGTTCGTTCACAATTCGCTAGACCTAAGTGTAATTGTTTTGGTGTCTTGAGCTGAGCTCACACATACGTCAGCTCCTCACGATTTCACAACCTGTGCACTTCATTACGCTGAGCTGGAGAGGCGTATCAACCCAAGTAACTTGTGGTCCAAGTCCCACGTCTCTACCGACTGAGCTAAACTCAATATAGTAGAGTGAACAGTATTTTTTTTTTTTCTTAAACAAGTAGTGTCTGATAATTTTACTTTTCCACATAAATCTTAATTTAATTCAGTCTCGATATTTTATAACGTTAGAATTAAATTTCTAACGATTTATACCACGATTGAAGCTCAGATTTATCTTAATGCAATGGTAGTTTCATTAAAACCGGGTAAACAGAACTTCTTCTGACATATTTCTGCACCAAACGTGTAAAGCTGCAAATACACAAGAGTTAATGGTAAATAGTTTTGGTATTTTTGTCATTTCTTTACAAATAGTTTATTCTTTCAGTTTGATAAATTGCAATTTTATGTCACAATAAATTGCAAAGAAGCGGCCGATTTTAATGATACGATATCTAATTGATAAAATATTCGTTTCAGATTCAGAAAATAAAGATAATCATTTATTTTTCCTTTATTATTTTGTCAGCCTGGTCGCTGGCTGGGACATACGCCGACTCTACCATCTGATAAGGGTAAGACCCAACCTGTATGATTAGGCTGTGTGTAATTACCGACTGCCCTCCTTGTAAGAGTCCAAGAACCCTACCACTTCAGCTGGACGTATAAGTATCGCCGAATGGCCACCATTGTCAGAAGTGTAAACCTCCACCGACACTGTTAGAATACACCACTGCACTTCTGCAGAAGAGTAAGACACCACTTAAACCCCAATGGAGGGTTACCAGTTGCCGTGCAGTGTCTATACGGCAGTCGGAGAGGCGCATCTCTGATCAATCGTCTGATTCACGTCAAGCCTAGCACCTATATATTGTACAAGTATTCTTTCAGGCAGCCCAACCCGATCTCTCTCTTTTT
>CM042143.1:91496192-91556215 GCA_023376005.1 Doryteuthis pealeii | reverse complement strand
CCTCCGGTTTGATACCGGGCCTCACCAACTCAGCGTACTGAGGGTTGGTAAGTTGAGGAGCTGGTGGTAGGTGTGGTGTGCCGGCTCGACGCCAATCTCCTTGGCGTCTTAGCGCTAGTGAAAAGGCCATAGGCTCCCTCACTGTTTGGTAATGCCCAAATTTAGGCCACCCCGACGACTATTCAGTTTTGATATATTGAGCACTCCTGGACAATTTACTAAATGCCACTGCAACAGAAAAATAAAAACGGCAATTGGATAACCATATATATATATATGATATAATATAAATATATATATAAATATATATAGTATATAATGTGTGTAGTGTATAAGACTCCACTGACGTCGCATTTATAATAAAAACTCCTGATAAATCTATCTCAGTTGTGTGTGAATATCGTGTCCGTGGTGTATGAGTATTAACTGTGCCCTCCTCTCCCTAGTATATAGATGTCCAGAGATATATTGTCTACAGTATAGCCGCATACAAAAACAACCGTTTCGCCCATCGCCTGTATAGGTGTAGGCAAGAGGGTCTTCTTAATCACATGTCGGGCTAGAAAAACGTCGATCCCGAGTTAATCGCAAACCGTAAAGTTAATCCCCGTCGATCTCAGCGGCAGATTATTGGCCCAAAACAAAGATTTATAAGCAAATGACTGCATCAGCATGCAATCTATGACAAAGAGGCCTCGCGAAAAACGCCGACATCTGGATAGGAAACTAAAATGTTGAAAGCCGACGATAATGTCTCTTAGATAGCAGCGCATTTGCTTATGTGTTAGGTCTCGGGGTTGAGGGCGAGGAGAAGAGAAGGGGGACAGGTTATGCGAAATCCGCTGCAGGTGAGAGGCCGCAAGGGGCGTTTCTAGTCGAAAGAAATGCGGGAACAATAATTGCAAATGGTGCTGGTTTGTTGTTTTTAAGCTCTCTTTCGATGGCAGATTCGTGTTTTAGCGAGAAAGATAAAGGTCGGCGTGCATGTCGCCGCCAATAACAATTATAAAAGAAATAAATAAAGTGGACGCCCGCCGTCGAGTTACGAGAAATCTCGAAAAAACAAATCTCGTTGACCACAATACACGATTAATAACATACGCGTGTAGAGTTTCAAATGTATATAGGTTTTGCACATTAGTGTACGTTAAGATACGGACTAAAAAGAGATAGGCCACATAATTAAACACTCTGTTTGGCAAATGCGTACACAGGTTTGCATTAATGTATGCATATTTAATGTAATAGATACACATCAATATATATATATATATATATTATATATATATATATATTATATATATATATATGTTGTGTGTGTGTGCGTGTGCGGTGTGTGTTTTTGTGATAAATATACAAATTATGACTACCTCAAATATTATATATAAAAATATACAAATGGAAATTGATCTGATAAATACGTGCGTATATTTCTCAAATATATCCACTATAAATACATGTCACTCATATATAATATATATATATATAATATATATATATATATATATATAGAGAGGAGAGAGATAATAAGTTTGCTATATTAGGTTTAATAATCAGTAACCAATATCATTACTAGAGTATAACACACACACACACACACACACACACACAACACAACACACACAACATATATATATATATATATATTGATAATATAGTTTGCTATATTTATAAGTAATCAGTGACCAATATCATGCTTAGAGTATATATATATATATATATATATATATTATAATATATAGGGTGTTGAGAATCGCATTTGGCGAGAAACAGTCTGTAACCAAGCACCGTTGACTTTCATGCCCATGCTAACTAACTAACTAACTATTATATATATATATATATAACTATATATATATATATATATATATATATATATATATATAAGGTGTGTAAAAAAAAAGTATCGAGATTTTTTTGTACTTTTTGACATACCTTTTATTCTGAAAAAATTAATGTTCCATTCATTGTTTATTTCTATCTTGGTAAATACAGCTTCAATTCTCGAAACTTTTATGACACACCTTGTATATATATCAACATCCCAAAATTTAGTTCTGACAGTTAACTTCCTATTTCATGTTATCTGTTAATGTTTTCATTGCCAAAGTTTCGGCCGATCTATCCTTTGGTGTCAGGTGTATTAAACCTAAGAAACCCCCCCCTCCCCGGAATATACCTTGTCAAAGGCCGAGGAATAGGTTATCATATTCAGGTTATTATTAATTTTCTTGCAACGTGGCAGGGCTCTTTTTTCGCCGATTTTTATGCCCCTACCTAATGTATGCAAATTTATTCAAATTCAATACAGAGAACAAATAATAGTATCCATAAATAAATATGCACATGTATATGTATTTTTTCTCGCCTGGATTAGTATATGAACGGATTTGGTGATCTTAACTCTTGTAAACGACGCAATAATGAATGCATGATTAACGAACTAGAAAAGATGAGCCTGTGCTTTATATACACATCGATGTTTGTATGAAAAAAAAAGAAGAAAGCTTTTAAAGCCATAACAAATAATCGTGTGAAATATAAAATATTCACACCAGACTCTTCTTTCCTAATCCGATATCTTTTTTATCTGCTGTGTTGTAAAATTAGGATATCATATGAACAAGGCGTGTATATATTTAGATGCACGTTGGTATTTATGCTTGGAATTAGTTGGCGGTATCAATGCGGTTGACAGTGCAGTTCAGCGCCTGTCTTACGCAGCCATAAACCAGGATTTGAGTCATTGTTTGAATATTGAATGTGCCTAAAGGAAACATTTAGGATATTAAAACCACTAAATCCAGAGAGCCTCACCGGTGAACAGTGGTTAGCGAATTAGTTTTCAAAGACCATTATAAGTAGGTTCGATCCTTACTGTGCGCTTCATACTTATCAGAATACTTTATTATAGAGTTATATTGATAATCGTGTTCCTTAATTGTACGACTGTTATCATCTTGCAACACCCTCTGGTTAAAAATGATATCGTCCAAATGAAATGCATATATGTAAATCCTGATTATCTGTTGTTACTTATCTGCCGAATTATTTCTTATTTCTTATGGGTGTCGTCACCTCAGCTAAAATAATGTATCATTCCGTTTTTATTCTAAAGAAAGAAAAGGAAGAAAAAAGGACATGATACTCAGAAAAGTATTATAAGAAAGAAAGAGAGTGAGTAGAAAAAAGATAGAGAGAAGAGGTGAGCGTGCGGAAGCGATAACGCTAATCTGATCAAAATTGTTGTAATGAATCTGCGAGACTAGTGTGCAAACCATTACACCACGGTGGGACGCCCATAGTATTTGCCCATTCCGTTCGGGTAGGATGTAACACAAGGTCGCAAGTATGGGGAATCAAGTTAGGATCGAAATCGCTATTCAGTAGTAATGGATCTGCAATAGTAGCTTGCTAACCATTACACCACGATAGGACGATAGGTTTGTATTTACCCACCCTTCCGCCACAAGCAGGACGCGACACAATTTTTAAGCGGGGTGCCGGTGGTTTGAATTCAGAGTTTTCTTTTCCTAGACTGGTTGCCTTGCCGAGGCTAAAATCTCAGTATGTCCTTATATCTACCCATAGCTAAGGGGTGAAGAGATAGATTCAAGCTATTCCCAAGGTCACCAGCGTGAAATGAAACGCTAAACAGACTCGTCCATCATTTGAATTAAGGTCGATTCTATTTCCAAAACGATAACCGTTACGTTGAACGCTCATCCATCCGGACTTCGGACTTTGGATGGGTAAAGAATCTAATATCAGCATGATCCCAGGGGCCACCGACAGGCAACACCTACCTCCTCGATTTAAAGGGACAGGGCTGCGTTTATTGTCCAGTGCCTGAGGCGTCTCAAAGGAATAATGCCGAGTTTGTGCGTGGTTCCTAACTATAATTATTCTTGTGTTCAACAGCCATGATGGGATGTCAGTAAATACTTATTAAAGCCGCCTGGATTTAAACTCTGATTCACGGGGTTTCCAGCAATATATAACCTTCTTCATAGAAGTGATCTCTGCTTTTTCTATTTGACCTTTGAGTCTGACATCTGCGAGACGAGAATTCAAACCATTGCGATACGATGATTTCTTTGACTTGAAACTGACCTCTTGATTCAATAATGCTTTTCTTTCCTCTCTCCTCGTTCTTATTCTTTTCCTTTTTCTTTTTCTTTTCTTTTCTTCTTCTTTCCCTTTTTTCCTCTTTTCTTCCTTTTTCTTCTTTCTCTTTTCTACTTTCTTTCTTCTTTCTCTTTTCTTTTCTTTCTTTTCTCGTTTCTCTTTCTCTTTTTCTTTTTCTTTCTGACCTTTCTCATAAACTTGAAGAGAGAACTTCATTCTACTCGACCTTTAAAACAGATTCCATTTATTTCTTATATAAAATAACAAACTATACTATGCTTGGATTTTTGCAACGGCCAAATGTGGGTATATATATATATATATATATATATATATATATATATATATATATATATATGAGTGTGTGTGTGTAAATTGTAAATTGAAATGAATCCGACGATATTTTGAAAGGATAAATAAATAAAGGATGAATAAAGGAAAGAAAATGTTGAATAGGTAAAATTGATTTAATATGAGTTTACTAACACGTGTTTCGGCCAGAATTTCGTTCCTGTACACATGTATTCAATTTTTATTATCTTAAATATAGGATGAAATAATAATAATAGAAAAATATCTTACAAAGAATAACGGCCTTCATCAAACATTTTACTCTGATGAAGGCCGTTATTCTTGGTATGCTTAAATATTTTATAATTTTCTATTAGCCATTCACATACAGTGCTATTTCGCCGTTTCACAGGTCATCAGTGCAACTAGACAAGGTCGAACTCCGACCGATTTGTCATCAGTCAGAGTTCTTACCAACGCGCCATCTACACACCCACTTTTTACAAATTGAATTTTACTGTTATAAACATATTATGCCACAGGGAGTGCTCTATCCATTTTAAGGATAGCTATGCAATTTTTGGCTAATTAGCGGCCACTAGAAAATACCATTTCTAGAGAGCTCAAGTCACCAGGGATGATGATGATGATGATGATGATGATATATATATATATATATATATATATATATATAATATATATACCAAAACCTTGACACAGGATGCGACTCAATGTCAATTTCTTAAGCGTAATTTAACAGGTTTGAATTGAGAGTTTTCCTTCTCCTTGGCTGGTTACCTAGCCATGGTTACCTAGCCAAGTCTGTCCTACTATTTACCCATAGCTGGAAGGATAATAGTTGGATGCATACCTTTCGCAAGAATATTAGGGCTATGTGAAATGGAAACAGCCTTGTCCAGGATTTGAACTTGGGTCGACGAGTCCATTTCCTACAACTTTAACCATTACACCACGCGCCTCCAACTGTAACCATCTAGACCGTGACTTAAGACACTTTTTTAAAAATACACTACAAAATACAAAAATATCACTCTCAGAACAACAAACATGGAGACTTATTCTAAGAAAATCCCTTTTTTTCATCACCAATGACAAGCATATAAACTGAGTACCCCCCTAAGTGTCGCATGGATTACATATGTATGTAATGAGGGCCACATGGATTACATATATCTGCCATGAGGGCCACGCACGACAAATAAGTTTTTAAATCCTTCTTCTATATTAACAGAACAAAGTTTTACTATAAGAAAGCAATGGAAAATGGTTTTACGATTGGAATACATTGGAAAGAGTTTGATTATCATAACGTATTAAGTTTAATATAAGAAATAATTATATATGGTTTTACTATAGGAATACATTGGAAAAGGTTTTACAATGAGAAAGTATTGGAAATGCAAGCTGCCTCGTCCAAGATTTGAACTGGAGTCGCCGAGTCCATTTCTTATAACGATAACCATTACGCTACATGCGTAATATAAATGAAAGTCTGTATGTATGTGCGCCGTACATAGCTAAATTATTTCGCATTCACACTGAAAGCAATTATGTTGTAGACTGTCCAGCAAACGATTCTTCTTCTTCTTCTTCTTCTTTCTTTTTCCTTCTTCTTCTTCTTAGTCACCGGCTCGTCTTGCCTCCTGCAATCAAAGATACGACTTGTCTATATCATAGCATACTTTTTCCTTTGATTTGCTGATGATTGTGCATGTTCAGTTATTCTCTGTCCGGTTGGCAAAAGAGGGGCTGGGGGGGCAAAGGGATTGGGAATTTAAATGGATATTGAATCGAGGGAATAGGGAATTTCATTTACCCTCAACTCTACCTATGCGTTGATTAAATTTGTAAATTTCTGTTTATCTCAATTGAACTCTCAAAGAAAAATGAAAGAAAAATAGAAAAACAAAAGAAGCCCCTATCATAAAGAGGAAGATACAATCGTGCATTGACAGTACCAACTTAAGAGCTGTCAATCGGACGATTTTTTTTTCAATCAAATTAAAAACGGACTTTTTGAATGAAGTTGGTTACAACCCAACCGTGGTGAAATGGTTGGCAAACTAGTCTGGCAGCATTAATTACTGAATAGGGAGTTCGATCCTCAATGGATGCCCCTTACTTATTATCTTACCCATGGCGAACGCGTTGGGTAGATACCTATAACCCAACGCTTTTAATGCCTCTAACCAAGAAATAGTAAAGTGCAGCCCTGTCGGGTGGTGATTTAGAATACACTGACTGCACCTCTGCAGAGAGGTAATACCTCCCCCAATTGAGCCACCTGTTGGCCGGGGGTGGCGACCCGTGATGCTTAAGGATGCCAGCCTGGTAGCTGAGCAGTCCATATCATACAATTCATTTTGGCCCTTACTTAAGTTAGACTGGCGGTCGGAGAAACCCCTCCAATAAATCGTCTTGTCACGTCAAGCCCTAGCACCTATATGATTGTTATAGCAAACCCCTAACCCTTTTTGTCATATATGTGCTTGAAGGCGGTTACTGAGGGTCTTAACGCCCTGGGTATAAAGTTAAACTCTATCTGATAGTGAGGTTCCAGTTCTAGAGCTCTAGGGAATGTGGAGTACCTCTTCATCACCGTTACTCACAGGTCCACTCTGACCTGGAGTGGTAGTACCTGTTAAGTCAAATAAAAGAAAGTGGGTTTGAAAAAAACGTGTTTAAAAAGATTAAGTACCCATAAAGAATGAATAAAACGTCTTCGGCATAAAATGACCCCACAAGGGTTGACATGCCGTAAAATCCAATCAATGACCTAACCAACTGATAGTAAATACTGTCAGATTCCCACACTATGTCAACCCAAATGGTAAAGCAGCGTGAAAGTGCGCATACAATGGTAAATGGTGGTGTAATAAGCATGGGTCAATTCTAACTGAAGTTGTAAAGGGAAAAGCTAATTTTTTAATACGAGTTTGTCATACATTATCACTCAAGTGAAAAGCAGAATGGATTCTGATTTTCTGGATGAAATGAAGCCTAAACGCACAATCTACTAAAATGGTGTATTGCTTTTTGAAAGAGGTTTATAGGATGTTTTAAACAAACGAAGAAGATTTATCCCAACACTTTGAAATGAGGATGAGATGAACAAAGATAGGAGATTAACGATACTTGAAGTTGTCAGGAAAGTTGCTGCTCCACCCCGAAAAAAATCCCCCAAACCCACTGAGATAGAAGAAGGAAGAGAATTGATGGAGAGAGACAGACAGAGAGACAAACAGAGAGCCAGATGGACATAGAGGAGCATAGGAACTGAAATCGGAAAGAAAAGAGAGAGAGAGAGAGAGAGAGAGAGAGAGAGAGAGAGAGAGAGAGAGAGAGAGAGAGAGAGAGAGAGAGAGAGAGAGAGAGAGAGATTTATCTATTTATTCTCATTAATTAAAAAATCAATTGGGCGATAAAATTCATTGTAAATCCATTTAATCCGGTGTAAAAAAGAAAGGAAGATGGTTTTCTTATTTATTAACAAACGATATTCGAAAAAGATGATGACAAGACAAATATTTGACACACACACACACACACACACACCCACACACACACACACAATATATATATATATATATATATATATATATAGAGAGAGAGAGAGAGAGAGACAGTGAGATTATATATTGTGTGTATATAATCTCTCTCTCTTTCTCTCTCTCTCTATATATATATATGTATGTGTGTCAAATACTTGACTTGTCATCATCTTTTTCAAACACACACACACACACACACACACACACACACACACACACACATAATATATATATAATATAATATATATATATATATATATATATATAGAGAGAGAGAGAGAGAGAGAGAGTGCGATAGAGTGATATTATGTATTGTGTGTGCATAATCTCTTTCTCTTTCACTCACTCTTTTTTCAACTTTCCTTATTTCTTTGCTTGAATAAAATAAACATTTATAATCTCTCTCATGTGCGTACAATGTATACACATTTGCGTTATGGTCCGGAAATCATTAATTAATGGAATTTATTTTTGAAGCTCCTAATCTTATTGTGTTTGAATTTCAAAAATTATTACTCATGTAATTTTGTCCCCAAAACTGAGGTCCTCAATATCTACACCCCCCACTCACACACACATACGCACACACACACACACATATATATATATATACATATATATACACACTCATGAGTGTGTATATATATGTATATATATTATATATGTGTGTGTGTGTGTGCGTATGTGTGTGTGAGTGGGGGGTGTAGATATTGAGGACCTCAGTTTTGGGGACAAAATTACATGAGTAATAATTTTTGAAATTCAAACACAATAAGGATTAGGAGCTTCAAAAGTAAATTCCATTAATTAATCTGTGCTGTAAAATGAGGAGCTGATGGTATTGTGGTGCTCTACCCCAGACACTAAGATAATCTCCTTGGTCTAGTGCTAGTGAAAAGGGGATAGGCTGTCTGCTGATACCGACTTTAGGCCACCCCGACGACTTATGTTGTAGATAATATGGAGGCGCGTGGTCTAATGGTTAGAATTGTAGGAAATGGATTTGTCGACCCGAGTTCAATTCCTGGACGAAGCTGTTTGAATTTCACATAGCGCTAATACCCTTGGGAAAGGTATGAATCCAATTCTCCCTCCAGCTATGGGTAAATAACAGGGGAGACTGGACTCTTTAACCATGACTAGGGAACCAGTCTAGGAGAAGGAAAACTCTGAATTCAAACCTGTTAAACTCCCTTAATAAATTGACTTGTGTCGCATCCTGCTCGTGCGGAGGGGTTGGTAAATATATATATTGTAGATAATATGGTTGCTATATTTCTAAGCGGATAGACCTCAATATCATTGAGTTAAGGTAATGCGGGCATGGAGTCAACATCTGGTTAAAAAGGCCCACCTTAGAAATATCCTAGCACCAACTAACCTGGTGATACACACACACACACACACACACACACACACACACACACACATATATATATATATATATATATTATTAATCTGCAATGTAAATATTTCTTTTTTCCAGTCATTAATCCGCTTCTATCGTTTTGTCCTCATACTAAAAAAACAACAACAAAAACAAAAACAAAACAACAACAAGAAACAAAAAAAAACAACAAAAAACAAAACCAAACAACCTATTAATCCACTTCAAAGTCTCGCACCGTTCATTATCATTCAAAAATTTATTCTAATCATCAGGGCAATAAAAATAACTGAAAATAATGCAGTTGAATATTTTAATCTCTCTATCTTTTGACTTTCCTTTTAACTGAGGTTTTATGCCTGTAATAATAACGAAGAATAAAAAAAAACCTTTGGGAAGTATACGTCGGAATGTCACGTGCCTAATCTTTGGTCCATAAAACGCATTTGCGACATGTCGATACCTGTTTTATTCTCTTTTTGGTTCGGTCATCAAATAGAATTCCTTCACGAAATGACCGCCGCCCATTTTTGCACATTAATACGTTGCCTACGTTTTATCAAATGGCCAGTTTTTCCTCACTGACATTGCCACATTTCCTTTATTGCATCAGTTTTTAAAGTATTGCCGGTAAATGTCGTGGTTCAGTAATTTATCGCGTCGCTGTGGTATAATATAATACCAAAACGTGTACGGCAATTGACTGAGTTACGTATTAGTACACATTTGGCGCACGTATTATCTATGATCGGTATCTATTTCAAACAATATGACATAATAGCAATAGGTAATATAAAAAAGGATTGGTAACAGGTTATATATATATATATATATATATATATATATAGTCGGATGCCGGGGATTTATTACCAACTCAACTTTGGCATTTTTGTCTAAACTTGGACTTTCTCCACTAGACAAGAGGAAATACATAAAAAAGATCCAGGAGAAAGCTCTAACCGCATCAGCGTGGATAAGTGACATCAAACCGACAAAGTCTGGTGGTATCGTGAGATACTGCTGGGGCTCTCTGGGTTAGCTTCGGCCCCGAAACCATGCCTGAACCCAGAGTCATCATTTGTTGGTTGCAATGCTACTGTGTAAATAGTCAGTGAAGATTATTATATGTGTGTGTTTATTTGGCTGTTAATGGATTTTTATATCACTTTTTTAAAATAAAAGTCCTAGTTAAAACATAATTTTTCATCGTTTCCACCTTCTTTAAGTAGTATAGTAGATACTGCTGTATCTAAATATCGTTTAAAAAAGGAACTTAAGTATTTGCAATGGGACATATATATACCACCACATACACCACTAATATACATCATTAATATTTTTGTGCTGACAACACGGATTTCCATGATTCTCTCGCTCACTCGCTATTCATCCCTATCAGCCATCGCTCGTAGCAAGTCATCCACACGGCATCCAGTAATATGTCCCTCTACATATTTACTAATTCATATATCCTATATGATATGCGTATTCATTTTGACTAGCAGGACCTGTGAATATACCACAGTATGATAATTTAATTATTACAACGTTTGATATGTTTACTTAAGAGCTATTGAATATAGTTTAATATGTAAAAAGTATAAGACTCTTGATTTAACTCTCTCTCTCACTCTTTCTTTTTCTTTCTTTCCTTCTTTTCATCTTTTCGTTATGTTCAATTGAAACATATTAGCGTTATCGCTTCCGTATTCTCAACCCCTCTCTCTTTCCTCTTTCCCCTACTGCATTTCTTTCTTTCTTATCATATTTTTCTGTATAGCATGTCTTCCACCCCCGTTCTTTCTTTATAATAAAAACGAAATGGTCTATTATTTAGTTGAGATAACAATACTCATAAGTTCGACGGATAAGCAAAACCACAGAATTTACATTTTTCTCATTTTTAATCAGAATGTGTTGCTAGATGATAACACAATTAGGAACACGTCGAGTGAATCACATCATCTTTTTTCACCTTTTGGTCCATTGTGTAACATAGAGTTTTTTCGCGGGTGATGTATTCACACACGCACTTGAGAGGGTTATTTCCTATAACTCCAACCTAAAAAGGGGAACCACTCTGCATGAATTTTATAAAATTATTTATTTATTTATTGAGCTACTAGGAAAAAGAAGACCGGTTTTAGGGTTAGTTTAATGTGAAAATAATGGATAGATTAATTACCAGATGAAATTTATTCAGAGTGGTTCCCCTTTTTTAGGTTGGAAATAAAACTTGAGAGGTATGCACACGCGCGCACATACAAGCATATACATATATACACAGATACATTGTCGTGTTACATTTGTGTTTAAAACCGTTAACTACAAAAGCGTAAATATAGATATAAAACAGATTATTTCTAACGTTTTGGCATGAAATAACACAAGACGAGTTGATATGCCGTTAAAATCAACCAACCAACAACCAACCAACCAACAATTGGTGCCTTTCCCCCAGGCCGTAATGACCCTTTTGAGTTCTTGAGTTTTAGACCCTCTGATCTAGTGTATTTAAGTGTATTGCTCTAATAAGAATCGCGCTATGATGTGCTGTTTTTGCTGAGTTATGGTTAAATGCAAATATAAAAAAATTAGCAATGTGTACTAGTAAAATGTAAAAAAAGCATCCCTAAAAACCCAACAAACAAACTGAAAATTACCCTATGGGTAATAAACCACTTAGTTTTTTTACTCTTTAATACGGTACCTGTACTATCATCTTGAAATTGTCTAATCCCAAGTGATTTCGCTAATTTATTGTGCAGCCGTAAATGGAGAGTGAGTGCGTGAAAACTCACTCAGATGTCAGCAGGCGCGATCGAGGAGTTAATATATAAATAATAACTCCGATTTCCCTACGGGTAATAAATAACTTAATTGTCTACCTTCTAATATGGTACCCGTATTAACTCTTAAAAAACCCAAAAAACCAAAACAAACAAAAAAATTGTCTAGTCCCAAGGGATTTGGCTTATCTATTGTGTACCCGTAATTTGAGATTGGGTGGGTGAAAACTCATCCGGACATCGACAGGCATGAAAGTGAAAGAAATGCATAAATAATGGCTACGAAAATGAAAAAAACCAAAAAACAAAACAAAAAACAAAAAACGAACTACATATTTCCCCATGGATAACAAACAATTTAAATGTCTTGCCAAAATATGTCACCTATTCCGAAATGCAATGAATTCTAAGTTCCAAGTATTTCGGATAACACATTGTGCATCAGTAAGTATTCACTGACATTCCAACATGTCAGTCAAACATAAGGATCATTATATAATGGAGGCTCGTGGTGTAATGGTTAGTTGTTGGAAATGGATTCGCCGACCCGAGTTCAAATCCTGGACAAGACTGATTTTTCAGTCGTTTTTAACCATGGCAAGGTAACCATTCTAAGAGAAGGAAAACTTTAAATTTAAACCTGTTAAACTCCGCTTAAGAAATTGAACTTGTGTCAAATCCGGATCGAGCAGAGGGGTTGGTAAATATATTGTGGGAAACCACGCACAAACCGAAGATTATTCATGATTAGTGTTTAAAAATTGCTTGAATCCTTCGGCATTCTTCTTTTGAGGCACTTCAAGCACTGGGCAATAAAACCCAGCCTTTCCCCTTTTGGACAAGGGGGCAGGTGCTGCCTGGGGGAATACCCCCATAGGATCACGCCGATGTTAAATATCTTACCGGTCCAATGGCCGATATCACCGAAGGCCGGGAGCATATTGTGTATCATTTATGCAGAGAACTATTTGAAAAGGGATGAAAAAATACCTGTGGGGGAGTTTGTTCTCAAGGGTCAGAATTAGTTGAATTCCTCTTTTGAGGCGCCTTAGGAACTGGGCAATAAACCCAGCCTTGCCCCTTTTGGACAAGGGGGCAGGAGCTGCCTGAGGGAATGCCCCCCTCCCCCCGGGATCCCGCTGATTTTAAATATCTTACCGGTCCAATGACCGAAACCACTGCACACAGGGCCCGAAACCCGGTTGCATATTGTGCATAATGATATGCATAGAACTATTTGAAAAGTGAAATGTCTGCGGGTGGGTTTATTCCCAAGGGTCAGAATTAGTCAAAGACATTAAAAGAAATAAAAATGGCCTCTGGTTTTCTCTATCTTTACAGACAGGCATAAACAACTAGACTGGCTTTTCTGTTAGTTTTTATAGATAAAATCAATGCTTATCAGTTAAATAAAGAAAACGCTGTCTCTTTCTCAATTTGAAGACGTGCAGTGAGCTTTTCATTTGAGTATCAAATTCAATGAAATTATTATTACTTTTTCACTAGAGTTTCTTTCATGTTATTTCTGTTGCTTTTAAAAACGATTAGTCGAAAATAAATAATAATGATAATTCATCATCTAAGAATGAATTCGAAGATTATGAATTTGAATGAAAGTTATCTATATACACAGACATTGCAGAAGTAAATAGACACCACCACAAAGTACAATTTAATTCTTATTTTATGCCTAAAACGAATATAACTTGTTTCAACTGTTGTTTATACCTAGATTTTCTATTTCCGTTTCCACATATAATTGCTTTGTCTACATATATGTATGTTCAGAGTTAAGGTTACCGAACTACTATAGTAGACCAATGAGTCCAATATAGGTATTTACCCAACCTGTTCGCCATGGGGAGGATGGGACGCAAGGTCATAAGTATGGGTCATACAGCGAGAATTGAACTCTCTATTCAGTAATAATGGGCTTTGCTTCTTATGTACACAGACATGACATAAGTAAATAGACACCACCACAAAGTAGATTTTAATTCTTATTTTATGCCTAAAATGAATATAACTAGTTTCAACTATTGTTTATACGTAGATGCTTTATTTTATTTCAGGTTCCATATAGTTATTTACTAAGCTTAGCTTAGATGTGGCACAAGGCCAGAAGTATGGGGCGCCCAATGAGAATCGAACTCACTAACAATGGTCTGCAAATCTAGCTTGCTAACCATTACACCATATGAGGTGCCCTTTTCAGGTTCCATATATAATTACTGCATCATACTACGGACAAAGGGAGCGTTAGAAGTTTCAAGAGTCCTTTCTAGTGACACCTTCGAAATCTGTGAACCAGATAAAAATGTAAGTAATGATTTACATGGCTTATTAAGTAGATATTTACCCAACCCGTTCGCCATGGGTAAGATGGGACAAAGGTCGCAAGTAAGGATCATACAGCGAGGATCGAACTCACTATTCAGTACTAATAGACTTTGCTTCTTACGTACACAGACATGACGGAAATTAAATAGACGCTACCACAAACTACATTTTAATTCTTAGTCTATGCATGAAATGAATATAACTTGTTTAAACTGTTGTTTATACCAAGATTTTCTATTTCAGGTTTCATATAAAATTACTGCATCATGTTACGGACAAAAGGATCGTTAAAAGTTTCCAAATTTCAGCGAGATCTATTGAGGGTTGATATGAACGCCGACTTAGTCAACGCAAAACATCAGAAAACCTTTCAATCCCACTTTCTACTGTTAATAATGTGATTGTAAAACTTAATTGAGATGGTAAGGAGTGCACATAATCTTGTTCAGGTTGTCCAGGGACCGCCTGACTGAACCCTGTGTCTTGTTAAGAGAAATGTTGTGAATAATCCGTGTTGCAAGACCTCTTGATATTAGTAATTGTTGGTATCCTTCTGTCTACTAGAGACAATGGCGTACTGTCCAAAAAAACAAGTATAACCATATAGTCTGGGTGGGTTGATATGGAGGATGAGCTGTCGCCCGAGTTGCAGGTCCCGCTTGCAACACTGCTGTTGTGGTCCAAAGACGAGGCAAAAAAACCCAAACAGCCACAATGCAGTTTGACAATGATATTGTAGCAGAAGATTCTGGATAGCGCTGAAATTCAGCATCGAAACACCTTATGGACTCGAGCTCTGGATTTGATTTTGGAGTTTACTTCCATAGCCTTCCTTGGAATTAGGTATAGCTAGTAGGCAGCGGAGGTCTTATAACGGACCTTTCCTTGTCTTAGATGGATTGCAGGCCAAGGCTAAGGAATCCCATCTACCACAATATTAGTAATATAATTTGCTCTATTATCAATACAAATAATTTACAGTTATATGGTATCAAGTATTCCTATCGAATACGAATAATGTTCAAACAGATCTATTTGACCAATACATAGGACCTTAACAGGTACTACCACTGCGTGGCGGAATAGACATACGAGTAATCACCAAGAAGGGGTACTCTACACACCCAAATCTCTAGAACTGAAGCCTCACCATCAAATGCAGTTTAGTATCATACCCAGACACTGTTTTGTTAAAACAAAACTTGTAATCTAGTGGATTTTGCCGTTCCAATGGACCACAGGGTGATAATGTAAGAAGGCGATAAGATAGATAAATACTTGGACCTTGCTACATAACTGAAAAAAAACAAACAAGAAAAACAAAACAAAAGAAAACAAAAAAATAAACCAAAAAAAAAAAAACCAAAACAAAACAAACAAACTAAATCCTGAAACATGAGGGGAAAGTTAATATCAATTGTAGGTGATGATCCTTGGAACGGCCCCCAAGGGCTGAACGGAAAAGAAAGGGGGACTTGGAAATCAGAAGAAGAATTAAGATCATTCAGCATTGTTAAGATCGGCTAGAATATTCAAAAGAGTTCTGGAGACCTGAGGACAGTTGATATCACTCATAATATTGTATACCCCATCGAACATCGGGTATACAAACGAGGAGAGTTCAGAGAGATGACAGAGAGAGAAGGACGATCTTACTTGATTCATGCTTAATTAAATGAACTAACAATACTTATTGCTCGCTTGATCAAGCTTTTTATTTTATCAGCCCATATTTATTCGAAGTGGATGAGATCACCCGCAAGAGACGACAATCACATCTAAACTCTCTGACGGCCGTGTTGAATCTAAATTCTAATCTATATCATGGTGTTTATCATGGTGGGTTTCAAGGGATCACAAAGTTACCAACAGTCACTGGTAAATTTCCACTGGCCCCCTTGACTCTAACATGACAGACCCGAATTTAATTCCTAGCTTACAGGTACGCTTCACAATTTATGAGGAGTCATAAATTGTAACAATAATCCAGCGAAACACCAGGAAAAAACTTGTAAGGATATATAATAATAATAATAATAATAATAATAATTAATAATAATAACTGCAGCACAGAACAATGTCATCAAAGCAAAAATAGATAAGACACAACAGAAATTCAAATGCATGGAGACAGTTGAGATGATCAACCTTGTAATAACTAACAAAATGTTATTACAAAGCTAGGCACGGCCGGGTCAGAAAGGTGATCCACTGGGAATTGAGCAAGAAGTTAGATTTTGACCCTACAACAAAATAATATATGCACAAACCAGAATCTGTTCATGAGAATGGAACGCATACAATTCTCTGAGACTTTGAGATACAGCCAGAAGACCGGACTTAGTATTGATTAAAAAAAAAAAGAAAAAAAAGTGAACTTGCCAACTAGTATATTTGACGTCCCGGCGGATCACAGAGTGAAGTTGAAAGAAAATGAAAAGATAGAAAAATACTTAGACCTTGTCAGAGAGCTGAAAAAAACTGTGGAACATGAAGGTAAAGGTCGTACCAAATATAATTGGAGTCGTCGAAACGGTCCTCAAAGGTTTGGAAAAGTCAGGAGGAATTGGAAATCTGAGGAAGAGCCGAGACCACCTAAACAACATCATTGTTAAGATCAGTCATCAGTCCTGGAGACCTGAGAAGACTTAGCCTCCATTGAACTATTAGCGTAGGCGGGAGTGAAAAACCTTCATAATAATAATAATGATAATAATAATAGTACTCGTGTTTCTACAAAATACGACCATTATCATCTTGCAACACCCTCAGGTTAAAAATTAGACCGTCCAAAACGTCCAAGATGAAATGCAAAAATGTAAACCCTGATTATCCGGTGTCACTTATCCGCCGAATTCTTATTTCACCCATTTTAAAATGAATCGTTCCAAAAGAAAAAAAATATGCAAACATGAAGAATAATAAAATTAAACAAAAACAAGAATATATAAGGAACAAAATATAATAATCCTGATTATACGGTATCACTTAACCACCGAATTCTTATTTCACCCATTTTAAAATGAATCGTTCCAAAAGGAGAAAAAATGCAAACATGAAGAATAATAAAATTAAACAAAAACAAGAATATATAAGGAACAAAATATAATAAGACCAATATATAGAAAAATGATCTTTATTAATCTTTAAGAGATTTGTTTGTTTTTTTAACATTTTATATCCCGGGCAATGCCAGGTAGGTCTACTACTACTACTACTACTACTACTACTAATAATAATAATAATAAACACTGATGTAAGATAAGAGGAAATTGCAAAATCAAAGTTTCCTTCAGTGCACAGCCGTTGAAAAAGATTACCAACGTTTTGGAAAAAAAAAAATCATCGTAGAGTTTGGCAACGAATCAATTAGTCAGTTGATCATTTATTTGGAAGATTTGGTGTTATTTCAGCTAGTATTTGGTTAACTTATTTATTTAGTATTTCACTATTGAAATAATAAATCAATATTATCTTTGTTAGTAAAAACATGTCCACATGTTTTTATTGAACAAAATAAATTTTCTGATGTCTGGAATGCATTCACATTCACTCTATAATATAAGGGATTAATTTTTCAGCGATTTCGTGTACGTTGCATATATATATATATATATATATATATATATATATATATATATATATATATATGTGTGTGTGTGTGTGTGTGTGTATCTATGTGCGTGCGCGTGATCAATGCTGAAAAGTTCTCAGCACAAACAAGATCAGACTTCCTTGTCATTTTAATTGTTATATATATATATATATATATATATATATATATATATTATATATATATATATATATATATATATATATAATATAAAGTATTGCGCAGTTTTAAAATTGAAAACTTAAATATTGTACAAATGATATAATTATTTAGTAAAAACCATATGAAAGTTCAACACTTGTAGTTTTATTCATCTCTCTCTCTCCCTCTCTCTCTCTCTCTCTCTCTCTCTCTCTCTCTATATATATATATATATATATATATATATATATATATAGAGAGAGAGAGAGAGAGAGAGAGATTGAGTTCTCTGGTGATTGTAAAAACATATATCTAAGTAAGTATTTACCAATTAATTGTTCGCCTCTGACTGACAGTTTCTGACGGCCATGAGATTATGGAGCTTGACACGAAAATTCTGTCGAGTTTCGCTTCCGGCTCGAAGTAGCTGTTTAAAAGTTGAGCCGCACTGATGAGACGTAAACGTCGAAACACTGTGTTTGTGGGTGATTTGTAGTGCTGGCTGTGACATCATCGTCAGTGAGTTCGAACTCCAGGCCCGCTATTACACTCGCTTTCGGACTGATACCCTTATATATATATTTCCAAGATTTTTTGTCTGAAGACAATCAGCTAATGCGCTGCTTTAAAACCAGTGGTAAGCCTTTTATTGTATTGCTTACCATGATAAAAACAATATATATATATATATATATATATATATATATATATATAATTTAAAAGCTTGAACCCGTCTTCATTCATATACGTGATGACAGATAGAATGGATGACTGGAACCCACCTGAATCATGTAAGAGAATAACTTGTATCATGATCTGCGCCGGCCATCAAAATAAGGAGATTATGGTTGCTGCCCAAATGCTCCCTGAACACTGTAAAAACAATCAGGCATGAACTGGAGAATTGCAATGGAGACTACGAGGCTGTGGCTAGAAGAAAGCAACAGACGATCTGATTGCGTCCGTACAGCAGAATTCCTCGAAAATCTGCAGAAAAAAGTGTTGGAGGACCCTGGCATTGAAATTTGGGCTTTGTCACGTGAATTGAATGTTTCAACCTCTACCATGAAGCTTGCACTCAATGAAGACTTTCATACAAGCGTTTCAGAGGTCAATTGCTTCCAGAAAAGGCATGTGAAAATCTTCTGAGCAAAGTGAAACATTCTGCTGAACCACAAAAAATCTGGTTCTTTTCCCATGAGAAAAACTTTAAGTACAACACGCAGAATATCAGATGGCTTGCATACAGTACAAAGGACACTCCTCGTGTCATGCAGACTAAATTTCTCCAAACTGTGATGGTTTTCGGGTGTGTGTCCTCTGAGGGTGATGTGATGCCTCTGCATTTTTCAGAGAGGGTATCAGGTTGAATTCAGATACCTACTTGAAGTTGCTAAACACTGTAGACAAGCCCTAGATAACAAGGGTATCCAATGGTAGGCCATATGTATGGCAGCAGGATTCTGCCTCCTGCCACACCTCTGGGAAAAGTCAGGCTGTGATCAACGCTAATGGCGGTTATTTTGAGTGAAGCTTGCTGACAGTAGTGTAATTTCCGTGCCTGTTGAATTTATTTACAATTCATTAAATTTTTAAGTTACCAAGCACTTTTTCTTTTACCTTATAATACTGTCAAATTTATCGACAGTCGGTAGAGCGTTCGGCTAGAAACCACAAGATTCCCAGTTCGATACCGGCCCTCGCCAGCTCAGCGTATCAGTTGCACAGGGATCTGTGCAGTAAAGTAAGGAGCTGATGGTAGGTGTAGCGCTCCACCTCACACACAAAAACAATCTCCTTGGTCTAGCGCTAGTGATAAGGAGATATACTCCCTCGCTGATTGGCTGATACCGAATTTAGTCCACCCGATTTATACATATATATATATATATATTTGTTAAATTGTGCAGACATCTTTTGTCTATATATTTTGTTTTCACTCCTTTCTGGTTGTCAAATGGATGATACAATAAATTTGCCATAATTTGTTCTCATGTACTTTCCATCACTTCATGTCCCATGTAAGTGGTCTATTAATGCTGATACAATTCATACTGGTATTAGCTAGTAGCGTTATTTTTAAATGTGGTTCAATAAATAGTAGTAGTTTAATATATGATATGTAATGTGTTAGCACTCGATTCGAAATTAATTTTTATTAAGGTTGGAACTTTTATATCTAATAAGACCTGTGGATATATCACCGTAAGATAATTTAATTATTACAATGTTTGACGCCGGGTAGCCGCTTCTAGTCTTTAATATTAAAAAAAAACCTTTAGAATTTTAAAACAGCTAGAATAAGATGGAGTAAGTATTTAGAGCATCTAACTCATTATAAATCCATTATTATAAATTTAAGCCGGAGGCACATGACAAATACCCTACACTTTCCTCATGGAGTGTAGAGTTTTCGATCCAATCAGAAAGAAATTTTCCAAATAATATGAGGGATCTATTTGAAAATACTAACATGGATGACCTTTTATCCAACTTGAGAGAAATAAAGATATATAAAAAATTATGAATCAGATATAAATTACATCCACGAAATACATCCACAAAAATACACCTGTAAAGGAAACTTGAGTACCAACTTTTATCTCGCACTTTGACAGTTTTTTTTGGCATTAAATAACCCACAGGGTTATTATACAATTAAACAAACCAAACTGAACCAAACCAAATTAAGTTAATGAAAATTATTTATACTAATTTGAAGATATTAAGAACTTTAAACATAGAAACTTGAATCAAAATGACTTGTTTCAGCATTAAATGACCCAAAAAGGGTTGATATGCCATAAAGCAAAACAACCAACCAATCAACCACATCTCTCTCTCTTTAATCAAAATGACTTGTTTCAGCATTAAATGACCAAAAAGGGTTGATATGCCATAAAGCAAAACAACCAACCAATCAACCACATCTCTCTCTCTTTAATCAAAATGACTTGTTTCAGCATTAAATGACCCAAAAAGGGTTGATATGCCATAAAGCAAAACAACCAACCAATCAACCACATCTCTCTCTCTTTAATCAAAATGACTTGTTTCAGCATTAAATGACCCAAAAGGGTTGATATGCCATAAAGCAAAACAACCAACCAATCAACCACATCTCTCTCTCTTTAATCAAAATGACTTGTTTCAGCATTAAATGACCCAAAAAGGGTTGATATGCCATAAAGCAAAACAACCAACCAATCAACCACATCTCTCTCTCTTTAATCAAAATGACTTGTTTCAGCATTAAATGACCCAAAAAGGGTTGATATGCCATAAAGCAAAACAACCAACCAATCAACCACATCTCTCTCTCTCTTTAATCAAAATGACTTGTTTCAGCATTAAATGACCCAAAAAGGGTTGATATGCCATAAAGCAAAACAACCAACCAATCAACCACATCTCTCTCTCTCTCTTTAATCAAAATGACTTGTTTCAGCATTAAATGACCTGAAAAAGGTTGATATGCCAGAAAATAAAATAACTAACTAACCACATCTCTCGCTTTCTCTCTCTTTGTCTCTCTCTCTCTCTCACTCCCAGTCAAATCACATTGAAAGCACCGGTTCCCACAAGATCACCGAAGTAAAGCAGCGATGATCCAGTTCAATATTGTAAGAAACTGAATATAAAAATGACTTGATTCCAAACAAACCAAACATTATTATGAATCCCATTCGTTTCCCAAAGTTTTGTGTTTTAACTTAAATCAATGAATCCCTATCGCAGTAATCAACTGAATTTTCATCAGAAAATTTTCACTGAATACCTGATCTATGGGATTCATATTCATAAAATAATTGCCTTAAAAAAAAAAAAGAACATTATGTGTAAAAAAAAATCCATGCGCAAAATAAATGATTTTTTTATCATTCAATCATGGACTTCTTAATTCATCCATCCATATACCAATTTCAAATAAGCCCTTTCGGCTGGGGACTTAGAATACACTGACTGCACCTCTACATTGGGTAAGACCTCTCAATGGGGCCGCCTGTTGACCGTGGATGACGACCCATGATACTTAATGATGGAAACCTGGTGGCTGAGCAGTCCAATTATATACAGCACTCCACTTTGGCTCTTACTTAGGCTAGACGAGTGTTCGGAGAAATCCCCTCCGATCGTTTGGCCGGTCACGTCAAGCCCTAGCATCTATATGATTGTCTCGACCCTATGCACTTATGGCAAGCTCCAACCATTTTTATCATATGTGCTAGAAAGCGGTGGCTGAGGGTCTTATTGTTATGGGTATGACATTAAACCATCTGAAGGTGAGGTCCCAGTACTGGATCTCTGAGGAATGTGGAGCTCCCCTTCATCACGATTACTCCCTGTTCCATTCTGACTCGGAGTAGTAGTATGTGTTAGGGTTCCATCTATGAGTTAAATACAATAAAATGGGTTTAAAAAGATTTTGAATACCAAGCATTAATAGAACAAAACGCCTTCGACATAAAATAACCCAACAATGATTGACATGCCGTAAAATCCAGCAAACATAACCTAACTAAACCAATTGTAAAGGCCGGGGAAAATATCGCTACCGTTTCTCACACTGTACAGGTCATTTTCCATAGATGTATAGTTTGTAAAAGCATATATCAAGATACATGTTACTTTGTTTAAGTGTCCATTTTTGATAGTCTGTGATGGTATATATGCAAATATACTGATGCATTTTGACGTGTCTGTCTACGTAGATTGGCGCATGCGCAGAATTAGCTTATTTTCATGGGACGGTGTGCTCACGTTTGCGTATATAACCAAGTGCATGAGAACACATAGAAAAGACCAGGAGAGGGGGACGAGAAAGACCGACTAGAAGTGATGAGAAGAGATGAAGAGAGAAAATAGTAAATGTGTTAGTAGCAAGGTGGTTGTAAAATGAGAGAAGCAGACGATAAGTTTTATTTTTTTTTGTTCGTGGTATTTTTCATTATTTATTTATCAATATATTTTTTTCTTTTTCTACTTCAGATTCAAATACTTCTTCTCTTTCTTAAAGTTCTTATCTTGGAGTTTTATTTCTCTTTCATTTTTTTCATTTTTCTGTTTTTTTCCCTGCTATCATTTTCTTCTTCTCGCTTCTTTTTTTCGTACCCAACTCTTATTTGTAAATCTCTGCTTTATTTTATCTATTTAAAAATATTTTTTTTCTTTCTTTCTCTTTTTCTTTGTTTGTTTGTTTGTTTCTTTCTTTTGCTAACTTATCCTTCTTGCTATTCACTTTCTATTTTTCTTTTTTCTCTTGCTTTCTGTTTTCGTTCGTTCGTTCGTTCGTTCGTTCGTTCTTCTTCTTCTTCTTCTTCTTCTTCTTCTTCTTCTTCTTCTTCTTCTTCTTCTTCTTCTTCTTCTTCTATTTACCTTCTTCTTCTTCTTCTTCTTCTTCTTCTTCTTCTTCTTCTTCTTCTTCTTCTTCTCTATATACATTCTTCTTCTTCTTCTTCTTCTTCTTCTTCTTCTTTTTCTTCTTCTTCTTCTTCTTTATATGAAGAAGAAGAAGAAGAAGAAGAAGAAAAAGTATATAGGAAAGAGGAGGTAGATAAAGAAGAAGAAAAAGAATGATAGAGGGAAAAAGAAAGTATATATCTTCTTCTTTTTCTTCTTCTTCTCTCTATCTATATTATTATTATTATTAAAACCCACTTTTCTCTTTCCCTTCTTCTCTTCCTCATCCCCATCCTCTCCGTCCGTTTCCCTTTCCTCCTCCTTCTCCCCCTCTTCCTTCTCCTCAACCCACCCCAACCCCACCAACAGTGTTGTTATTAGAGTAATTCCTGTCGTTGGCGTGAGGGTGCGCGGAGGGGAGTGGGGGGTTTGGCTGCTGCTGCTGCTATCACACCATCGCCGACTGATGGTGTTGCTGGCAAGTTGTGATAAGGTGGCGCCTGCAAACTCCATTTCTTGCAGATTATCCGTCTTAATCGGCCTCCGATCTTTGCATCAAGCCGCCCCAAAGCAGACAACGCGTCACGTTCGCCGGGTATTAAACATGGCCGAAACACAGCGATCGGCGGGAAGAGAGAGAGAGAGAGAGAGAGAGAGAGAGAGAGAGAGAGAGAGGGGAAAAGAAGAGAACACGACTGGAACGCCGCGCAGGTGACGGTGTAGAAGTGAGATCGTATGCTTACACGGACCGAGTCTGAATTCGTCACTCGCCTTGCACCCCACCCCACCACACCACTCGCCTACCATCGCCCCCTCCTCTGCCACCTATACCCACTCCGTCCCCCATCCGCCACCGCCCTTCCCCCGAGGTTTAATCACTTACTATGAGGCAAATACTTTATTTTTGCTGGAAAGATGTTTTCGTTCTCCCGAGCGAGTTGATATTTTTAGCACTTTGTCGTTGTCGTCGTTGTGGACTTTCTAAGTGCACCAGTTGGTTGACATCAGTAAGCAAAAGACTGAAAAAAAAAAAAAATAATAGTAAATAGATAAATAAAAATAAAAATAATAAAAAAGAAAGAATCCGTTTCGAGAATCGGAAGAATTATCTCCCCTTTCAAGCTGTAATAAAAACCTATTCAAACACGGCGTGGTTAGTTAAAAATGTCCATAAAATATTGATACCTGCTATTTAATGAAGAAAATACTTTTAACTTTAAGCGATGAATCTCCCTCATCATCATGTTGCGCTAGTAGCACGGATATTAATGACAATCTCTCGCCAACCATCTCTATCATTCATTGTCCTCTGCGCAGCATCCAGTATCTGCGCATAGCAGTTCAATGTAGGTCTTTGCTGGACGGCCCGCGGTGGCGTGTCCATGAACTGGTTTTCACAGGAGGACTTCGCTTATGAGTTCTTTCTTGCTTCTCCAGAAGTGTCCAAATAAACACCGACATATTGATAAAAATTGATATGTCTAGAATGTCTTGCCGTCTTACATGGATGGTTCGTGAGATATGAGGTAAGTGGCCGAACATTTGCTGTTTTGTAGGGTGATACTTCTATGGTTTATTAAAACAGCACCCACTACCCTTGTGTAGTTCCCATCTAGCTTTCTACAAGTGGTTTAGCCATACAAAAGTACTTACACGCCTACATTTTGGAAGAATTTCCATTTTATTTTATCAGAGAGCTCGGATTTCCTTATGATTATTATTCTCTCAATCGCAGTCCATGCTTTACCTATGAGTATGTTGACATCACTTTCAGTAGATGAGATATTGCTACCAAGGTATAAAAACTAGTCAACTAATTTATCTCGCCAACCGTCCCTATCGGTCATCGCTCCTGGCAGATCTTCTACACGGCATCCTGAATCCACACAAATCTGATTGATATAGTTTTTGCTGGTCGACATACGCTGATGTGTCTATATGTAGGTTGGCTGATTGGCTGTTTTGTTATACGGCATATCAACCCTATTCGGGTCATTTAATGCCCTATCAAGTCATCTTTGATAAGCAAAGGACTCAGGTTGCTTACAATATCTGCTGTTGCTTATGTGTTGAATAGGCTAATCGCTGCTTAAATTCGGTAATCTAGTAGGAATCGGGGATTTCAGCCATAATGTGACACTGCGGTCTGGATTAAAAGAAATGAAGTTGTAGGTAAATCTCTATAGGTGATGTGGCGGGATCAATTTGGAGCGTGTGTGTGTGTGTGTGTGTGTGTGTGTGTGTATAGTCATTACTTTCGATACGTGATATGGGGTCTAATAGGAATATGTAGTTTCTGTACTTATCTGGATCGGAGCTGCTGGTATTCTGCACATTGTCGTTGGGCTGGCATTTTCTCTGTTCTTGGAGTCTGGAACTTACTTGGGATATTCTTGGATGTCTTGTTTTGTGCGGTTGATAGTTTTTAATAACAAACACAAGACGGTCTTGTTTTTCCCCTTGAGCTCATTTTTTTTTACATTAACCAAAGTATAAGCCTGGGAGGATATACTGCATCTCCCGTCTGTCCTCCTCAAACACTCAGCCCGGACTGTCTTCCTCTCAAGATCTCTGTTTCACTCCCCGCCCTGTTGGCACTTTTTGACCAATCAGAAGCCAACAGATTAGACATTCACACTTCATCCTTAATCTAGTTTATTTTCACTATTACATAACGTATAACTAAAATCTTGGGTTTTTCCACATCTAATTATTTTACAGCAATATATATATATATATATATATATATATATATATATATGTGTGTGTGTGTGTGTGTGTGTGTAACTATAGGTCGATGGTGAGAAGATTATCCGGTGTGAAGATCTGAGAATATTTGTTACCTGTATAATGGGATATTCATTATCTATTCCCCTATCTATTCACCTCAGAATTCATTCTATTCTAATACAGTTTTATTATTATTGTACTCTCAGTTCTTCTGCTCAATTATAATGCCTTTTCAGTGAAAACAAGGACACGTGCAAAATCTGCTACCAGCTTTTACGGTAGGATCGCAGTGGTGGGAGAACCACTGTGAGCGACTTAAAGTAGGCAAGTAGTTGAAATGTGGGAAGTATTTCTGGTGCACCCTGTATCAAAATCGAATTTCTCATTAACCAGCAATGAGACCATGTTGTATGACTGATCTATCTATCAATCTATACATATATAAAATATAAAGGGCAGTTATGAGTATGTATGTCCGGAGGAAACTACGAAAATAAAACAATTAACGACAAAGTAAATGTATATAGAAATTAATTATCACCAGATCTTAATTTTTGAGCAAAAATAATGATTTAATTTATATTTGTGAAGATAATTAGACAATAAGATTTGAATAATAACAGCATGGAATTCTTTTTTTTCATTTAATATTTTAAATAAGAAACATTAATTTTTATCTTTCCAGATTGGCTGGATCAACGCAAGGTCTTTCTAACGAAGATCCAATTCGCGATTCAACAATAATTGATCTGCGAGACTAACTTTTTTACCACCCTTCTCTACTCAGGCGATGCCCGGTAGCCGCTTCTGGTATGTGATCAAAAAGATTCAAGAGAATATGAAAATTAAAAAAAAAATCTTCTTATAATAAAAACAATTGATTAGTTTTTTGAGTGACTCTTTGTATCCCAATTGGTTAATCTTATCACTTGATACAAAACAGAAGACGGGGTTTTTCAGTTTAGGAGTTGCAGTCGTACGATAATATAGAAACATATTAGAGAGGCTTGGAAGCGCGTGGTGTAATGGTTAAAGTCATGGGAAATGGACTCGTCGCCACGAGTTCAGATCCTGGACGTGCTAATTGCATTTCCGTTAGCGCTAATACCCTTAGGAAAGGTGTGAATCCTACTCTCCCTCCAGCTATGGGTAAATAGTAGGGCAGACTGGGCTCTTTAACCATGGTTAGGCAACTGGTCTAGAAGAAGGAAAACTCTGAATTCAAAACCCCGCTTAAGAAATTGACCTTGTGTCACATCCTACTCGTGCAGAGGGGTTGGTAAATATTCATTAGAGAGGCTGGGACATTTAACCCTTTCTAAGCCCATTTGGGTTACCATAATAAAGATGCTTCTTCTTTTCTTAATGACGGTATCACATAGTATTTGTCTGAATGTTTGAGATGAGGTTCGATGATTTATATTATTTGGATTTTTCGGACCACTTGGATCCCTACCGTCAATATTGCACACCATTTCGGCCAATGTTCCCTCCGGCATTCTTCAGGTGTTTCTCGTTGAAATGGGGAGTCTTCATATTGTAATCGTAAGCATTCACGGAACTTCGAACCGAACCATTTATTCAATCCACCGTTAACCATGACCGGGACAAGCAATGTTAACATTCTGTGTTATTATCGCCCTTGACCAGGATTGAATCTGCAGCCTACAGATGATTGTCCCTTAGAAATGTACTAACTCAACCCCTATATCTGTTGCGCCATTTGTCCAACTGGGATAACTTGAGGGGTGCTTTAACAATGCAACTGCAAACATTATTCTTGCTACGATCTCTCTCTCTCTTTCTCTCCCCCTCTCTCTCTCTGATAAAGATGACACCTGGGAATAGAATATTGAGTTATCGTCACATCGACAATCGATACAAAAAAGTCAGGTTATAAAGAATATGAATTGCTCAATACGTTAGTAGAGCGGATTTAGTAGAAAAAACAACCTACTTAAGTTTTACCAAAAAGGATAATCAAGGTTAATTGTAATGAATTAATCAAGAAATTATTAACTAAAGACAATTGCGGTAGGGAATAATACAATTATAGCAGTTAAAAACAGTTTCCCAGTGAAGATGAACGCTAGATAGTTAACTGCGTCATTCAAAATCCAAATATCAAGTACGGTTTCTGTCAAATGTCAAACGTGGCTGCTGACATGAAAACAGCTGTTTGGAATATCAAAATAGCACGTGTGTAGAATTAGTTTCTTTTTATAATAGCAAACAATATCTGTGTTTGACATTTGCGTAAAAAAGGGGTTTGTTTACATTTATAATTTTTAGTTGATAAGCTGCCATGTGCACTTATGTAAACATTTGCCAAAAATTTCGGATCTTTTGGTTTAATAATTCTTTAGTATTATTATAGCGCACGATTGATAATTTTTCTTCAGAGCATAAAAGACAGAATCTATCACCTGGTTTATACCAGCAATTTTTTATTTACAATTTCCCATTTTACGATAGGATCTATAACGTATTTATTATTACGTTTTGATAAGCGGGCTTCCTGTATGTTTGTGAGCATTCTGTTTTTTTTTATTTCATTCAATATATATATATATATATATATATATAATGTGTGTGTGTGTGTGTGTGTGTGTGTAAAAGATATTTGGAAGAAAAAATATATACTTTGGTATGAATGAAATTTATTATTGTTATTTGTCGACACCTGTTTCGACCAAAATTTGCTTACACGCAGTATTCTATTTAAAATTATTTTAATATCCATTTTTCTCACTTACACACACACATACACACACACACACACACACACACACATATATATATATATATATATATATATATATATATATATATATATATAGAGAGAGAGAGAGAGAGAGAGATTATATGTGGTATGTATATAATATCTCTCTGTCTCTCTGTCTGTCTGTCTCTCTTTCTTTTACCTTATTCTCCTCTTCCTCTTTTCATTTGACTATTTTCCCGCTCCAAACCTTTATCATTATGCCTGTTGTTAACATTTAATAGATAGTCGGACAGACTGAGTACTCTAGCCTAACTATGGCTAAAGAACCAAATCTGTCCTACTGTGTACTCATAACTCGGAGGAGAAGAGATGGATTCATGCCTTCTTAGGTGAAACGCCTGCATCGTTCAGAGTTTGAACTCGGGTGGACGATTCCATTTTCAACGTCTCTATATGTTTAAGCCTATATATGTGTATATGTATTTACTACCCCCCCCGCATGAGCAGGATGTGACACAAATGTCAGTTTATTAAGCAGAGTTTTCCTTCTAATAGACAGATCGCCTAACCAAGATTAAAGAGCCTTGTCTACCCTACTATTTACACATAGATTGAGGGAGAGTTGTTGAATGCATACCTTTCCCAAGGGTATTAGCGCTATATGAAATGTCAAGGGTATTAGCACTATACGAAATGCAAAGGATGATTTGAACTCGGGTCGACCAGTCCATTTCCTACGACTCTAACCATTTACACGACGCGTCTCTATATGTATAAATGTATATGCATAGATGTATATGTAAGTATGCATTTTTTATTTTTATTTTTTATCTCATTCAATTGATTGAAAACACCGTTTATAATCTCACTCTCTCTCACCCTCTCTCTCTCACCCTTGCTCTCTCTCTCTTTCGTCCCCCTTTTCCTTCTTCCTATCCCTGTCCTCCTCTTCACTGGTTATTCTCCCTCCTCACCAAACCCTTATCGTTATGCCTTATCGTGACAAACAGCATTCCTAAAACTTGAATTGATGTCACATAAATTTTCTGTGTTGGCTCAATTCTCGGCGTTCTATTGATCAAGACGAGAGAAAACGAGACATTTGTCTTCGATGAAAAATCTAAATAAATAAATGAATAAAAGAACGGTTAAGTAAAAAAAAAAAAAAAAAAGAAAAAAAAAAAAGAGAAAGATAATTGGGTAATTCTTGGTTTCTCCTTTTACTTCAAGATAAGTATAAAGGGTAAAAATGAATGCGATTTTTTTTATTCGCCAGTCTTTTCCCACCTTTCTGATAAAAAAGAAAATGTCTACCAGTGAGATTTCCCGCCCTATATTGCAGTTTTTGCTTATCAGTTGCTATAACTGTTTGCTTATCAAGATTAAATACTAAATGTATCCATCTGGATGAATAGATGACACGGTCATCGCAGCTTTTACAATCATAGCTATTATGGTATAAATGCAGAATAGCGCACAAGAGATAATATCATTAGAAACACATTTTACGTATAAATAGCATTAGATTACGGAAACTCCTGAAATACCCTAACACATACCCTAATGTCTCAAAGGTTTTGGGTATTTCCGTGAAATGTAATGTTTTTATACGTAATCTAATGATATTATCTCTTGCGCTCTGTTCTGCATTAGTACCGGTATTATTGGTATACATTAGGCGTGAAAACATGAGTTTTCTGAGTTAAGAAGACGAAAAAGATGATCTTTTGAGAGCGATTTAAATATACATATTTACTATTGAAGTCAGTCAGTTAGACAGTCAACAATTGGTTTGACTGGCCAAGCCTAACATGAAGTTACTAGTTCCCATGAACCCACTATAACAGCTTAAATAATTCCTGCCACTGCTGCCAGGAAGAGTCCATTAAGCTGAGGAGGTGTTTGACTGTTCTACTGTCCAATAGTTAACAATCTGTAACAGTCATTTCCAGACTGCAGGTTCAATCCTGGCTAAGGGTGAAAGTAACACAGAATAACAATTATCAGTATTCTACATTTACAAACCTCACCAAGTTTACCTTCTTAAGCGGAGTTTAACAGGTTTGAATTCAGAGTTTTCCTTCTCCTAAACTGGTTGCCTAAACAAGATTAAAGAGCCCAGTTTGCCATACAATTTATCCATAATTGGAGGGAGAGTACATGGATGCATACTTTTCCCAAGTGAAATGCAAACTGCCTCGTCCAGGATTTGAACTCACATCAACAAGTCCATTTCACCAGAAGTGGATGCTCTACCAACTATACTGCACAAGGAGGATATAACACAAAGTCAATTTTTTTCAGTGGAGTTTTACAGGTTTGAATTCAGAGTTTTCCTTGCCTATACTATATTGCCTATTAGTCTGTCCTACTATTTACCCATAGCTGGAAGGAGAATAGTTGGATGCATACCTTTACCAGGATATTAGCGCTGTGTGAAAATTCAAACGGCCTCGTGTTACAATTCATGGTGGCATCAATCCTGTTGCTGAATAAGGGACCACTTTCAGATCAGCCAGTGAAAAATTACCAGGACTGTTGGTGACCCTGACCCGAGAGGTGTGAATCTCGTGCGTTACGCGATTAGTTAGTTAGAGAATCAGTTTCAACCTGAGATTGGAGCAGAGTAAACGTGATACTGCGAGTTTGAATCTCAACCAAATGATTAAAAATTCCTATAATCTCTTTTCTGCGTTAACTAATTGTTTGAATTGGTTGTTTGACTTTACAGCATGTCAATCCTTAGATTATCTAATACCGAATTTTTATATTACTAGCGGGGCCTGTCGATATACTACAGTATGATAATTTAATTATTACAACATTTGATATGTAAAAAACATAATAATCTTGTTTAACTCTCTCTCGCTTTTTTTTTCTTTCCTTCTTTTCATCTTTTCCTTATGTTCGATTGAAACAGATTAGCATTAACACTTCCGTGCGCTCACCCTCTGTCTCTATCTTCCCCTACTCTCTCTCTCTCTCTTTCTCTTTCTTTCTTTCTTTCTGGAGACCTGAGGAGATTTGCTGTCACTGAGACTTTATTTAAAAAAAAAAAGAAAAAACAAAAACAAAAAAACACCAGTTAAAACTTGTGTAAAAAAACTCGAAAGGATAATAATAATAATAATAATAATAATAATAATAATAATAATGATGATGCTAATGATGATGATGGTAATGATAAGAAAAAGAATACACCAGAAGAACAAGAAAAGTTCTAGAAACGAAGCTCTGTAGCAGAAATGTCATCAAGGGAATAAACACTTGGGTAGTCCTCCTTGTAAAAAACTCTGGACCATTCTTAAAACGGACAAGAGAGGAAATGGACCAAAGGTCAAGGAAACTTATGACAATGCACAAGGCACTACACTCGAAAGACGACAGAAGATTATATGTGCTAAGGTAAGAAGGGGACAGGAGGATGGCCAACACAGAAGATTGTGTAGGTGCAAAAATTCGAGCACTTTAAGAATGCAATAACAAAAGTTAAGACTAATTGTGACAGCCAGAAAAAGCAACTGCAAATAAGGACAAGCAAAAATACAACAAAAATAGAAAACAGAAATGTGAAGAAAAACATCTACATGGATACTTCAAGCGACAAATTGCAGAGATCGCATATTTGAAGACATGGACATGGCTAAGAAGGGGAAACCTCAAGAGAGGGATTGAATCTCTCATAATTGCAACAGAAGACAATGCCATAAAAACAAACTACTAAAGCGAAAATTGATAAGACGCCACATAATAACAAGTGTATAATATGTGGAGACAAAGACGAAACGGTCAATCATATAAACGAATACAGCAAACTAGCACAAATAAAGTATACGACTAGATACCATGTTACTAAATATTATATGCGCAAACCAGAATCTGTCCGAGAGAATGAGACGCATAAAATCTTTTGGGACTTTGAGATACAGACGGATCAGTTAATATTAATTAACAAGAAGCAGAAAACTTGTAATCTCGTGGATTTTGCCGTCCTGGTGGATCACAAAGTGAGGATGAATGAAAACGAAAAGATAGACAAATACTTGGACCTAGCCAGAGAGCTGAAAAAACTGTGGAACCTAAAGGTGGACGTCGTACCAATCATAATTGGGGCCTTAGGAAAGGTTCCAAAGGTTTGGAAAAGAGACTGGGGGAACTGGAAATCCGAGGAAGAGTCGAGACCATCCAAACAATAGCATTGTCCAGATCAGCTAGAATACCAGAAGAGTCCTGGATACCTGAGGAGTCTTGTTGTCACTCAGCCTCCAATGAACCACCAGCTTGGGCGAGTGTAAAAAATTCTCATGGATATAAATAATAATAATAATAGGATGAAGATGAAAGAAAACGAAAAGATAGACAAATACCTAGACCTTGCTAGAGAATTGAAAAACTGTGGAATATTGGAAGTGATATCAATTATAGTTGGTACACTTGGTACGGTCCCCAAAGTTTAGAAAACAGACTAGAGGAACTGAGACCATTCAAACAACAGCATTGTTGAGATCAGCTAGAATACTCAGAAGACAGACAGATGTATTTAAGTTTTTAATGTATATAGATATATCGAATTAACTAACAAAAACTAACAAAATTAAATAAAAACGCTTATAAAACAGATTACACTTATTTTAATTATATTTTAATTGGTTTTCTATATAAAATCATTCATATGATTGATTTTAAAAAATTGTAGAAAAAATAATGTTAGTGATCAATGATACCAAGTGATTATTTATCAAACCCGATTTTACAAGTATACAAATTAACCACATCATATATTATGTAATCTTTATTTCTTAGTGATATATAAGACACATTGTAGGATTTTAAATGCATGGGCTGTTTTGGGGCAAATCCAAGTTAGACTTTCATAGAGACAAGATTAATAAATAAGATTTATTCAATGTATTAATATTAATGATTTTGACTTGAATTAAATAATGATAAACTTATGCAATACCTGATGGTATTGAGACATAAGCAGTGACTTAGTTTCGGTTACAGACACCGAATCTCCATTATAATAAGAGATAATATTAATAATGATAAACTTATTACGCTATTATGCTAATAATGTTCGTAAAATAAAGATGAGAATGATTATCATAAAACACTCTACTACTACTACTACTACTACTACTACTACTACTACTACTACTACTACTGGGATGAGGACAAAAGAATCCATTTCTGTAGTTTCTATTATAAATATATAGATACCAGAAAGAATCTAATATCATTTTTCTATTTGAAGCCAGCAAATATGAACAACCTCAAAGTGTCCGATTTGATAGGATTTCGGCAGATAACAAAAAAAAAAAAAAAGAAAAAAAAAAAGACAGAAAAAAAAAAGAGAAGACAACAGAAAATTGAATGATAAAATATTGAAAAAAAAAAGAAAAAAAAGAAAAGGAAAATCAAAATGAGATATAAAAAGAGGGGATCGAGAGAAGGGAGCGAGAGGGGGGGGCAGTCTTTTACCTCTGCCGAGTTACCATCCCCCCCTTCACCTCCACCCACCGTCCGATTAACCATCTCTAGTTCAGTGCAGTCCAGTTCACTTCATCTTTCCAATTTTTTCTTTTCGTGTGCAGCCCCCCCTCCACGCCACCTCCATCCCCATAAACATCCACCACGACTTCTCGTTAATTCTTTCTCATCTCTTACCCACCAAACCCCCTCCTCCATTTTGTGTCTCTCTTTCTCTTTCTCTCATCATCCGGTTGGGAAAGTTCTTCTTTCTCGAAATACAGCACCCCCAATCACTCTCTCTCTCTCTCTTTTCTTTTCATTTTCATATGTAACGCATTTCCTCCATCCTCGTCTCTTTGACAATTTACTTGATTTCTATCGATTTCTTATTGCATTTAATTCCTCATTCTCTTTCCATTCTATCCATCTATCCATTCATCTATCTATCTATCTATCTCTTAACAATTTTCCTATTATATATATATATATATATATATATATATATATATATATATATATATATATATATATATACCTTAATTTGTTCATATCTATCTATCCCAGTCTGTTCCCATCTATTAATCTATCTATCACATTCTCTTCCCATCTATCTAGTTATCTATTACATTCTGTTAACATCTATCTATCTAATTGTTTCTGAGGAATTACAAGTACCCCTTCATCACAATTGCCCCCAGTTCCATTCTGGCACGGAGTGGCAGTACCTTAGGTCCCATCCATAGGTTAAATAGAATAAAGATGAGTTCTAAATTTGTGTTCAAAAGTTGTGTTTGAAAAAGATAATTGAGTACCCACCAAGAATGAATTAAACAAAACGTCTTCGGCCTGAAATGACCCAACAGGGGTTGACATGCCGTAAAATCTTAGCAAAAACCTATCTCATAACGTCTTTCACATTATTATATATATATATATATATATATATATATATATATGTGTGTGTGTGTGTGTATGTGTGTGTGTGTGTGTGTGTGTGTGTGTCTTAATTTGTTCCTATCTATCTTTCACATCTTTTCATAATCGAGATTGAATGTTTGTCTGTAACCGAAACTATATTACTATTCAAGTCTCGATTCCTTTAATTATTTACATCACGTTATCTCTGATTTTATTTTTTAATTTAAATCTCAATTATTAATAAAATTGTTTTACATTATCAATACTGTTGGCCTTATTTACATGCTAGATATTTAGATATTTACCACGTACCCAACGTGTACGGGTTAGGCACAAGGTCCAATTAATGTGGGACCATCCCACAAGCTGTGACTCATGGGTGGCGGGCGCAAAAAATGCGTTGATACCGTCGGCATTCCCCCTCAAAGAGTGCGCCTTAGGCACTGGGCAACAAACCCGCCCCTTTAAATCAAGGGGGCAGGTGTTGCCTGGTGGGATGAGCCCCTGAGATCAACGATGTTAGCTTGTAAGATCCAGGGCCGAAGCCACTGGACCCCCGGCCGGATCTAAGTACTAATAACATGCAATTGTATTTATATATACAACAAAATAGCGGTTTACAGTTTGAACGGGAAGGCTAATTTGCATATTGATTTTAAAAATTTGATTTTAATAAATATGTACTTTGTATTATTGATTTCTAACTGTTTGGTTTTATCGTAATGAATATAAGCAAACATCTTGGGTATAAATCTTAAAATAAATCCATTAAGAATAAAAAATAACTGTAATTTTATTCTTTACATCCTATTTTAACTAGATAATTAAATTACGAAAATTTAGCAATGAAAATTGGGAGTGATGGAAGGTAAGTTTCAATTGTTCTATTTTTCGAATTTACCCACCTCTGTTTCAAATCTTTTCATCTGCATTCTTATTTAGTTCCATTAGTCTTTGTAATTTGATATGATATTTTATTATATTAAAACTTAAGTACTTGCACGAAGTGAGTGCATATATTTGGTAGTTTTATTAATGTTAATCTATAAAACTGTTGGCTTGTTGAGACAAATGTAAGTCCACCTTCATCGTCTGTAGTTGGTGTTCGAGCTCAGCTAGATGGTTAGACTTTAAATAATAATTTTCAAGGTAGGTAGACTTGGAATATTGGCACTATACAGTCTTCCTACTCACGGCACAATCATTTCATTTGTGTTGTTGTAAAATCTGTTACTGCCTTCATCTTATTTCCCTATTTATTAGTTGGTTTGATGGCAAAGATAGTTGCGTATTTCACATTTGGTCTGTGTTCGAGTTCCAGTACAGTAAGTGGTCACCCAATTAAGTATTGAACAGGCTCGTCGATGCTTAACTTCGTTGATCTACTAGGAAGTAGTACTTTCAGGGTGATTTGACCGTAATCTGGAATTTTGAGATACAAACCGATCACCTAATCCCGGTCAGAAGACCAGACCTAGTGTTAATTAACAAGAAACATAATTAGTGGATTTTGTCATCCCGGCGGATCACAGAGTGATAGTGAAAGAAAGCAGATAATTAATCCTTACTAGGGAACTGATCCCCCCCCAAAAAAACAAAACAAAAAAACAAAACAACAACAACAATCAAAACAATAAAAAACAAACAAACCAAAAACTGTGGAACATGAGGGGGAAGTTAATAGCTATTGATAAATTTCAAATGCCAATTGAGTTTAGGGAATCGCGTTCATTGTACGTTCATATATTTATTTTTATTTTTAGTGTATTTTTATTTTTAGTATTTTTATCCAACAAAATGTATTTTAGTAATTTATTTTAATATTATAATATTATGTAAAATATTACGTAAATAATATTTATATATTTGAAAATATATGGTTGAATATATGATTGAATATTTATATATTCAAAATAGAATATTATGTAAAGATCATTATAATATTTATTTTAGTAATTTATTTTAGTAATTTATTTTAATAATTTATTTTGTTATTTTTAGTAATTTTATTATTTTTATTTTTAGTGTGTATTTTTTTTTTTGCAAACGGTCTTATCGAATAAGGATAATTTTTCAAAATATTTATCTGGGCCATAAAAATTCGCCGACAACCATTTTTAACTTTTGAGGTTGAATCCTGCTGCCATATAAATGGCCTACCATTGGCTACCCTTGTTATCCAGGGTTTGATTACAGTGTTTAGCAACTGAGAGTCCTCCAACACCTTTTCCCGCAGATTTTTGAGGAATTCTGCTGTACGAACGCAATCAGACCGTCTATTATGTTGTTTTCTTCTAGCCACAGCCTCGTAGCCTCCATTTCAATTCTCCAGTTCATACCTGATTGTTTTTACAGTGATCAGGGAGCTTTGGGCAGCAACCACAATCTCCTTATTTTGATGGCCGGCGCAGATCATCATGATACAATTTATTCTCTTCCATGGTTTAGGTGGGTTCCAGTCATCCATTCTATCTGTCATCACTCATATGAATGAAAAAGCGTATAGAGTGGACCTGAAAGTAATGGCAATGAAAGGCCTACACCACACTTCCCAAATCTCCTGGGGCCTCGCATCTTGGTGTAATGGTCGTCTCGCAGATTCATTATTATTGAATAGCGAGTTCGATCCTCGCTGGATGTTCCATACTTGTGACCTCGTTTTACATCCTTCTCGTGGTGAATGAGTTTGATGAATACTGAGGGCGTCCCATTGTGGTGTAATGGTTTGCAAGCTAGGACATCATCTAACAACCTGTATGCAAATTTGGAGATTCTCAAATTTTCTTATATGGTCCATTGTGAAAATATTTTGTTCTTACATAAACTATTCCACAATAAAATGCCTGTTTCTGTTCAGAATGCTTTTGCAGTTGACTTCACCCATGCTCATGTCACTCGTGCTGACCAATCTGGTTTGCTTAATTTCCCTATCATCAACACTGTTAGTTTTGGGCATAATTCGATTCGTTTTAAGGCAATTAATTCTTGGAATACTGTTCAGTCGTTATTTTTTGATAAAGAAAAGATGAAGCTTCAGTAAATTATTTTGTCCTTAAAACACTTTTGAAAAATAATTTTATTGCCTCTTATAAACAACAGATTTGCATTTAGATTCTCACACGGCTAATTTGTCTCATGATATATATGTATATGTTTACGTTGTGTGTTTCATGTATCGTTTCCTGTGAGCGTCCAAGGGTGGTCATGTCCATGGGATTAGCTTCACGCTATTAGGCATGGCCTCCCTTCAATTGTAGTTTAAACCAATAAAGTTTTTCTTTTACTTATATTTAAAAAAAATAATTTGTACTACTATTGATTAATAAATTTCTTATTTCTTATTTCTTTCTTTCTCAGATCTATTACTAATAAATAGCGAGTTCGATCTTCACTGGATGATCCACACGTGACCTCGTGTCACATCTTACCCGTGGGGAACGGTTTCGATGAATACTTAGAGCGTCCAATCGTGGTGTAATGGTTAGCAAGCTAGTCTCTCAGATCCATTACCATTGAATAGCGAATTCGATACATATTTGCGACCTTGTGTCACATCCTACCCGTGACAAATGACAGGTTGGATGAATACCAACTTCTCAGATCTCCAGAACTGGAGCCTCACCATCAGATGCAGTTTAGTTTTATAGCAAAAGCACTCATTATTTTGGTAGCAGGGATCTTATCCCTCGGTAGGGGATAATCAGCGTATTCTTAGCCCTGTCGACAGGTTTGTATGTTTTGGTTCATTGGCCTTTTCACAAGATATCACTCACTTTTCAAATTGGCCTTAAGTCAGACTAATTTAACATTGGTCAAGACTAGATGTCATTTCTATCATTGTTTTTTTTTTTTTTTTAAATTCATTTAGGCAGAAGAACGGAGAACATAAAGAAAAAGAAAATTTAGTTAGATATACTGGCAAAATTATACGCACTCCAGACACAAATATCTAAGTTTTAATATAATTAAATATATCGAATTAGAAAGACTAATAAGATTAAATATAAACACAAAAAAGATTAATTATTTTTACTTTTTTCTAATTGATTTCAAATATACATAGGATTGCTTAAGATATGTTTGAGAATAAAACAAGATTAGAAATCAATAATACCAAGTACTTATTTATAAAACCCGGATTCGTTAAAACCGGTATGCAAATTATTCACAACATATACTATGTAAACATTTAATGATATCACCTTGCAGGATTTTAAACATTAATAATATGGGCTGTTTTGAGGTAAATGTATGTTATCTTAGCTTGACCTTAGAGACATTGTTAATAAATAAGATGTTAATCAAGATTAAATAATGATTATTTAATAACCATTAAAAAAGAACGTATATAACAAAGGGGAATGTAACGCTGTTTCTGTTACTGACAGACAATTTCCATTATAATAAGATATATTTACCAACCCCGTCGCAGGATGCGGCATAAGGACAATTTCTTAAGCGGAGTTTAACAGGTTTGATTTCAACATTTACCTTCCTAGACTGTTTACCTAACCAAGGTAAAAGAGCCCAGTCTGCCCTACTATTTACCAATAGCTAGAGGGAGAATAGTTGGATTCATACCTTTCCCGAGAGTATTGGCGCTATGTTAAATTTCAATAGTTTCGTCCAGGACTTGAACTCGGTTCGTCGTGTCCATTTTCTACGACAATAACCATTACACCATGCGCCTCCAGTTTAGTTGTATAAGAGATGATTATGAGGGTGAGAGATTCAAGGGTGAGAAGAGCAGAGAAAAGAAACAATTAGAGAGAGAGAGAGAGAGAGAGAGAGAGAGAGAGAGAGAGAGAGAGAGAGAGAGAGAGGAAGGAAGGAAGATAAAGAAGAGACGGGAGAGAGAAATTGATTTAAAAAGAGAGAAGCTGGTCAAGAATGAGGTGATAAAATAAAAATAAATAACGCTGTGTGTGGGGTGGTGGTGGTGGTGGAGATATTAAAAGAAAGAAAAAGAAGAGTGTTTGAAAAATGAAATAAAACAAAGCGCACGCGCGCGTGTGTGTGTGTGTGTGTGTGAATGAGAGAAAGAGAAACAGAGACAGAGTTGTATAAGAGAGATTATGAGGGGGAGATTCAAGGGGGAGAGCCAAAAAGAGAGAGAGAGAGAGAGAGAGAGAGAGAGAGAGAGAGAGAGAAGAGGAGAGAGAGAGAGAGAGAGAGAGAGAGAGGAGAGAGAGAGAAGAGAGAGGGGGGTAAAGAAGGGACAGGAGCGAGAAGCCATTGATTTGAAAAGAGTGATGCTGGTCAAGAATGTGGTGATAAAATAAAAATAAATAACGCTGCGAGGGGGTGGATATAAAAACAAAAACAGAAAAGTGTTTGAAAAAGAAAAGAAAAGAAAGAAAGAGGTACACGCGTGAGTGTGTGTGTGTGTGTGTGTGTGTGTGTGTGTGTGTGTGTGTGAGAGAGAGAGAGAGAGAGAGAGAGAGAGAGAGAGAGAGAGAGAGAGAGAGAGAGAATAATAAGGAGAGAGAAGAGGAAGAGAAAAGGCTTGAGTTCATTATAACGCAATTTTAGATCTGAGCGATTTTGTTACGGACAGCGGCTAATTTCAATCTGATAGTGTCAGAAAAAAATGGGTAAAAACAGTTGGTGGGTGGCCATTAGAGATGATTTTCTAGCACTTTTTTCTTTGATATTTATTCTTGTTTTCTGTTTTTAAATGTACTTAAAACAACAACTAAACAGTAACGACAACATGTATCGGAAGATTATACATGTCTGTGCACCGGAAGTCCTGAGTTACAAAGCGCGGGAACATTTATCTATTTGCAGTTTTGTTTCATTGGCAATCATTTTAAAGCCGCCATTTTGATTATATGTGAGCCGTTTTCAATTTTGATACGGGATTTCGATTTGTGCGAATATTGTAGAGTTTTTAGTTTACATTTCTAAAAAAAAGTCAAATAAAACTGGATAAATACTAATAAAAAATAAATATTGAAATAAAACAAATAGAATGCATAAATAATTCTTTGGAGATATTTTCCATAAATACAACGAACACAAAAATGTTTATCCATCCCCCACAAAAATATTCCGAGAGACAGATAAACACTTTCGAAATATGTATGTATAAATAAACACGAGAAATGGATGATAAAAATGAATTGTAGGGAAATTAAATAACCGAATGGCACTGTTTATATGTGCAGAATGAAGATTGCCTCTTCGTCTATTTTATTTCTTTTTAGATAAGTTAGGATAGACATGATCTAGATACAGAACAGTTACCGTATGACCCCCTTTAATGTCTTGCTTTAGATTCATTGTATAATCGTTCGAGTCATACAGTTATGCAGCTCTGTCGGCTGGGACTTTAAAATACACCGACTGCATCTATGCAGAGGAGTAAACCCCCTCCCAAATGGGGCCACATGATTATTGCATAATGTATGGTAGCTTATTGACAACATTGTGTAGCATAAATGGAAATTTACAGATGGTTGGGGACCTTTGACCCCAGAGGCGGAAAAACCCGCGAATCACGTGAAGTCACGTGAGAGCTAGTTCGCTCATCAGTTCCAACGAGGATCTTAAGCAAGAAAGACGTTTCTTGCTTAGTTGGACTCACCTTCACGCGCTCTGTGTTTTAGTTAGTAAGAAAAGAATCATAGTTAAGTAAATAAAAGGTTTTTAAAAGAACAGTATGGCGTTGTTAGTTGATGCATGTTTTAGCGAGAAGACTGACCAAGAAAAAAATGAATCAAGAAATGAAGAACCAACAAGATAGAAGTCAACATGGCAACCACGACGAGAAACAAGCAAAGAAGAAAGAAAGTAAGTTATGCATCTCTATCTGTCTACCTCTCTCCTCTCTCTCGATGATATAAAAGAACACTTGTGTATATACCCAATATGTGGGTATATAACATGATAACAGTGGGTAACGACCCGTGTTGCTTAAAGATGGAGTCCTGGTGGCTGAGTAGTCTATGAGATGCAACACACCACTATGGCCCTTACTTAGGCTAGACGAGTGGTCAGAGAGGCCCGCTCAGATCAATCGACTGGACAAGTCAAGCCCTAGCTCCTATATGATTGCTCCAACCCTATTATCTTTAGAGCATGCTCTAATCTTTTTTTTATCATATATGTGTTAGAAGATGGTGGCTGAGGGTTTTTATGTCCTGGGTATGACGTTAAACTCTATCTGATGGTGAGGTTCCAATTCTGGAGCCCTGAAGAATGTGGAGTACCCCTTCATCACCATTACACCATAGGTCCACTCTGACGCAGAGTGGTAGTACCTGTTGGGGTCCCATCTATGGGTTAAATAAATCAAAACATGCGTATTAAAATGTGTTAAAGATTGAGTTTTAAAGAAATTGAATACCCATCAAGAATGAATAAAACAAAATGTTGTCGGAATAAAATAACTCAAAGGTTTGACATGCCGTAAAAACCAACCAACCAACCAATCAACCAATCAACCCTAAATACATGTACATATGACTGAACAAGGGGCTTGTATAATGAGGCATAAATTACAGTATAGTATCAATTAAAGCAACAGTACCGTAACTGTTATAAGTGTTGAAAATTGAAATCAGAGAACCGAGTTCGAATACTGGCCGATCCTCTCTTTGTTCACTTCAAATATTTTCTTAGGAAATTGCGAATTCTTCTCCAACAGTCCTACGTGATGTTACCAGATATGATTTTTAAAAAAATAAAGGCGTTGTTACTCTTATGTATGTAGCATCTGCCGAGGAAGTAAAGATGAACTTATACGTGATGTTCTCCTGTGGACAACTACACAAGGACACGCCAGTGTTTACCGACCAACAAAAACTTAAATTGATCAGTTCAGTGTGTAGGACCTTGTAGGAGAAGAGAGAGAGAGAGAGAGAGAGAGAGAAGAGAGAGAGAGAGAGAGAGAGAGAGAGGTTATTTTTATGCTGAAGACGTTTTTGTTTTATTCATTCTTGATGGGTACTCAATTTTATGTAAACTCAATTTTTAAACAGATTTTTAAACTCATTTTTAACAGGTACTACCGCTCCGGATCAGAGTGAACCTGGGGTAATGGTTATGGAGGAGTACTCTACATTCCCCCAGCGCTCCAAAATTGTAACTCACTATCAGATAGTTTACCCAGGATATAAAGACCCTCAGTCACCACCTTCTAACACATATATGATAAGAAGGGTTAGTGCTTGCCCTAAGGATAATAGGGTTGGGAAAATCATATAGGTACTAATGCCGGACTTGACCAGCCGATTGAGCGGAGTGGGCCTCTCTTACCTCCCGTCTAGTCTAAGTAAGGGTGTGTTGAATGTCATAGACTGCTAAGCTACCAAGGTTCCATCCTTAAATAACACGGGTCGCCACCCACTGGGGCTCCATTGAGGGTGGTCTTACCTATCCACAGGTGAAGTCAGTGTATTTTACAGCCCCAGCCGACAGGGCTGATATTACTCTGTTGTCATAATTCACGCATAGGAATGCATGGTCTGACATAGACAAACTATCAGTTATTTGGAAATCCGATCTCACTGACAAGTTAAAGCGACAATTATTCCAAGCCGTAATTGTATCAGTACTATTGTCTGGCTGCACCACTTGGATCCTAACGAAGTGCATAGAGAATAAGATAGACTGGAGCTGCAAAAGAATGTTGCATATGATCTTAAACAAATCGTGAAAACCTCACCCCACAAGGAAGTAGCTCTACAGTAACTTGTCCCCTATCACACAAACCATCCGAGTGAGACGAACAAGACATGTTGAACACTGCTGGAGAAGCAAGGATGAACTCATAAGCGATGTCCTCTCGTGGAAACCAGCATATGTGCATGCCAGTGCGAGCCATCCAACAAATACTACATTGACCATCCCTGCGCAGAAACTGGATGCTGCACAGACCTCATGTGGGCAATGAATGATAGGCACGGTTGGCGAGTGATTGTCATGGATATCCGTGCTACCAGCACGTCATGATGATGATGATGTGTAATTTAGACAAACATACACATACTAACTTTTGAAAATGAAGTTCACTGTTCTTTAATACTGTAGAGTTTGGTCATAAACAGTACCTAATAAGATCAGTTTTATTGAATAATGTTCCATTAAAAATACTGAAAGAGGCACCCAATGTATAATGGTTATCGTCGCAGGAAATCGGCACAGTACCATGAGTTCAAATCCTGGACGAGGCTAGTTGAATTTCACATAGCGCTAATACCCTTGGGAAAGGTATGAATCCAACTATTCGCCCTTCAGCAATGGGTAAATAATTGAACAGAATGGGTTCTTTAACCTTGGTTAAGCAACCGGTCCAGGAGAAAGAAAACTCCGAATTCAAACCTGTTAAACCCCGCTTAAAAATTGACCATGTGTCACACCCTTCTTGCACAGAGGGTTTAGTAAATAATAGAATTTTAACGCCCTTATCCTAGCAAAAATCTCTCTACGATATGTCATTTTTGCAGTGTAAATATTATGCAATATTGTATTATACATGCAAACATCAGATCATTTTAATACTGTAGAACTAGAAAGGCAGAGGTGATACTACCGGAAAGTTATGAGGTATGTTGTTCAAGAACGCATCAATCCACTTTATACTATTTCTTATGGTAAATATTGTTTCAGTTTTCGAACAAATCGGTTCTTGAACATAATTTTGGAACGAATTATGTTAGAGAACCGAGGATCCACTGTATAGATTTTGATGGATCGGATCCATAACGATTTATGGTTTAAGAAAAATTGAAGTAGATTATATCGAGCCGTTTGTCTTTGTAAATAGGACTATTCTAATAGTCTGTACATTTTTAGATGATTCATATATCACAGTTTTTGGTTTGTTTATGAAGCAAACACATCTTCTGATCTTGTATAAGATTCAGTTGGGACCCAATGTATTTGAAGTAGAGAGAAACATTAATATGGTACTAGCAGGACCTGTGGATATACCACAGTATGATAATAATTTGATTATTACAACGTTTGATATGTTTACTTAAGAGCTATTGCTAAATAGTTAAATATGTAAAAGGTATAATAATCTTGATTTAAATTTCTCTCACTTTTTCTTTCTTTCTTTCTTTCTTTCTTCTTTCTTTCTTTCTTTCATATTTTCCTTATATTTGATTGAAACAAAAAAGCGTTATCGCTTCGGCGCGCTCACTCCTCCCTCTGTCTTTTTCTTTCATTCTTTCTTTCTGTGTAGCATGTCCTTTTTCTTCCATTTCTTTCTTTATAATAAAAACGGAATGGCCCATTATTTAGCTGAGGTGATGACACTGATATGTAATAAGAATTCGGCGGATAAGCAACACCAAATAATCAAGACTTATATTTTTGCATTTCATCTTGGATGATTTGTACAGTTTTATTTTTAACCAGAAGGTGTTTCAAGATGATAACGGTCGTAAAATTAAAGAACATGAATATTGATATATAGATTTAAGGATAATCATTTATTTGCAAACAGTTAAAAGGTTTTCAGTAAATGGTAATAAATATAATCATCAGCTAGCAATTGTAGCATCAGCTAACTTGCACATAATTATATCGTTTCAAGTATTTTTTTTTATCTAATGCTAATAATTTGCGCAATTATGTTTTTAAGCAATGCTATCTAATATTAGTAATTTGCACACAATTATATGGTCTCAAATATTCCTATTCAATACTAATAATTTGCACATAATTATATGGTTTCAAGTATTCCTATCGAGTGATGATGATTTGCATACAATTATATAGTTTCAAGTATTGCTATCTAAAACTAATAATTTGCACATATTTATATGGTTTCAAGTATTCATATCCAATACTGATAATTTGTACACAATCATATGGCTTCAAGTATTCCTATCCAATAATAATAGTAATAATTTGTACGCAATTATATTGTTTTAAGTATTATTATCTAATACTAATAATTCGTTGAGGGGCCGGGTTAGCTCAGTCGGTAGAGCGTTCGGCTAGAAACCACAAGGTTCCTAGTTCGATATCGGTCCTCGCCAACTCAGCGTATGAGTAGCACAGGGATCTGTGCGGTAAAGTAAGGAGCTGATGGTAGATGTGGCGCCCCACGTCAGATGCTAAAACAATCTCCTTGGTCTAGCGCTATTGAAAAGGGGATAGACTCCCTCGCTGACTGGCTGATACCGACTTTAGGCCGCCCCGTCGAAAAAAAAATTTGTACTCAATTATATGGTTTCAAGTATTCTTAGCTAACACTAAAAATTTGTACACAATTATATGGTTTCAAGTATTGCTATCCAATAATAATAATTTACATACAATAATATGGTTTCAAGTATTCCAATTAATTACTAATAATTTGTATCAAATAACCCTGGAGTTTGAACTCGCTTACAACGATGTCGCAATCCAACACGCTTTCCACTACGCCACGAGGAGTTCCCCGTGTTTTTGTGAAAAGACGATTTAAAATCAGACAAATGATAATTAACCTGAGTCTTTAGCGATTTGTTGTTTACATAGGAAATTATTGATACAAATGTTAATTAAGAGAAGAAAACGTAAACGGTTAATGATATTCATTAACTGTTTACATTTTCTTCTCTTAATTAATATTTGTTTGTTTGTACGTCACGACCTTCAAATTATTTCCCTATCTCAGCGTCCAAATGTCATTACTTTAAAATTCAATATTATTTATTGGCGCGTTTATTCTTTTTCATTTTTGACATTTATGTTTTTAAATTTACGCTGTTTTCTTTCTTTTTGCAATTATCGTCTTTGAGAAAACGGTGACAACTAAAGAAAGTATTTGACTTTTCTCTTCAAACTCCGAGTGTATCTTCACTCGAATGCAAATGAAATTATAATTATGGAACTGGGAAGACAGTTTTGAATATACAGGTATAGAATGATAGAAGCGTTAATTCGAAACTGTCCCAGAAGACAGTGGGACGAAGATATTCGGGAATTTCAATGCGGAAATCAATAATTTCACTTTTGAACCAATCGATTAAACATAATCCTAAATAATAATGAGCAAAATTTACATCCAACAGAATCGTTGGCATTAGTAGAAAACTAGAAAGTGAAACTAGAAAGTGAAACTAAAAGTAAAACTAAAAGTGAAAGAAAAACTAATTTTAAAGATATAAGGACTGCACCCGAGAGACTTTGATATTAGTTGAATATAAGAGTAATGTCTGTTTTATGAATATTTACAAGTTCCTAAAGGCCTTGAATAGGAGAATGAATATGAATAAATAAAAACAAAAAGGAACTATATCAAATAAATAATACAAAAATGATGACATGATAGAAACATACTTGAATTTTGATACAAATTGAAATCACTTATTCACAAGTGATACTTTCTGTGAGAATTTGTGATGAACTATTACAAATTTTTAATTTTAAAATCAAGCTTTAATTTTGATTTGTATTTGATTTCATCTTTTAATTTTAGTTACTTTTTCAAAGCAATTCACTCAGGAGGTCACTCTACGACAACGAGAAAATTGTTTGCGCATAGTTAAATTGTTTCAAGCAACTAATCTTATTATAATGGAGATTCGGCGCCTGTCTGTAACCGAAACTAGGTCCAGCTTACGTCCCAATACCCTCAGGAATTGCGTAAGTTTATCAATGAGTATTTGATTTATAGTCAAAATCATTAATAGATAGAATAAATCTTATTTATTAACGAGGTCTCTATAAAATCTGGTTTAGATTTACCTCAAAACAGTCCAGTTAATTAGTGCGTTTAAAATCCTGAAATGTGTCTTATATCACTAAGAAATAAAGGTTTACATAATATTTGGTGTGGTTAATTTGCATAAAGGTTTTAACAAAACTGGGTTTAATAAATACTTAATTGGTGTTATAGATATGTAATATTATTGTTTTATTCTCCAGGGTATTAAAATCAATCCTACGAATGATTTTGTATAGAAACCAAATTGTTGGCTAGTTGTTGGTATCCTTCCGTCTACGCGAGATGATGGAGTAGTGTCCATTTTTTGTGGGACTACGTAGCCTGAGCGGTTTGGTATAGAGGATGAGCTGTTGCCCAGACAGCAGACCCACCTTCTCCATACTACCGCTGTGATCCAAAGGAAAGGTAAGAAGTCAATGCAGTTTGGCAGCGGTAGTGTCGCAGGAGTTGCTGGGTTGCACTGATTTCAGCGTCACACCACCTTAGGGACTCCGGTTCCGGATTTGTTTTTCGGGGTTTACTACCATAATCCAAGTCTGTAGTGAGTTGGTAATCCTAGTCTGATGGATTTTCTTTGGTGTTAATCCAAAAGATAGGTCTTCCTGGCAGAAATATTAACTTAAGAAACCAATTAAAATATAATCAAAATAATTTTAATCTTTTTATATGCGTTCTTATCTAATTTATTTAGTCTTTCTAATATTAAAAAGGGCGCATATTCTTGCTAGTATTAATGATAATCTTTAGTATTCAATTTTCACTTCAAGCATGTTCTGGAGCTCTCAGGATTGTGGGTGTTCCTTCATCGCTATTACTCCCAAGTCCACTAGTCCCGAAGTGGTAGTACTTGCTAGAGCTCTATCTATTGGTTAAATAGAAGAAAAAACTATGAGTGTTAAAAATGTTTAAAAAATTGAATTAAAAAAAAATCATTATCCATCAAGAATGAATAAAGCAAAACATCTTCGCATAAAATCACCCAACAAGGGTTGACATTCCGTAAAATCCAACCAACCGACTGTTTTACTTTAAATTTCTGCTTTTTGTCCTTTTTTAATACACTTTTATTAAATCCTTATGCTTCATTTATAATTTTTTAAACCCTTTCCGACCAGTGGTCAACTGGCGTTGAGTAGGGTGAATTTGAGTATTAAAATCAGTGAATTTCCTACAGACATTTCTATTCAGTTTCTAGACCCCCTATTACAACCATTTATATATTAATATTCTTGTTCATTAATTGTTATCATCTTGCAACAGCCTCTGGTTAAAAATCAGACCGTCTACATCGTCCAAGATGAACTTCAAAAATGTAAATCTTGATTATCTGGTGTTGCTTATCTGCCGATTTCTTATTTCCCATAAGTATTGTTACCTCAGCTAAATGATAGACCATTTCGTTTTTATTATAGAGAAATAAAGGGAAGGAAAAAGACATGTTACACAGGAAACTATAACAAGAAAGAAAGAAAGAAAGAGAGTAGGGGAAAGATAGAGAGATAGGGTGAGCGCACGGAAGCGATAATGCTAATCTGTTTCAATTGAATATAAGGAAAAGATGAAAAACAAGAAATAAAAAAGTGTGTGTGTGTGTGTGTGTGTGTGTGTGTGTGTGTGTGAGAGAGAGAGAGAGAGAGAGAGAGAGAGAGAGAGAGAGAGAGAGAGAGAGAGAGATTTAAATCAAGATTATTATACTTTGTACATATTGAGGTATTTAGCAATAGCTCTAAAGTAAACATACCAAACGTTGTAATAATTAAATTATCATATTGTAAGTATATTCTCAGGTCTTGCTAGTTAAGTTAAAACGATTATCAAATTCCCCATTCTCCAAGTGCTCATTTCTGCAATCATTTTATTCAAGATGACCATCACAACAAACACCATTACAATTATTATCGTTAACATCAAAAATCACTGACCAGCCTCTTTCCACCATTAAACCACTAGCAAAAATACAAACACAACCATTTTAACATTATACACCACTCCCTTTCATTAAATTGAGACCCAAGCGCCGTAATCACAAAAAACAAAAAACATTATCACCTCTGACAATTTGAAAATCTCACTGCAGTGATAGGCCAACTTCTGAGGCTAGAGGATAACATGATGGACGATACTGAGAATAATCTTGGACGATAATTCTTTCAAAATAAGACATATCCAGCATCTGTTTGTAATTATTGGGCTGATATTGTTGATAGCCCGACTGGGCAGGGCAGTATGTTGTTTATCAGAGATGATGGCGGCTCCTATTGATGGTAGCGACCAGGGTGGCGGCGGTGGCGGGTCTAGGGGTGGTGGTAGTTGGAATAGAGGGTGCAGGTCGACTGTGATGGAGTTAGAGTTGGTGTTGGTGATAATCGGTGCCGTACTGCAGATACGTCACAAGGGAATGTGCATTGCATCTTTTCTTTGTATGTAGGCTAGATTAGCTGGTGTACACTCCCTATAAATACATAAGTACACGTCCAGGCACATATCTATATTATAAATCTATATTATATGCTGTGTTGATATATATATATATATATATATATATATATATATATATATATATATATATATATATATATGGTAATTCTAAAGTAACTCTTTTTCCTATTTTAAAAAGCTTATAATTCATTTCTGAATCATTATTTTTACAAAAAAAGAATATGAGAAGAACACACATACACTGGAGTTTTATTCAAAATTCTATATGGGCACCACGATTTGTCTTCAGCCTCTCAAGCCGCTCAGGAATTTGAATTAGATTAGAGTAAAACGTCCAGACATTTTTATATGGCTTCAAATTTTGAAACAAAATAATCAATCTCAAAAGAAAAACAACACAGACTTAATTGCCATATATTAAGGAACAGACATTAACGAATTGAGGAAAATGTAACTGCATTTAAAAAAATTTATAAATAGTTTGAAATAGGGAGTTACTCTTCAATCCGCTCTCTCTCTCTCTCTCTCTCTCTCTCTATATATATATATATATATATATATATAAAGACGAGCTCATAAGCGACATACTCCTGTGGAAGCCAAAACATGGACGTGCTAGTGTGGGCCGCCCAACCAGGACTTATATTGACCAACTATGTGTGGATGCTGGATGCTGTGCAGAGGAGCTCCCGGTTGGCGTGAGATTGTCATGGATGTTCGTGCTACTTGCGCGACATGATGATGATGATGATGATGATATATATATATATATATATATATATATATATATATATATATATATATATACATTTAGTTTTCTTTTCCGTTTTCCTCTAGTTTTCTTTTACTACATTTCCATCTCCAGAGTTATTTCACGGCTATTCTTCATAATCTATCTAAATTCTTTCCCGCTTGATATCATTATGTATGTTTTTCCGTCGGAAAGCATAACTAATTCCAGATAAGAAGAGAGAGGGATTGGTCACAGACCCCCCCCCCCCGCAAAAAGACGTGAGGGTTTTTTATGCAAAGAAACAGAAAAATAGTTTGGTTTCATTGTTTAATGGCATATCAACATCTGTGGGTTATTTAATTACACAGCGACCTTTCCTATCTCAGCGGGAAATACTCTGGGTCATTCTTAAAATGCACAAGAGAGGAACTCCGACAGATAGGCCAAAAGACAAAAAAATTAATGACAATGCACAAGGCATACTATATGTATCAAGAAAGGAAAGTGGAAGAGGTCTCGCCAACATTGAGGATTGTGTAGATGCCACAATCCAAGGACTCGGTTGAACAGGTTTGAATATTCCTTCTCTAAAAATGTTTAACTAATTCATTGTTATTCAACGATGACAATTACACCTCGTGTCTGTCTCTGTCTCTATCTGTCTGTCTCTCCCCCACCCTCTCTCTGTGTTTATATATATATATATATATATATATATATATATATATATATATATATATAAGATGTGTCAAAAAAGTATCGAGAATGGAGCTGTATTTACCAAGATAGGAATGAACAATAAATGTAACATTCATTTTTTTCAGAATACAAGGTGAGTCAAAAAGTACCGAAAATCTCGATACGTTTTTGACACACCTAGTATATATTGTAGATAATATGGGAGCTATAATTGTAAGTAGACATTGCTTAATATCGTTGATAGAGAATTCATTTATTAAGTTAAAATAGCGTGGACATGGAGTACACACACACACACACACACATATATATATATATATATATATATATATATATATATATATTTACTCGGCATATATATATATATATATATATATATATATATATATATATATATATATATCATGTCGCGCTAGTAGCACGTATATCCCTGACAATCTCTTGCCAACTGTCTCTATAATTCGTCGCTCTCAGTAGGTCCTCTGTGCAGTTTCCAGTATCCGCACAGAGCTGGTGTATATAGGAGTTTGCTATATATATATATATATATATATATATATATATATATATATTGTGTGTGTGTATGTGTGTATCTTTTGTAAATCTCCTGAAAGCCGTGTTTGAAGTTAGCATAATTTAGTCTTAACATAGATTTCCGTTTCGTTGAGAAAGTAGCATGGCGTTTTCTTCTCCCCCCCTTTTTTTCACTGGTTTGAATCAAGCGAAATATAATCTATCAATTATTGAGACTGCTAAATCTTTTATCTCGCAGAGTTTCCAGGAATTCTATTATTTAGTATTACCAAGAAAGAAAAGAAACAAAACAAAAAAATATAAGGAGTCTGGTGTTTAGTCGATTTCTTCTCAGCAGTCTTGATGATTTCTATTGTATCTGATAAGAAAACTTCTTTCTTTGTAGCAGTTGAGCATCAGTCTCTCATCGAAAGAGAGGCTGGAAATGTTCCGAATGTCACACACACACACACACACACACACACATGTCTCCGAGAAATTGGAATGTTGAACAGCCTCGTTGTTTTCAACTGATTTCGCACTATCTCTGTTTCTTTATATTATCACTAGCAGAAGTAGCCTGTCTATGACCGAACTAAAAGGATTTTAGGAATACCAAGGAGTAAGAGATAAAGGAAGAAGAGAGAAGTAAGAGAAGATGTAAGAAGAAAATAATTTAATAATTCTTTTATTTTATTATAATGGAGATTCGACGACTGTCTGTAACCGAAGCTACGTCTTTACTTACATCACAATACCCTCAGAAATTGCGTACGTTTTTCAATGAATATTTAATTAAGAAAGACATTAATACATAGAATTTAGAACAAACTTTATAATTGATTTTAATACGTTGAGGGAATGAATCAATAATATTAAAGATCAACAACAAAGGAATTATTTATTAAACCCGGTTTTGTTAAAACCAGTATGCAAATTAACCACACCATATATAATGTAAACCTTTTTTCTTAGTGATATATAAGACACGTTGCAGGATTTAAAACGCACTAATGACATGGGCTACTTTGAGGCAAATTTAACTCAGATTTTCATGGAGACTTCATTAATAAATAAGATTTATATGTTAATGACTTTGATTATAAATTAAATTCTCGTTGATAAACTTACACATTTCTGAGGGTATTATGACGTAACCAGTGACGTAGTTTCAATTATAGACATTAAGAAACCGAATCTCCATTATAATAAGATTATTATTATTATTATTATTATTATTATTATTATTAGTAGTAGTAGTACTAGAATTAGTATTAGAATTAGTATTGATAGTATTAGTAGTGAAAGAATAAGTAGTAGTATAAGCGCTATTAAAAAGTCTCGATCAGCCACCAATCGATCATTTACTTATGATTTTTCTTTTAATCAATTCTGATAACATAGCACCATCTTTTTTGCCAATGAGTTACTACAGATTACATCACTTTGCATCTTCCATATTTTTTTTTTACAGATTATTAATTACTCAGAGAAAATGATCATGATGAAAGATAGAAATGAATAATCTAAAGATGGCTGTTGTACTTGTTTATTTTTGTGATAAAGATGGCTGTTGTAATTGTTGTTGTTGTTTCCAGATGATGTTTGATTGCCCAGACATGACTAGTCGCATAGCGAGAAAAGAAAGGTTAATAAGTTCGTTGAGGATGGGGTAGGGATATGATATAGAAATAATTCAGGACACGTTATCTTTTATTTGGGACATATGATTTCATGCATATATTTTTATGTCCATTGATTCGTTTTGTTTTATTTGATAATGTAGGGAAGTTGATCCTACTGGGTACTGCAGTACTCTATCCTTATGCCAGACTAAGCTAACATTAGTAACTATATATATATATATATATATATATATATATATATATATATATATGAATTTAACATTAAAAAAAAAAGATGTTTATAATTGCTGACAGAAATCTGTTTCGACCGCTTTAATGGATCGGTCATCATCAAGAGCAACACATGAGAGAAAGACGGGATGAAACAACTGTTAGAAGAAAGGGTACAAATAAAACGCTATTATTCAATGCTGGAATTTTAAAAAAAATGCATGTTCTGTGTTAAAGCGGTCGAAACAGATTTCCGTCAGCAATTATAAACATCATTTGTTTTTTCAAAAATGTTAAATTCATACTGTCGGATTAATTTCCATCTATTTTCATATATATATATATATATATATATATATATATATATATATATATATGTATCCCTGCACGAACAGGATGTGACAAGGTCAATTTCTTAAGCGGAATGTAACAGGTTTAAATTCAGTTTTTTTTATTATTTATCTTAGCCAAGGTTAAAGAGCCCTATCTATCCTACTATTTACCCGTAGTTGGAGGGAGTGTATTTTGATGCATTCTTTTCTTAAGGGTATTAGCACTATATGAAATGAAAACAGCCTCGCACAGGATTTGAACTTACAAAGTATTTTGAGTCGATGAATTTAGTCTTCATGGTACAGTCGACATTACAACGTTTCGGTGTTTTAATAAACCGTCATCGAGACAAGAAGATGGAAAGATTGTTGTCTGAACAGTAATGTATTCTTTTTTATCACTGTTTAGACAACATCAAGAATAAGTTCATATTTTTGGAATACTTTGTTTTCTGATTTCTGCATATTGTCGGATTTATTTCCATGTTTTACTCTCCCCCATATATATATATATATATATATATATATATATATATATATATATATATAGTCATCCACGGATACCGTGTTTCGACGTTTACATTTCATCAATGTGGCTAGACTTAACATTTATTTCTAGCCGGGAGCGAAAACCGACTGAATTTTCATAAGTCCGACTCCTTTCCTCTCGGCTGTCGGCAGCTCTCAGTAAGGGGCGAACATTTAACTGATAAGTACATACATCCGTAAATGTATGTTACGATCACCAGAGAACTCAAGTCTGTAAACAACAGACGAACCAACTCTGCACCGATAGAGTGTTACGCAAGGTCAATTTCTTTCCCTTTCTTTCTTTCGTTCTTCTTATATTTTTTCTGTGTTGGCAATGTCCTTTTTCTTCCCTATCTTTCTTTATAATTGTTATGACCTGTTTAAGGGTCAATAAATAATAACTCAACACGGGTATAAAATGTAGGGAACAGATTGTATTCAGCAATATATATCCACGTACAATGGAAGGGTTTCCTTGTTCAGCTTACACGAAGAACTGTTTCTGGTACTACTCCTATTTACATGTGTCCCACTTTCACATGATATGGCACAAGGCCGTTTTATGTGGGCACCACCCACAAGCCGAGACTCATGGGGTGGTAGGTAGAAAAATTGCGTCGATACAACCCAGCCCCTTTAAGTGCAATGAGGCAGGCATCTGGGATCGACGCTATTAATTTAGCATCCCACCCGTCCCGAAGGACGAGTAGCTGGGACTACTGGTATTTACATGTGTCCCACTTTCACACGATATGGCACAAGGCCGTTTTATGTGGGGACCACCCACAAGCCGCGACTCATGGGGTGGTAGGTAGAATAATTGCGTCGATCCAGCAGCCCAGCCCCTTTAAGTGCAATGAGGCAGGCATCTGGGATCGACGCTATTAATTTAGCATCCCACCCGTCCCGAAGGACGAGTAGCTGGGACTACTGGTATTTACCTGTGTCCCACTTTACATGATATGGCACAAGGCCGTTTTATGTGGGCACCACCCACAAGCCGAGACTCATGGGGTGGTAGGTAGAAAAATTGCGTCGATCCCAGCCCAGCCCCTATAAGTGCAATGAGGCAGGTATCTGGGATCGACGCTATTAATTTAGCATCCCACCGGTCCAGAGGCCGAAGCTCTCTGGACCCCCGTCCCGAAGGACGAGTAGCTGGGACTACTCGTTTGAGTAGCTTTACTCTGTTAAATAAATATCCTTTGGGTAAGTCCATGTTCGTGTCATAGGTGAGTCACCTACAACAACAATAAAAACGGAATGATCCCAGCTGAGGTGACGACACTCATAAGAAATAAGAATTCGACTGCGAATTAAGCAACACTAGATAATCAGGATTGACATTTTTGCATTTCATCTTGGACTATTTGGATGGTCTCATTTTTAACCAAGCGATGTTGCAAGATGATAACGGTCGTACAATTAAGGAAAACGAGTATTAATATATACATTACGTTCATTTAAATAAGAAAAAAGTGTCTTCATTCACTTCGATTTTGAGTAAAATCACTCCCCCATGAACCAATTATTGACTTAGATTACCTGCTGATTAAAATTGCAACGAGTAAAAATTTGTGATAAATTTCTTCATTTCTTATCTATTTTTAGATAACAAATTATCAGCCATCAATTCACACGACCGTTATCTCAATTTTCGATTGAAATAACACGACACTATCAACTACAAAATAAGCAGCAGATATGAAATCTTTCATTATAAAAATTATTACAAATGAATGATACCTTTTAAATTTTAATCCAAATCTTAATCCACCGGATTTATCAGCTCAACAGGATTCTAAAACTAAGATTAAGTTCATATACAAATGTCATTTGACTCGAGTTATCTTACAACAAAAGATCTGCCAAGAATAAAACATGCTGAGAAATTAAAAAAATATTTCTTATTTTGATTAAAAAGAAGATTGCTAGTTGGCGCGCTGCAGTAGGTTCCCTTCACGACACTGATATCAATGCCAAACCCATCCTTGTAGAAGAAATGTAATATACAAGATATGTAAAAAAAAGTATCGAGATTTTTTGTACTTTTTGATCACCTTGTATCCTGAAAAAATAACGTTCCTTCATTCTTACATTTCCATCTTGGTAAATACAGCTTTAAACTTGGTACTTTTTTGAACACACCTTGTATCTGAAAAAAAAAAAAAGAATAGAACGTTATTCTTTTTCCGAATACAAGTGTGGTCAAAAGTACAAAAAATCTCGATGCTTTTTGGACCACCTTGTATTTAACCAGAGCTTAGTAGATGGGTTTGGCTTGGTTTTTTGTTTAATGGATATCAACCTTTATGAGATATTAATAGCCAAAGTCTTCGTTGTAGAAGAACAGTAATGAACTATCTAACCTATAGCGAGGGGGTGGGTGGGTTCAGACCTTTCCCAAGATTATTAGTCCGAAAATTTATGTAATATAACAACTGAAGTTTAAACTTGCTTACTACAATGTGCGCGTCCATCACATTAGCCAATATACATAAGGGCTCCCTTGTGTGAGTGCGTGTTAATACACAGGGTATTTACATTTCTTTTTATTAATTTAAAATGTACTTAACAAAAAAGGCAAGGTGGGGGTTTGCCATAGGGGCAATAGGGTTAGGACAATCATATAGGTGCTAGGGCTTAACTTAAACCAGCCGAATGATGATTAATCTAAGTAAGGGCCAAAGTGTCACGGACAGCTAACCCCAGGGTTCCATCCTTGAGCTCTCGGGTGCATGTAGCAGTGGCCCGATTGGAAATATGTACCCTCTGAAGAGGTGCAGTGTGTATTTTACGAGCCCCAAGGCTGTTATATAAAGGGGATATACAACAAACAAAAAGGCTGGACAAACTCCAACACAGTTTAATAATACATGTGGAAAGTGTGCAAAACACTCAATTAGTAACGCAGCACACAACACTGAACACACAACACAACACACATATATATGATATATTATAATATATAATTATATTATATATAATGTGTGTGTGTGTGTGTGTGTAAGGTTATATGTATCATATATATTTACCAACCCTACACACGAGTAGGATGTGACCCAAGGTCAATTTCTTCAGCGGCATTTAACAGGTTTGAATTCAAAGTTTTCCTTTTCCTAGATTGGTTACCTAGCCATTAAAAAAGCATGTCCGGCTATTATGTACACGGTGATTGTAAAGTAATCCATTCGTAATTTAAAAAATCTCATGATTAATTCTGAATCATCATGTTTAGAAAAATTAATATGAGAAGAACACACATAACATGAAGGTTATTTAAATTTATATGGTTACCAGTATTCATCCCCAGTCTCTCAAGCCGCTCAGTAATCGCATCAACTGATCTTTCCAAGAACTCTTGTGGAATAGTAGAAATAAATTCTCGAATTCGTCCTTCAAGTTCTTCCAGAGTCGTTGGTTTCGTAGAGTAGACTTGATACTTCAACCAACCACAAAGAGAAAAGTCGCAGTGTGTTAAATCAGGGCTTCTGGCCGGCCACCCATGCGGACCACGTCTACCCACCCGTCTCCAAGGAAAATAGTGATTCAGCCATTCACGAACAATAATAGTAAAATGTGGAGGAGCACCACTACCACCACCAACACAGAATTAATTACCATATATTAAAGAACATACATTAAAAATTGAGAAAACTGCATATAAAAAATTATAAATATTTTAAAATAGGGAATTACTTTTCAATTACTCTGTATAAATGTAGCAGGCAACATAAACCGATCTTTCTTTAAACATTGGGGGACCCCTCCGATCAATCAGCTGGCCACTTTCAGCCCTAGCACTTATATGATTGTCTCAACCCTATTGCCCTTATGGCAAGCCCCAACACTTTTTATCATATATCTGCTTGAAGGCGGTCATAGTATCCTGGGTATGACATTAAACTCTACCTGATGATAAGGTTCCAATTCTGGAGCTCTGGGGAATGTGGAGTACCCCCACGTCACCGTTACTAGGTTTACTCTTACCTGGATTGGTAATATCTGTTAGTGTTCTATCTATGGGTTAAATAGAAAAAAATAATTGCGCTTAAAAAATTGAGTTTGGAAAAGTATTGAATGCCCATCACGCATGGGTGGAACAAAAGCAAATTTATTTGCAATCTTCTCTAATAATAAATGAGAATGCCAGTGTGTCACATTTTTTCAACTTTACTCCTAGAGGCCGTAGCCCAACATATTATGACCCGGAGTGTTAGTACCTGTTAGGGTTCCATCAATGGGTTGAATAGAAAATTAGTTTAAAAAATGTGTTTAAAAAAAGAATTGTCAATACCCTAGAATGAATGAAACAAAGTCATAAAATAACCCAACAAGTTGACATGCCGTAAATCCAATCAACCAACCAACCGACCAACCAATCTTTCTTTAAACATTGGATTCTGACAAGAGTCGACGCCATTATTCCTGTCTTTTTCTACTTAAGTACATTGCGTCAAAAAGCGATAAAAATCGCGGGAAAAAAAACCTTTTAATTTTTTATATCTTCATTTGCATGTTTTTATATTTATAGTTTTATTAATTAAGTAACAGTTAATTCCTATCACGGGTTAGAAATGATTTGATTCGAATTATGACTGATAAGGAAGTAAATTATAAAATGATGGCAATTAGCGTAAAAATCTTCCGATATGAAAAGATGAGGGAGAGAGAGAGAGAGAGAGAGAGAGAGAGAGAGAGAGAGAGAGAGAGAGAGAGAGAGATAAGCTCGAAAATA
>CM042143.1:91428692-91486192 GCA_023376005.1 Doryteuthis pealeii | reverse complement strand
GTTGGGTGTTGCATGTCATGGACTGTTCAGTCACCAAGGTTCCATCATTAGGCATCTCGGGTCGCCACCCATGGCCAACAGGTGGCCACATTGGGGGGAGGGCAGATCTTACCCTTCTGCAGAGGTGCAGTCGGTGTATTCTAAAACCCCAGCCGACAAGTTTGCATATCATTAGTTATACAGAGTGGGGCAAAATGATCTGAGACATTTATAGGTTTAATAAAACAAAATAGAATAAATATGGATTTACACATCCATGTGAAGAATTTTTATCAAAAGACCGCGACATTTTACTTTGCCGAAAATTGTGCAGACTGTTGTATTGAAACATTTACCGCGTCGACACTTTCCGGAATTCTAGCAGTCCGTTGCCAGTCAGTTGATTTTCGTTTGAATGCTGATCTACTAGCTCTGAAGTTGGTAACCCATAATAAAATCGTGTTTCGAGTAGGTCTTGGTAGATATTTCCACTAAGTCCAAATTGCAAACGGAATGCTCTTTGTATTGAAGTTAATGATTCGTTGTTCTTAATAAACATTTCCACAATGAAAGCGCGATGCTCGCCTATCCAATCCAATTGGTAATCTAAAACAAGATAAAAGAAAATGAATTCCAATGCACATTCCGAAAAAAAAAAATTCTTTTTCATTATTTATTATATTTTTATCTTTATTAAACCTACAAATGTATCAAGTTATTTTGTCCCACCATGCATAATGCCACAGCTATTATTGTAGAAGAAAAATCTAACCCCTCCTCACTGTGGCAGGGTGGTGACAACGTGGTAGTGTCATAGCTATGCCGCCCGAAACTCAAGTTTCTGGTAGGGACTCCCAAGACGGATTGATCTGATATCCAGTGGTATTAGGTCCACAACCCAGCTAAAGGGGCTCAGGTGAAAATCCCAAAGGCGTCTCTATCATTGTCAGGAATCAACGGCTTTTGGCGTACTTGTCACTGCGTCTGAGGAAAATCTGCGGCAAACAATGGGCATCTCATTCCCCTGACCGGGATATGCATGCGGGTTTTGGGAACCGCTTGTGAATTTCCTATTCTCTTGTTAATCTTTTCATGAATTCGCCATGTTGAATTTGTTTGATGAAACCGGCTCAACCGACCCAGATTGAATGCCGTCACAAGTACAGCGAGTAGAAGAAAGTAGTGGTATTATTTAATCCATAGCTGACTGGATGTAGGGGTACATACCTTTCCAAATGGTATTAGTCGGAAAGTGAACGTAATAGCATGACTGGATTTCGAAATCGCATACTACGATGTCACAGCCCTGTACGTTATCTACTACACAACGGGAACCTTCCAGGGAAGTTTTGTAATCCTCTGTTTATTGTACTGTCATCAACTGTTTTTAGGTGCTTTCGCAGCGTTTTGGTCCAATTCGAACTCGTAAAGCATAAGTACCTGAATTAGACAACGTTGCAGGTTCATCTATGTGGCTTTCAAATTACACACGGAGTAAAGTAATGCACAACGTGTCAGTCTGTACACAAACTACCATGACACTACCAACCACAGTGGGTATCTACCACAGCGTGAACTGATTCGGTTATGATGTGATATACGCGCTACACAGACTAGTTATGCAATGAATATATATATATATATATATATATATATATATATATAGGCTGTCTCAAAAAATTTCCCATCATTTAATGAAATGATGACGACTTTTTTTCATAATTCCATGATTTTTTTTTCATTTTATGAAATTTTATTTTTATTATATAAACATTTGTTCTGAATTTTATGAAAAAAATATGACATCAATTTAATTGTAAATTTTTGGGGGGCACCATATATATATATATATATATATATATATATATATATATATATATATATGTGTGTGTGTGTGTGTGTGTGTGTGTGTCTACTCAATTCCTAATAGCAGTCTCATTACAATTAGTTTCATGTATTTTTACAAAAAATGCAACCATCGAATGAGACTATTCATAAAAATAAAAGATAAGTATTTAGAGCTTTTAAAGGTGAAATGACTCATCTGATGATTTTAATTTTGAAGGGAAAACATATGAAATTTATATTAATGAGAGTATTTGAGGACTTTTTAAAAATAAAAATGTGTTTATTACATTATATGCATATATATATATATATATATATATATATATATATATATATATATGTGTGTGTGTGTGTGTGTGTGTCTGTCTGTCTGTCTGTCTGTCTGTCTTCTTCTACAACTTTCGCTACGCCGGATCGGTTAAGCCTCTTTCGTCACACACAAACTATCATTCTATCATTCGTTAGTCATCCAAGCAATCTTCCTAATTTAAGTCCTGATGAAGGCTGCTAAAACCGAAACGTTATAATGTGGACTTCTCCATCAAGAATAAATTCATCTTTTTGGAATACTTTGTTTGTCTATTTTGTACATAATGTCGGATTTATTTCCCTATCTTACTTCTATAGAAACATATATGTGTGTGTTTCTGAATAAATGCGCATATATATATATATATATATATATATATATTATATATATATATATATATATGTACATGGGTGGTGGGGGATTAGTGGATGTGAGCGAAGATGTAAAGGCAAAAATAAGGAATTTGATTATCTATTTGAGTCTAAAACATTTTATGTATGAATTTCAATTGCATGTTCGTTTCTTCAAATAGATTAATCTTGGGATCCTATTTGGAGAAGTTTTAATATGACCGCTTTCTTTTTGGCTTTTTGTTGGTGTTTTTTCTTTCTTCTTTTTCTTTTTATATAGCATCATCCAAACACACAGAGTTGGCAAACTGTGTCTAATGGTTCATGAAATAGCGATCTATTACTGTTTTCTATAAAGTGGGATTCTCTTCGTATTTCAGGCGGGGGTAGGTTTTGACTTTTGTACAAATCACAACAAAATGTAGTAATCACACACACACACACACACACAACACACACACACACACCACACACACACACACATATGCACGCCCTGTCGGCTGGGGATGTAGTATACGCCTACTGCACCTCTGCATAGGGTAAAATTTCCCAATAGAGCCACCTGCAACCCTATTGCTCTTAGGGCAAGTCGCAAACCCTTTTATCATATATGTGCTAGAAGGATGTGGCTGAGGGCCCTCGTGTCCTGAATATGATATTAAACTCTCTCTGATGTTGAAGTTCCAGTTCTGGAGATCTGGGAAATGCTGAACACCCCTTCATCACCTTTACTTCCGGGTCCCTTCGGATGCGGAGTGGTAATACCTGTTAGAGTCTCATCTATCGGTTAAATAAAAGAAAATGAGTTTAAAAACAATGTGTTAAAAATGAGTTTTTTATATTACGTTAGACATGCGCACACGCACATACACACAAAAACACAGATTGATTGATCGATCTTAACGGCATGTCAACTCATCTAGAATTATTATATATCTAGGGGTTAGGGAATTGTGTTCCTTGTATATGAGAATCCTTGGGTAAATATGGCGAATTTAGTTTAAGGATTTGGCTATAGGAAGCACTGTTTACAGTTGCATCTTTTTGGAATTGGTTAATTGCAAAATCAATAGAGATGGTTTCTTTCATATCCCCAAATACTTTCAATATGACTTTCTTTACGGACCGCTGCGCCCGGAACGTTTTACTTGACTCATTTCTAAAGAATCTTTTTTTAAATTTTTTTTTTACTAAAACATGGTTCTGTAAATTTAAAATAATTTTAATTAATTTAATTTATTGGGTTGAAAATCGTATAGGCGTGAAACTGTCAATAGCCAAGCGCCGTTGACTTCATGCCCACGATACCCTAACATACACACACACACACACACACACACACACACACACACATATATATATATATATATATATATATATATTATATATATGATTTCAAATGTTTCATTGATAGGATTCAGTCAAAATTGAGCACTCAAAGGTACATAGATTTACCTTTATATTTTTTACATATACAGAATATAATAAATAAATGAATAAATATTTAACTTGATGCTTTTGATAGGATTCAACCAAAATTGGAAGGAGGAATTTGGCAAAAAAAAAAATCAATAAGAGGGGAAGATCTTACCAATGAAACCGGGTAGGAGGTTTTCGAATTGCTAAAGATCAGACTGGGGAGGCAAAAAAATGCTGAAATGAATCTACATCATATATATAAGGTAAGGTCGTCGGGGTAGCCTAAAGTCGGTAGCCACACAGTGAGGGTGTCTATCCCCTTTTTATTAGCGCTAGACCAAGGAGATTGTTTATTAAAGTCTGAGGCGCAGCGCCACAACCTACCATCAGCGCCTCACTTTACCGCACATATTCCTGTGCTACTCATACGCTGAGTTGGCGAGGGCTAGCATCGAACCAGGAACCTTGAGGTTTCTGCCGGACACTCTACCGACTGATATATATATATATATATATATATATATATATATATATATATATATATATATATATATATATATGTAAATATTTTAATCTTATGGGCCATTTCAACCGATAATACTTGTTTATGTCTATTCGGTTCTGTTGTAAGTTGAATAATTCATATGTATTCATTTTCATGTATTATATATATATATATATATATATATATATATATATATATATATGATTCAATTTTAATATCATCACTCATTTTAACAGATAATGCTTGTTTATGTCTGTTTCTACGAGAGGAGAGGCTAGTGGCGGAAAAGGTTTCCCTTTCCGAAAAACACATGTCAATATTTGGCTCGTTTTTGTTCCGGATTTCTCGGTAATAATATATCGATTCTATTTTGTAAGCGCAACAAGAGAAATGGCCGAGCCGAAAATAATCGACTCTTATCAGGAATGGTCAGAGGAGGAGAAAGAGTAAGAGGAAGAGGAGAGAAAGGTAGAGAGTGGGAGCATTCGGAAAAGTCAGGAATCTCTGTTAAATGTGATAATTTACCGTTATCAGTCGCATATGTACTTTGCCATTAGATAAATACCATGTATACAATATAAGAAAGATATATGTATATATGGGAGTGTGTTTCGTTTTCTTATGTGTAGTTTGGTAATATATTCATATACATATTCGCTTAGATACACGTGTATATATTTTTATGTCTCCAGTATGGGCAAGATATACATACTTACAAACATGTGTCTACATATATATACATATAAACATAAATAAAATTTATCAGCCAACACAATCGACACACACACACACACACACACACACCACACATATATATATATATAATATATATATATATATATATATATATATATAAATCAGTTAGGGTGGCTTGGGCATGAAGTCAACGCTGCTTGGTTACTGATTGTTTCTTGCCTCACCTATGCGATTTTCGAACCAATATATATATATATATATATATATATATATATATATATATATAAGAATAAATACATGTGACTTAGTTTGAAAAATTACATAGACCAGAAAGTGTCTGCAACCATATCAACGATACTGAGCACTATTTACATAGATATAACATACTATATTATATATAATATATATATATATATATATATATATATATATATATATATATATATATATGGTGACTGTATTCCCTACTGAATGCTGAAGTGTAAGAACTTCCAATAATATGTCTTCAGTATGCCACTAGATTGGATCATATGTTGAGGCTTTAGTCCTGAAGATCTGGTCAGTGTAAAGCATTCCTAGGTACATTCTTGTTGCACCTGTTAGGATCTTATCTCTCGGTCAAATAGAAGTGTTTAAGATTATCTTATATATGAATACTTGATACCACATTTCTTCAAAGTTCAAATTCTTAAAAAAAAGGCGATTTTACATAGAACCGGAAGAACATTTTTCTTCCTGAATTTCCGTCATTTATCGATCAATTTCTTTTAAAATTAATTATTAAAAGGTTTATTACAAATCTTTGTTTTGTCTTTTTCCTTGGTCTTCCTATAATGTGTATGTTTGGTAAAAAAGGATTCAGTCTACCTACAAAAATCTTCTCTTAAGCAACTAATAGAAAAAAGAAAAAAAATCAAACAAATAAAAAAAAATCATATCTGAATTTTGTTTCATACCAGTTTTGGAACTAATGTAGAATAGCGCGCAAGAGATATCATTATCATTTCTAGTGGAAACCTTTGAAACTCTAGGGTAGGGGAAGGGTTATGTTTAGGGAAATAGTTTGGGTTATGGTACTTCGGAGTTTCCGTAGTCTAATACTATTTAAATGTAAAATGCAATTCTAATAATATATCTTGCGCGCTATTCTGCATTTGTATCCTAGATTCTATTTGCCACGCAAATGACCAGGCTAGAAGGAAGTTGGGCGAATTTTGATCCAAACAGTCTTGGAAAAGCAACGAGAGTAACTAGACGCTCAAGAAAGCGATTAGGACAAACAGCATCTCAACAATTTGTCCGCCAAAGGGTCTGAGTCATCTAATGAAGAGAACATTAACTACGGTAGTTATGGCTTGCTAGACTAGTTTGCAACACACACACACACACACACATATATATATATATATATAATAAATAAGTAATCCACAGACACGTGTTTCAAGGTTTCATCTTTCATCAGTGTGGCTATACCGTAACAGCTACCCCTGGCCGGGTTCGAGACCCGAATGAACTTTCGTTCGCCAAACCTTTAACCCGTACGGCCAGAGGCAGCTGTCAAATATAGGAGAATATTTAATCGCTACATTTTTAAGCGGAAATGAATTCACTAGAGTCCTCAAACGTTTGTAAACATGGGAGTAAAATAAAAATACGGAGTATTCGGAAAGATGAATTTTAATCTTAATGGTGAAGTCGACATTATAAGGTTTCGGATTTTACAATCTTCATCAAGACTTAAGTTAGGTGAAATGTTGTGTGGTGATGGTGTATGAGTTTCGAAAAATGGAAGAATTTTTGGTTGTGTATGAAGAAAAGGCAGTAACCAGTGTCGGCCTAGCGTTAGTTCTGGGACGCGTGAAGATTTTCAAGAAGTGGAGAAAAGCGTGGACAACCAACTATTCTCCCATTTTTCGTAAGTCATCCACCATCACCACACATCATTTCGTCCACCTCAAGTCCCGTTGAAGGTTGTAAAAACCGAAACGTTATAACATCGACTTAACCCTCAAGAATAAAACTCATCTTTCGGAATACTTCGTGTTTTTCTATTTTACTACACACACACCACACACACACAAATATATATATATATATATATACATAGATATTAGATTTTCGGTCTATAGTTTTCTGTTTAGATCAGCGTGTGCAACAATTGTAAACCATTACTCAAGGGCCGGGTTAGCTCAGTCGGTAGAGCGTTCGGCTAGAAACCACAAGGTTCCTAGTTCGATACCGGTCCTCGCCAACTCAGCGTATGAGTAGCACAGGGATCTGTGCTGTAAAGTAAGGAGCCGATAGTAGGTGTGACGCTCCACCTCAGACGCCAATAACAATCTCCTTGGTCTAGCGCTAGTGAAAAGGGGATAGACTCCCTCGCTGACTGGCTGATACCGACTTTAGGCCGCCCCGACGACTTCACTTCACTTCACTTCACTCCACTCAACAATGCGCATGCGTGGGTCTATATTTCAAATCAATAAAGGCATGTTACGTATTGGACATGTCTCTTTCTAGTTGAATATCTATTAAAGGTGTACTTACATGTATATATGTGTAGATAAATCCATCCATCCACCCATCCATTCACACACACACACACACACACACACATATTATATAGTCAGATTCTTGCCCTGATGAACTAATAAGCGAAGCTGTTAGTTCATAGAACCTGACTCATTAGGATTAATATTACTAAATATTACTTAATATTTTGCTCTACTTAAGTATCGAGCACTCTTTACATTTTAGGTTAGACAGACCTAGCGGTATATATTTTTTCGTTTGGCCAATGGATATCGTGTTAATCGATTATATTCAGTTAATGCGACTCCATTGATCTTTTCTTTTTTCCCAGGCCGTTATTTGTAGTATATTTTTACTTGCAAATTATTTACCTGGGTTTACTAATAGGATTAGTATAGCATACTATAATATATATATATATATATATATATTATATATATATATATATATATAATATATATATATATAATATATAAAATAACGTTTTTTTTAAATCAATAAAGGTGCATTTTTGAAAACCAGGATGGTGCGCGACTTCTGTGACACCCTATATATATATTATATATATATATTATATATTATATATATATATATATATATATATCTTCACCTGATGAATGCATCGCATGAAACCAATATGGTTGTGAATGTTCCTTTGTCACCCAATAAATAGATATGTAAAACCTATATATTTATCTTATTATATTATATAACAGCTCTATTTTATATTGAGCACTCTACAATTAATACTGCCTTTGGTACACCATTCCAGCAAAAGCTGAAATAGTGACCATCTCACACTACAGTATATATATATATATATATATATATATATATATAATATATATATGTGTGTGGTGTGTGTGTGTGTGTGTGTGTGTTCTCTTCCCCTGGTGGGTTGAGCATTTTGGAAGGGATTTTCTCTGACAATCGCCGACTAATCTTAAAAAGCAACGCTCTCCTATAAAACGGATGGAGTATTCTCTGGTGGCCTTCACATATGTACATATGTATGCATTTATTAATTTCCAGTCTGTAGGTGGTGATGATATCCAGGGGGGGGGTTAAGAAGCCTGACCGATGATGAATCGATTGGGATTCCATCCCGGCAGGAGGTAGCCTGCACACATGTAGCCACGCTGAAGAAATGTGATATGTCGAAACACGGTGTCTGGTGATGACTATATATATATATATATATATATATATATATATATATATATATATATATATATTCCCCTAGGGTTGAGCACTCTGGGGGGGATCTTGCTGACGGCCGCCAACTCAAGCGTAAACGCAACGCTCTTCTAAGGAATGGAGCACTTTGTGACGGCCTTTACACGCAAAGCGATGTGTGTATTAAAACAGTTAAAATCCCCTTCACATTCTGTAAGTGAAGACAGCCTAATGGTTACGGTGCCGGACTGTACACCCAACCGATAGGATTTCAATTCCGGCTGTAGGTAGCTTACAAAATGTCTAGCCACACTGAGGAGACTTGATAAGTCGAAACACGTGTCTGTGGATGACCCTATATATATATGATTTAATATACCAAACTTGTTGGTAAATCCTCGTGGTGAGAAAAAACAAGCAAATAGTTTGATTGTAAAAATATATTACCAAACATCAACCGGGAAGAAAAAATTTTTTGTAAAAAAGAAAAGACCAAGATAATCGTACCAACAAAATAATCTATTAGTACAATATTTTGGCCAAAGGAAAAAACAATTTATATGCATATATATATATAAGCTATATATATTCATACAAAACCACCAGGAGATTAAAGCTAATTATTAAAAAGTGCTCAATACCTAAGTAGAGCAAATAATAAAGATAAATCTAATGAGTCAGACGAACCTACTACAGGTTTCGCTAAATGCTCTTCAGGGCTAAGATCTATCTTTATATTTTATATTTATCTTTATATATATATATTATATATATATATATATAGCCCAACACCTAAAATCACACTCTTGTCCCCATAATAAATTCCGGAAAATACTTAATGATAACACTACCATTATAGAAACACAATCATGTAAACAACGATTAAAAATCTTAGAAGCACTGCATATTAGACACAAAAATCCAAAACTAAACAAAATAAACTTTGATAATAGCACCAACATTCTAAAATGCCTATAATTACTATAACACTATAATAGCAAATAATAATAATAACAATAATAATAATAAAACTAATAATAATAACAACAACAATAATAAACACAACCTATATAAATGGTAAATGGAATAGCCCATTGTTGTATGGTTTCAAAATACCTTGAAGATGGCCCACGATAGGGCAGAAAGTACTCGGTCTATGACATATGGCAAATACATCAACCAATTCTCGCCAGATATTACAAAAATAATCCGGCAATACGAAAAAACAAAGGACAAAACTTGCAGATAGAAAATGGCTGCATTATTTAACAATATATGCCTACAGAAAAAATGCTGCCTAAATACACACACACACACACACACACACATATATATATAATATATATAATATATATATATATTATTTAGTAAAAACACATGAAACTCTTGTAGCTTTATATTTTTTTAATGTATGTTTTGATTATTACATTTCCACAAAACTTCCATCTTTGTTATGACATTTGAAATCTGTTGCTGGCCATTTTAGACACCCTGTATATATTGTTTACGAAACAGTTTATGTTGATATTGTTTAGGCGTTGGTGGCTGTGGGTGTTTTAAGAAATAATTGCATTGGGTAACAAAAATAGTTGATAAACCGGAAGTCAGAAAAGAGGAAGAGGAAAGAGAGGTGGAGAGGGAGAAAGAAAAGAGAATCGATGAAAATGTAATGGGTGAACAGTGAAAGTGAGAGGATAAGAACAACGAGAATAAAGAAATGAGGAAAAAGAAAAGGGCGGAGAAAAAGAAAAGAGAAAGAAAAAGAAGAAAGGGGAGAAGAGAAGAGGGAAGAAACAAAGTAAGAGAAGAAGAGGAATGAAAAGTAGGAGAGAGAGAGAGAGAGAGAGAGAGAGAGAGAGAGAGAGAGAGAGAGAGAGAAGAGAGGAGGGAAGAAAAGACAAGTATGGGAAGAAGAGGAATGGAAATTAGGTTATATATATATATATATATATATATATATATATATATATATATAGAGAGAGAGAGAGAGAGAGAGACGGATAGAGAGTGAGAGTGAGAAATAGAGATAGAGATAGAGAGTGATTATATATATATATATATATATATATATATATATATATAGAGAGAGAGAGAGAGATAGAGAGAGATAGAGAGTGGCGGAGAAGGGAAGAATTATAAGTAAGGGAAGAAGAGGAATGGAAATTTATATATATATATATATATATTGCTTAAAAAAAGCATGAATTTACCAAACCCCTCCGTCGCGGGCAGGATGTGGTAAAAGTCAGTTTTCAAGTGTATTAAAGCTAGTTTGAATCCGTAGACAGGGTGCCTAACCAAATAATCACGTTGTAAGTAATTTCCTATTTAATAATATTCATTTGTTTGCACACAAAGTTGTATAGTTTCAAGTATTCCTATCAAATGCTGATAATTTCGGAAAAATCTTTTCGACTGATGGATGGGATTGTACCACTCCGGGTCAGGGATAATGATAACAAATGGGTACTTCATACTCCCTTGAACTTCAGAAGTGAAAATCTAGTGTCATATCCAGAACACCCCCCTTTTTGAGGAGGGTCATTACCCCTATGCAGGGGAGACACAGTCGGCATGTCATAATCCCCGTTGAAAGGGTAGGAAGTTGGGAGGTTCGGATTAAACTAACATAATTCTGAAAAAAAAAACAAGGAAGGGGGGAAATCACAGAGAGGAGAGGGAAGAGATAAAAAAAGAAAGAAACGAAAATAGGAGCAAGGAAGGAGACGAATAATAGCTTGAGGGGGAGAATGAGGAAAAGAGAAAACGAAGGGAGGAAGAGGTAGGTAGTTATTTATCCGACCCGTTTTCCACGAGTAGGATGTTACCCATGGTCGCAAAATACGGGGTGTCCAGCAAGGATCGAACTCGTTATTATAGTAATAGTTCTGCGAGACTAGCTTGCTATCCGTCACAACATGATGGGACGCCTTAGGAGGAAGAACGTACCTTTGAATTCCACTTAAAAATTAACCTTTGTATCGCATCCTGTTCGTGGCGGACGGGTTGGGTAAATACAAATGTATACCCCCCCCCACATACAATAATCCTCGATGGAATGCGCAGTTTAGCCGAGAGGTGACGTACGGCCATAGAAAGTTAAGAAAAAATCACTTTGATGACTGAGTAATGAATTTAAATTGAAAGTTTTGCCAAAAAATGCATCCAGAAATTACGTTAACCTGTTAGGATGGAATGTACAATTAATCTGACGAGGAAAAAAGTTTTGTAAAGTCATTGGACGATGGGGAAATGATTTAATGTCTGAATAATGATAATCTGAATTTATATACATTTAAAAAAAATGATCGAAAATTTTTAAATATGATAAAATGCACAATTTAGCTGAAAAATGGCGTAAGGTTATATCAGGAACATTATTAACATTAAAAATGCTTTAATGATTGAATAAAGAGGCTTTACATTTATATGAATAATAGTTTTTTGGCTAAAAAAATACTGGCAATATTTCAGCAATCCAATGCTTATATGCATATATGTTTACAATATATATATATATATATATATATATATATATATATATATATATATATATATATATATATGGTATGGATGAAATTTATTATATGCTGACACATGTTTCAATAGGAATTTGCTTATACATACAGTATTCTATTTAAAATTATTTCAAATAGAAAATAAAATAATAATAGAAAAACATATGTGAACAGTTATCTTCCTCTGAGTAGATTGTTTTGATTTTTAAAAGAAAGTAATACAAGAGAAATATTCGAAATTGATTATGTCATAAAATGGAATCTTTTAAAAATATTACATATGAATTACACATCTGTCCGATTTATTTAAATTTTTCATACTTACATATTCATATATGCATATATGCATTTCGATGCCTGTAAATCTACTAATACAGACGCTCATCTGTTTATACAGGTGCACAACGTGGACACTTGAATTTCTTGCAGTTCTTGCTCATTCAATGCATACTTAATATTGTACCAAATATTGTACTAAGTACTGCACCAACAACATTGTTTCAAGTGTCAGGTTGTATTGAGGATTTATGTGAATAGTAAGTACACCAATCCTACAATTATCAGGAGTAGTATTTCTTACCATTTTTTCTGTGTAGCTTATCCTTTTCCCCCCTTTATTTCTTTATGATAAAAACGGAATGGTCCATTATTTATCTAAGATGACGACACTCATAAGAAATAAAATTCGGCGGATAAGCAGCACCACATAATCAGGATTTACATTTCTGCATTTCATTTTGGGCAATTTGGACGGTCTCATTTTTAACAAGGTGTTACAGGATGATAACGGACGGAAGATTTTGGACGATTATTTAAACGGAGTGTTCCAAGATGATAACGGTATTACAATTAAGGAACACTAGTATTAATACATAGATAGATTAGTTTAAAGAATAAATATATTTATCATTATCTTTTCGCCATGTGGGGAATACCGGTTAACGCCTCGAACTTCTGCCAGGTTCTAGATCATTATATATATATATATATATATATATATATATATATATATATATATATATATATAACCATTTATATTGATATTATGCCTATACCTCGACACATACGCTTCTTTATCGGTTCTACGCATGCGTACTTGAGATCTTCACAGTTGAAGATGATTACCTCACGTTAATATACGGATATATGTTTTTTGTTTGTTCTATCTGTACAGAAATCCATAGGGAGGCATAAATATTGGTCTTCATATATATCTATACAGAGACACATGCACAGTATGATACCGAAATGTATGAAAATGATAGATTATATATATATATATATATATATATATATATATATATATATATATATATATGCATGTGTGTGTGTGTAACGAGGAAAATCACGAAGGAACAAAAATGTGGAAACTTTCTTTTAGCAGGTTGAGGGATGGGAAAAAGATCTAGTTTTAAGTGCGGAGTGGTTTGATGTGATAAGGCCGACAGAAAGGATAAAGAGAAGAGCCGAGACATGCATGCGGTGTTAGAAAAGATATTAGAGGATAGCGCACGATGATGCTGGTCAGCGTTCCATGGGACCGATAACGACGCGTAGGGATGTGCAAAAACAATAAGACTGCTACTGATCTTCGCCTGAAGGGACAATAATATGGGCGACAAACGAAGTTGTTTGGCGAAATAATAATAATATAATAATAATAATAATAATAATAATAATAATAATTGCTCAATGAGAGCAGAACGCTGATATGAAAAATGGTTTTGTGGGGGGGGGGTCGGGGAAATATGTTTTTGCATGGCTCGGTGGACAGCGGGGTCGTAGAGAATTGTGTGGTGAGGGGTCGGGGTAACAGGTATGTAGATAGATAAGCAGATAGCTGCGGAAGGCTAGAACGTAGAATAGAAAAAGATGAATTAGTGGGGAGAGAAATAGGAAAAGTGAAAGAAAGAGTGCAAGAAGGGAATATATATATATATATATATATATATATATATATATATATATATAGAGAGAGAGAGAGAGAGAGAGAGAGAGAAAGAAAGAATGGGGAAGAGGGAAAAGAAACTAAAGACTGAGAATAAGTTAGCGAGTGAGAAAAGGGGGGAGAGAGAGAGAGAAGAGAGAGAGAGAGAGAGAGAGAGAGGGGGAGAGAGAGAGACTGAAAATGAGAGATAGAGAGTGAGAAAGGAAAAATGAGAGAGAGAGAGAGAGAGAGAGAGAGAGAGAGAGAGAGAGAGAGAGAGAGAGAGAGAGAGAGAGTGTGTGTGTGTGTGTGAGTGAGTGTATTTATAACACTTTTCTACGACATCGAAATATTTCATTACAAAGACAGATGAATGGAATAATGAGAAAATCAGTCGTCATAGTAACACGAAGCATACTCGACTTTACTGGATCTGAACAAACACTGTGTTGTTATAACAACAAAAAGTGCCAAAATATAAATAAATGCATTTTCTTTTTTTTTTTTTTTATTTCTAAAACGCAAAATCAAAAGTAGAAACATTTATATGAATTAAACCTTTATATATACAGCCAGTGGAACTTCCATTTATTTCCTGTTTCTCTCTGTGACGGCATTCGACCTGGGTCGGTTGGGCCAACTCCACCCAACGAATTTACCTGTGCTGAATTCATGGAAGGGGTAACAGGGGGAATGGGAATTCAGAAGCGATCCCCAAACCCCGCACGTATATCACGTTCAGGGAAAGGAGATACCCTTGTTTGCTGCAGATTTTACACAGACGCATTGACAAGTACGCCAAAAGTCGTTGATTCCTGACGAAGATAGAGACGCCCTTTGGATTCTTGCCAGAGCCCCTTTGACTGGGTTGTGACTCTAATACCACAGAGTACCAGACCTTTCCGCCTTGGGTGACGTTACCGGGAACTTAAGTTCCCGACAGCATGGCTTTGACGCAACCAAGTTTACACGGCCCTGACACGATGAGGAGGGGTTGGACTTTAGAAATAATGGGCCAGATGGCTGTTGAGCAAAGACCTTCCTCTGTCCTTTTACAGGTCTTGTTTTTCGTTCTGCAGGGTGTCTAGCCACCCTCTTCACTAGACAAAATCCCTGCGCGGTTACCGGTTTAGTCGCCGATGATTCGACTATGAAACAGGTAGTACTGGGTTACATATTACTAGTAGCACCTTGAGCGATCTAATACAGTATTTTCTGACGTGAAACTTTTAGTAGCAGTTATATTTATGATTTGTTATGTTTTTAATTCACAAATGGCTATCTCAGTAAAATTTGTTGCTGTCAAGGCAGCTGATTTACTGTATTAATGTAAATCATGATAAGTGTGTGTGTGTGTGTATAGGGGTTATGGGTAGTTGTGAGCAATCTGATGGGTGGATAGTTAATGGTTATTGGCTTAGAAAATGGATTTGGCAAACCGCATTCAAATTCTGCCTACAGCTATTACATAATTGATAGGTAGCCTATTAATCATATACGATAAGTATAGCTTAAATTCAAAATAATGGTTAAGTGGAAAACATAGGGAAAATGATAGACACTTTTTAACCCTGTGTTTGACCTCCTCTTCCGTTTCTCTAGCGCAAACGTGGGAAAGAGTTCAGAAAAGTCAGATTTTAGTTGGGCACTGAACAGGATTGCCGCAATGGCGATCTGTCCATTGAAACTATATTCTCACGCGCGTGTTGGTTGATCTGGATATTATAAAATAATAAAGATCTCTAATTAAAGCATAGTCTTGTGTTAGTTAACTGAAAACAAACAACAACACAAAACGTACCAGAATTTGCAAATAACAGATTAATATCTACCAGCCCAGAGTAACCAAGATCCAGAGACAGAACCATCTAATAATAACATATACCAGTCCAGAGAAGATAGCAGAATCCAGAGATAAGATAATAGCAATACAGATAAAAGATACAGAAGATAAGATCCAACTACCCAGAACAAGGAAAGAATAAAGAAGATAAGTATATTCGTATACAACTACGGGTATACGTTATACATGTATACTCTATAAAATGCTACAAAATACTACAATATAGGTGATATGTCCGATTTTAAGAGTGGGTATTCAACATGGCGTCTTATCACTAAACATGCTGTTTACTCCTTTGAAAACACTCGCAGGTCCACCTTCAATGACAAAAGGCATAGAGGGAAGAACCACAGCATAATGCCATCAAACCCTAATCAGACCTTCAGGGGTAGTAGCTGGAGTAGTAGCTGCGACTATTCCTGTCCGTCCTGCATAGGCCTTAATAGCAACGAACTTGCCTGCAGTCAACCCATTAATTTTCGTTCACGAAGTAAAGCGACGACAAGCAACACTAAACTTTTGATATTTACAATACTTAGTTTAGTAAAATGTAGCTATCGGTAAATCGGTATCGTTAAAGAAGAAGAAGGGCAGATTAGGTTCTTTACCCTTGGTTCGGCGACCAGTCAAGCAGAAGGTTGTTGGTATATAAAATTCACATTCATATTTATGCACTTTCCCAAATAGAAGCAGCAGACATTGTTGGTAAAAATGGGCCAATCAGAAACGATCACAGCAAACCATTTGAGCATTTAAGATATTTTGCAACTGTTCTCAAACCAATTGCTAACTGGGTTCTCTACCAGAATGAATACTACAGGCAAGGAGAGCTACAAAGATGTACATTCTTGTTTTACCTAGGATTTCAAAAAATAAAACAGACTCTCTGTTACAGGAGCTACACTCTTCTTCTACATAGGATTTCAAGGAATACAACAGATTCTCTGCTATAGAAGCTACACTCTTCTTCTACCTAGGATTTGCATGAAGATACAACAGACTTTCTGCAGATATCCTGCAGAAAGTCTGTTGTATTCCTTGAAATAGAGTATTTGTCAGTAGAGACAGGAAGATTTGACAACGTCAAATATAAGTAAATTACGGCCTCTGCCCCAAAACAGTATCAACCGTTTAGCTCAACTAGTAAACAAATCATTAGTGGCAATGAATATAATAGAATATTATCGTCATGGCAGTTTATTAAAACTGAAAAAAAAAGGAAAACTACTACAATGACCCTACTGGAGGTGCTCGCTGTGTAATGGTTATCGCAGCAGGAAAAGGACACGGCAAATAGACTTCAAATTTGAACGGGGCTGTTTTCATTTCACATAGCGCTAATACTCTTGGGAAAAGTATGAATCTAAAGATTTTCCTTCCAGACAGTTAGGAAGAGTCAATTGTGGTCAAATAAACTTTAGGAACATTCTATTGCAAGTGAGAAACGCTTGATTCTTGATGAAGATCAGCATACAAAAAACTTGGATTAGACACTGACCCCAAAACTCCTTTGGGAAATTCACAATTAACTCAACCAGTAAACAATCCATTTTAAAAATTTATTTTGATACTTACTACACTGGCTTATAGCTACAATAACAGTAATCAAGTGTGCTAAACACTGTAATCAAGCCATGTTCAAACTCACTACGGATTAGCTTGCTGAATACTGCACTTTCTCTCAACTTCCACTGTATCTGACTTTCTATCTGCTCACATTGCTATCTATCAATATGTCTATCTGTGTAAATAGTAAAAGAATTATTGTATTTTGCGTTGTTTCTATGCATGGTGTTCAAATTTTATTCATTTGAATGTGAATTGCTTATTAGATTACAAAATATCATTTTTTGTGAAATACCACACACACATATATAAATTAAGTCATCCACAGACACGTATTTCGTCGTTTCATGCATCTTTAGTGTAGCTAGACACAACAGCTACCTCTGGCCAGGAGCGAACACTGACTGACTTTTTGCCAGCCCGATTTCTTAACCTCTCGGCCATTTTGACAGCTACCGTAACGGTGGGGGTGGTGGTGGTGTTTAAACTATTAAATACATACGTTTGTTTATGTATTTTACGATCACCAGAGAGATCCAGTCTCTCTATATAAATGTAAGGTAATCCAAATGACTGGTTGTAAGAGATGATTCTATTTGGGATCTTCAAAATCTCACTGCATAACCATACTGTATGTTCTTGTAGGTGCAAACGAATACTCTTACTTATAAATCCCTAAAGAGAGCTCAATGTATAATATATTTATGTATTTATTGATTATTTATTAAAAGTTATATATATATATATATATATATATATATATATATATATATATATATATATAATATTTGCTATATTTATAAGTAAAGAATGCTCAATATCATTGATAAAGATAACCTATCTAAGTTAGGAGTGGGGCAAAATGATCTGATTTGTAGTGATGGATGTGACCTCGTCGTCAGTGAGTTCGAACTCAGGCCTGCTATTACACTCGCTTTCGGACTTATACCCTTGTATATATACTTCCAAGATTTTTTGTCTGAAGATAATCAGCTAATGCGCTGCTTTAAAACCAGTGGTAAGCCTTTTATTGAATTGCTTACCATGATAAAAATAATATATATATATATATATATATATATATATATATATATATATATATATATATATATATATATATATATATAGGGTGTTCGGGATTAACTTGACATATATATATTTGGTTATTTTTCTCCGTAGGTTGGAGGTATTGACCCACACTACGCATCATTAAAAGTTTTGGACCTTCTTCATTCATATACGTGATGACAGATAGAATGGATGACTGGAACCCGCCTGAATCATGGAAGAGAATAACTTGTATCAACCATCAAAATAAGGAGATTATGGTTGCTGCCCAATGCTCCCTGTACACTGTAAAAACAATCAAGCATGAACTGGAGAATTGCAATGGAAATTACGAGGTTGTGGCTAGAAGAAAACACCATAACAGATAATCTGATTGCGTTCGTACAGCAGAATTCCTAGAAAATCTGCAGAAAAATTGTTGGTGGGCCCAGATGCCTACGTGGAGTTGCTAAACACTGTAATCAAGCCCTGGACAACAAGGGTAGCAATGGTAGGCCATATGTATGGCAGCAGGATTCGGCCCTTTGCCACAGTCAAAAATGGTTGTCGGCGAAATTTTACGACTAAACCAGTCCCAATGTTTGGCCTCCGAACTGCCCAGATCTTAACCCCATGAATTATTATGTATGTGGCGCTGTTGAAAAGACACCAATCGCTGTGCCAGTACTACAAAAGCCCAGTTAATTGACAGAATTAAGGTAGTCTTTGAGACACTTCCCAGGGAAACTGTAACATCAGCTTGCTCCAGGTTCCGGAGCAGGATTGAGGCTGTGATCGAGGCTAATGGAGGTTACTTTGAGTAAAACTTGTTGACAGTAGTGTAATTTCCGTGCCTGTTGAATTTCTTTACAATCCATTAAGTTTTGTAGTTACTAAGCGCTTTTTCTTTTTCCTTATGAAACTGCCAAATTTCTCCCGAACACCCTGTATATTATTATTATTATTATTATTATTATTATTGTTGTTGTTGTTGTTAAACATTCATTTAATAAAGAAATATGAAACACTGATAGAGAGAATGATGTTAGTTTGAATAAACAAAAACCGAATAAAATTACATCAACTGATGACCACCATTTTGGACAGAATGAATATTTCTTTATCAGTCATTTTGTTTCGGAAAAAAAAACTTTTCAATTTTCTCTTTTCGGTGGAATATCTCTGCCGCTATTGCGATAATAGGAACCGTTTAGTTCTTCTTCTTCTTCTTCTTCTTCTTCTTCTTCTTCTTCTTCTTCTTCACGTTTTTACACACAGACTAACATCTAATAATCAGTTACTTCGTCTTTCTTATCGAGCATAACAAAAACAAATGAAAATAATACATACATACATACATACTTACATATTAAATATCAACGGTTCCAGCTTTTTGTGCAAAAATTATGAAGATTTGGTTCATATTATTTAAAATATTTATTTATTATTTATTAAAATATAAACCGAAATAGCATTGAAATATTGCTTAAAAATGTCCAGCATATGTAAATCTCAAAAGTAAACAAATCAATCCATCAGGTTACTGCCCTCTACCTACCCGATGCTGGATAGCCGCTTCTAGTTATGTATGAAGAGCATAACCAAGTAGTTATTGCTAGCATAAAACACGGAACACTTTAAACTTCAAAAGTGAGTGTTGATTGTATGTATTTACCTAATCACAAGGTCATTTTTAAGCGGAGTAAAGCTGGTTTGAATTCAGAGTTTTCCTTTGTTACGATTCTGGTCACCATTTGGTACTGTTTTAGGGCAGAGGCCGTAATTTACTTACATTTGACGTTGTCAAATCTTCCTGTCTCTTCCTGTCTCTACTGACGTATCCTGTCGAGATACTCGACAATTCAATACAATGGAAAATAAGCAACGCTTTTTATTTCTCCATCAAGCGAAGACTTGCTGAGGCGAAGCAACACTATCGATAGCATTGAGGATGGAAAAGGAATTTGATTACAAAAAAAAAAAAAAATTCTCAATATCAATCGCCATCTTGATATTTTTGGAAGTCGACAGCTTATTAGATATTAGTAATGGCAGCAAAACACAAAATAATAGCACATTTCTTTGTCACACTGACGAAGATTAACGCTTATCTACTGAAACATTATATATATATATATATATATATATATATATAATATATATATATATAATGGCTGCCACTTCGGATTTGAGTATGGCCATCACATCATATGTAGCTGATATCAAGGAATACCTAGGCCTGAAGGTTTTAGTGAGTTGAGAGAATGGCGAATTGTCTCAATCTTATCCACTAAGCTCAAATAATATGGATACAAAAAAGCAAAAGAAAAAAAAGAAAAAAAGAAAATAAAGAAGCAAAAACCAAACAAACAAAAAAAAAACAACAAAAACCAAGAGAAATCCTTCATTATTAGATGCTCTTAAGCCCTAAGGATTTTCATCAGTCCTTTTTTCTATAAGGATGATTTGATAAAAAACAAGACTAAGGCCCGCGTCATTTCCAGTATTTTTTTTACCAGGTGTATTACTCCTCGATGGATGATTTATAAAAACAAAAGAATTGTGTTCCATCAATCCCAGGGGACAGATAACCAGCCTAATCTTCAATGCTAAGGTTGCTTCACCGCCGGAGTGTACTAGATGACTGGTACCATTTAACCCAGCACTATCTGTCACATGGTCGAGTGTTCAGTGATTAAACCGATTCCTGCACTAAAACTTACCTGGTTGGATGGTTGATTGGTTGAATTTTACAGCATCTCAATCGTTGTGGGGTTATTTTATGCCGAAGACATTTTGTTTTATTCATTCTTGTTGGGTTTCATTTTTTCAAACTCAATTTAAATACTCGTTTTTGGTGTATTTAACCGTAGCTCAGTCGGTAGAGCGTCCGACTAGGAACCACAACGTTTCGGGTTCGATACCGGCACTCACCAACTCAGCGTATGAATAGTTCGATCAATTCATTATCATAAATAGTTAAGCAATATATTTGAAAATCCCGATCGAATTAATGGATTTTTTATTGGAAGGTGGTTTATGTGTTAGAATATTTAGAAAGGTAGCGAGGAGCTGATGGTAGATGTGTCGCTCTACCTCAGACGCTAAAACAGTCTCCTTGGTCTAGCGCTAGTGAAAAGGGGATAGACACCATCGCTGTCTGGCTGATACCGACTTTAGACCCCCCGAGGACCCTAACAGGTACTACCACTGCGGGTCAGGGTAGACCTGGGAGTAATGGTAATAAAGTGTACTCTACATTCCCCAGATTTCCAGAATTGGAACGTCAACACTAGATTCAGTTTAACGTTATACCCAGGACACTAGGACCCTCACTCAATGCCTTCTAGCACATGATAAAAAGGGTTGGGGTTGCCATAAGCGCAATAGGGCTGGGACAATCATATTGGTGTTAGAGATTGACGTGACCAGATAATTGATTGGAGGAGAGACTTACCTGGTGAGGAGGGTGGCTTAGAAAGACCAGCAAAAATGAAAAAAAAAAGAAGATTACTTTCTTGGCTGAATGTTGTTTTTGTTTTATTCTGTTTTAGTTTGCTTTGTTTTACGGCATATCAACCCTTCTTGGGTCATTTAATGCTGAATCAAGTCATTTTGATAAACAAAGGAGTTAGGTTGCTTATAGTACCTGCTGTTGCTTAAGTGGTCACCCAATCTAGTATTTGACAAGCTTATCGCCGAAGAAGAAACTCACACACACACACACACACACATTATATATATATATATATATATATATATATATATATATATATATATATATATATATATATAAAGAAAAAATAACGAAGAAAATTTAGATGAAAGCATAATAGACGTTTCAGGAGACCTAGAGAAATAATTACTCCTTAGGACACCATCATCATAATGAGGAATATTTCATTATTCTTATAGTAGTCAGGAACAGATTAGCTTCCTAGTCAGGCGTTGTTTGTTTTTAATCAGTCTGGGTCATATGCAATTAGCAGTTTTGGCTATTGTAAACTACTTCGTCGTAATGGATATATATATATATATATAATATATATATATATATATATATATAACTTTTGATAATATGGGTGCTGTATTTATAAGTAAACAGTGCTTGATATACTAGATTTGGATTATTATATATATATATATATATATATATATATAAAGATAAATCTAATGAGTCAGATAAACCTACTAAAAGTTTCGCGTAATGCTTAAGATAGTTTGGTATATTAAATTTAGCTCTAGTTTTAACTATTGAGCACTTTCTAAGCTCATTCTCACCGCGAGGATTTACCAACGAGTTTGGTATATTATATATATATACTTTTTCTCGATTTGTTTACGCTTTACATTTAAACCGATATGCACACCTAATTCATTTAATTATAATTAATTAATTAACAAATTAGGTATGACTTTAATTAAGCACATAATCTCCCTAAACATTGTCGGCCGTCGCCATTTCAAACACATCGTTTGACCACTTCATATATATATATATATATATATATATATATATATATATATATATATATATATATAAGTTTATAAGTAAACAGTGCTCGATATACTTGAGAGAACATTTATATTTAAGTGAAGGTAGCGTGGACATGGAGCCAATGCCACCTGGTTAATGACAGTTTCTCGCTCAGGTGATATTCAGACACAGTGGGGAATTGATTCAGCGGTTGGGTTATATATGCTGTGGTTTGGTCCTTTAATGATGAGACGGGGAGGAGGGAATGGAATCAAATTTAGGATCGAGCTCGCTATTCAATAGTAATGGATCTGGGAGACGAGTTTGCTAACCATTACACAACGATAGACCGCCCAACTTTTCATATATGATATCTTTTACTCTCCCTCAATCACAACCTGAAAAATTCACCTGACCAAAAGCAAATTGAGAGAGTGACGACTGGGTCTTTCAACCTTGAAACATCAATCCGCCTAGGCACTTTGACACCACCGAAACGACACGTATGGCCAATAGAAATCTTCAGTTTAGCCCTGACCCTCAAGTGATCAGTGTTACAGTAGGCATTACGCATCACTCTGACTTCGCAGAGATTTCTTAGATCACCACGTCTACATCTATATATATATATATATATGAAAGGAAGTTTGGTATGTACGTGTCGACGTATAAGTCCAAAACGGGAGGTCACTCATATTCAAAATCTTGCATACACATTAATATTCTTTTAATTAAGAAACATGCTAGATTTGGTTATTGATTTTTCCTGATTAAGGGATATAATTAATTAATTAAACAAACATCAAACGATTTGCGATAATCGTGACATAGCTGCTGCTGCTAATTTAAAAAAAATTCGCTTGACTGCTGCTTATATTCAACAATGCTGCTGTTAATTTGAAGTTGACAAATTTGTGCCCTGATCGTTTCAGCTAGGAAATTCTCGCGTATCACCGGTCTACTCTTAAAATTGATATATATTATTTTGAATGAAAGTATCAGCATTTAATTTTTTCGTGTGTACAAAAGAGTTTTAGAAAAAAAGAAAAAAGAACTTGTACTTATAATCAAGTTCATGACTATGTTTAAACTGAGGATGGAACCAAGTTGCCTAGTTCTTCTGGTGTGAGAAAGTGTTGGTAATAACTATATTTAGTTCAGTGCATCGCTGAAGGAACAGTAGACCGTTTAGCTTAGCTTCGTTGTTGCACAAAGCCCCACCCGCCCTGTCGGCTGGGTCGTTAGAATGCACCGACTGCACCTCTGCAGAGGGGTAAGATTCCCCCAATGGGGCTACCTGTTGGCCGTGGGTGGCGACCCGTGATGCTTAAGGATAGAACCCAGGTGGATGAGCAGTCCATGATTTGCAATACTCCACTTTAGCCCTATCTTGGGCTAGACGGGCGGTCGGAGAGACCCCCTCCGATTAATCGGCTGGTAACGTCAAGCCCTAGCACCTATATGATTTTCCCAACCCTATTGCCCTTATGGCAAACCCCAACCCCTTTTTATCATATGGGTGCTAGAAGGCACTGACTGAGGGTCTAAATGTCCTGGGAAGGACGTTAAACTCTATCTGATGGTGAGGTTCCAATTTTGGAGGTTTGGGGAATATGGAGCACCTCTTCATCACCATTGCTCCTTGGTCCAGTCTGACCTGGAGTGGTAGTACCTGTTAGGGTCCCATCTATGGTTTAGATAGAAAAATGTATTTATATAAAAATTATATTATCCATTAAGAATTAATTTATTTCAAAACTTTATCGGCATTAAATGACCCACTGAGGTTGATATGCCGTAAAACCAAACCAAACCAAACAAACCCTCACGTATGGGACATTCAATGAGAATCGAACTCACTCATAATTAGATACTATATGATAAAAAGGTATGGATCCAACTATTCTCCCTCTAGCTATGGGTAAATAGTTGGGAAAACTGGGATCTTTAATCTTGGTATGACAACTGGTCTAGAAGAAAGAAAGCTCTGAATTCAGACCTGTTAAAGTCCGCTTAAGAAATTAACCTTGTGTCACATCCTGCTCGTACGGATGGAGGAGTTGGGTAAATACAAAAAATCAGGACATTGCACCCGCTTATCACTATATTTATATTTACGTATATTGAGTTTTATCTTATATCATTGTACACACACACACACACACACACACACACACACACACACATATATATATATATATATATATATATATATATATATATATATATATCAGTTGATTTAAATTCACCCGTATTGCATTACATGCTTTAATGTTAACTTAGATAACAGATAAAGTATCCATTTAGGTCACCTTGAATTTAGACAAATCTTACACAATGTGAATATATAAAATGGTTGTTCAACAAATTAGGTTAGTGGGTTGATGGATTTTAACGGCATGTTAATCAAGGGTTATTTTATGCCTAGGGTTAGGAAATAATGTGTGTATAGATAACGTATATTTTTAGGTCAGCTTGAATTTAGACAAAACTTACAAAATGTGAATATATGAGAGGGTCATTCAATAAATAAGGTTGGCTGGTTCATGAATTTTAACGGCATCTCAACACGTTAAGGGTTATTTTATGCCCAGAGGTAAAGTAATAATGTATGTATAAATAACATATACATTCAGGTCAAATTGAATTTAGGCAAATCTTACACGATGTGAATATATAGTTATTTACTAAGCTTAGCTTAGATGTGGCACAAGGCCAGAAGTATAGGGCACCCAATTAAATTGAACTCACTAAAAATGGTCTACAAATCTAGTTTGCTAACCATTACACCGCGTGGGGTATCCCAATGTGAATATATAAGAGGGTCATTCAATAAATAAGGTTGCTTGGTTGAAGGATTTTAAAGACATGTCAACCCATTATGGGTTATTTTATGCCTATAGATTAGGGAATAATGTACGATTATATTTATACTTTTGGCTTGGTTAGGCTTGTTGGATTTTACGGCATGTAAACCCTTGGGTTATTTTATGCCGATGGGTTATTCAATGCTTGATGGGTATTCATTTTTTTAAAACTCTAAACACATCTTTTGAAACTCATTTTTTGTCTATTTAACCCATATATGGGACTAACATGTACTACCAGTCCAGGCCAGAGTGGACCTGGGAGTAATGGCAATGAAGGGGTTCTCCACTCCACTCCAGAGCTCCAGAATTGGAACTTCATCATCAGACAGAGTTTAACGCCATACACAGGATACTAAGACCCTCAGCCACCGCCTTCTAGCCCATATATGATAAAAAAGGGTTGGAGGAATAATGTACGTTTATATCTATAATTTTGTTGTTTACGGTTTTAACGATAATTTTCATTAACTTCGTGTGTATTAATTGGTAGAAATGAATTTTATATTATTATTATTATTAATAGTAGTAATATTAGTATTATTAGTGTTATTATTAGTTTTTCACATCAGCGTTAGCTGATGGTCTTTCCCTGGAGTTTGAGTGACAGCAGGTCCCCTCAGGTCTCTCCTGAGTATCCCAGCTGATTTCAACAATGCTGTTATCTGGTCTGGTCTTCTAACTGGAATAAGGTGATCCGTCTTTATCTCAAAGTCCCAGAGAATTTTATGCGTTTCATTCTCAAAAACAGATTCTGGTTTATGCATATACCATTTTTTTGTATGGTCAAAATTTAGTTTTTGCATAATTCCCAGTGGTTCACCTTTCCAAACCCAGCCGTGCCTAGCTTTGTATTCTCGTTGTGCTAGTTTGTTGCATTCGCTTAATACATGGTTTATGGTCTCATCTCTGTCACCACACACTCTACATTTGCTGTTTTATTGTGTCTTATCAATTATTATTATTATTATTATTATTATTATTATTATTATTATTATTATTATTAACCCTAACCACATGTATAAGAAAATGAAAAAGCTCGTTCTAAAATTGATATTATTTATCAAGACGGAAATTACACTTCCTCGAATTTTCAATAGAAACTTCTCCTTCTTAGAAGAATAAACGAAAAAACAAAAACAAAAAGAAAGAATTAATAATATTACTTAAGAGATATTCAACTGCAAAGAGGCAGGCACGAATGTATTCACGGATTCATTTTGGGATAGGGGTGGAGGAGATTGGAGGGTGGGGTCGGGGAGAAAAGGGAATTTTGGGATGGGGAAATCTTTCAATTAACTCATAAGATACAATTTTTGGAGAGTAAATTGATCGTTTTGGGTAACTGGCAGCTATTGTGTATAATCTCGAATCTAAAATGGCTGAACAGATTTAGAGATTGGATGCTGACTGAAAATGATGGCGGATATATCGGAAAGGGATCATGTTCCAGAAATTGAGAAATCATTTTTTCCACGCATATATATATATATATATATATATATATATATATATATATATATATATCTGGTGTGGGTGTACACAATGAACAATATAAACAGCATATAGGTATGCAATCAAATATAAAATCAAATTTAATATATATATATATATATATATATATATATATATATATATACTTATAGATAAAATACAATGTGACTATATACATACATACATACATATATATATATATATATATATATATATATATATATGTATGTGTGTGTGTGTGTGTGTGCGTGTGTGTATATGTGTTTGTATATAGACAACGTACACAATAAACAATATGAACAGTACATATGCATACAATCAAATTTATATATATATATGTATATTTACTTATTGATGAAATACAATGTGACTTTATATATATATATATATATATATATATATATATATATATATATGTGTGTGTGTGTGTGTGTGTGTGTATGTGTGTGTGTGTGTATATATATATATATAGACAACGAACACAAGGAACAATATAAACTTAATATAGGCATACAATCAAATATACAATCAAATTTATATAAATTTACTCATAGATAAAATATAATGTGATTATATATATATATATATATATATATATATATATATATATGTACACACACACACACACACACACACACACACACACACACATATATATATATTATATATATATATATATATATATATATATATATATATATATATTTCAGTATAGAGTAATGAGAAATTCCATTGTTATGGTAACACTAGACATGCCTCAAATAGACAGAAAACAATCAAAGAAATAGATAAAAAGCGAAGAGAATAAGTTGATAGGAAGAGAAATTGAAAAAAAGGAGAGAAAGAATGTATAGCGATACAGAAAAGGGAGATAACTGAGTATAGAAAGTTATGGTTCCGGAGGAAATTATATGCACTAGCAAAATTATGCTCCCCGGGCGCAAGTATTTAAGTTTTAATGTAATAAAATATTATATTAAATTAGAAAGACTAACGAAACTAAATAAGAACGAATAAAAAACATTACACTTATTTTAATGCTATTTCAATTGATTTCTATATAAAATTATATTAAGTTTGTTTTTAATACATTTGAGAATAACATGATAACATTTGAAATCAAGAACAAAAATAATTATTTATTAAACCCAGTTTTGTTAAAATCATTCTGCAAATTATTTCCATCATATACGATGTAAATCTTTATTTCTTAGAGATATCTAACACATATCTCAGGATTTTAAATAATTTGATATAATTAAATATTATATTGAATTAGAAAAACTTATGAAATAATACGAATACAAAAAGATTACACTTATTTTTGTTTTGTTCTAATTGATTTTACATAGAATTGCTTTTAGTACGTTTGAGAATAAAGTAGTACAATTATACATCAAAGTAATTATTTATTAAATGCGGTTTTATTAAAACGGGTATATAAATTATTCACACCATATAATATGTAAACATTTATTTCTTAATGATATATAACACATATCGCATGATTTTAAGCACATTAATAATATCGGCTGTTTGGAGGCAAATCTATGTCAGCTAGATTTTATAGAGACAATTTTAATTTAAAAAAATGCCTATTAAGATTAAATAATGATTGTTTCATAACCATTGAGAATATAACGTAAATAACTAAAGGAATTGTGATGTTGGTGGTAAAGTAGTTTTGGTTAAATACACACAATCTCAATAATAATAATAATAATAATAATAATAATATAATAATGTATTTGTCTGTGTCTATGTGTGCGCACGCGCGTGTGAAGAGAAAGTGTTAGAAAGAGGAAGAGAGGAGAGAGAGAGAGAGAGAGAGAGAGAGAGAGAGAGAGAGAGAGAGAGAGAGAGAGAGAGAGAGAGAGATATAGAGAGGGGGGGGCGTAAGGGAGTGTTTGTCTCGGCAGTTGTTTTTCTGTGGAATTGCGCGTTTATTCTCGCGTCTCCCCCCCCCTCCGCCCTCGTCGGAATGACTTCATTCAGACTGATGAGGTCGGCCAAAACACTTTCGCCAAAGAAAAAAAGGGATGACAATCATCTGAAATCTATTAAAATCTGACAAGATTTAGATACTGAGATATCAGTTCAATTACGCTGGTTCTCTCCGACCCAATTTCTCGATTCGAATCACGCAAACACACATACGAAGCCTCACATACATACATACATATATACATGCAATGGTCGCTTGATATATGTAGTATTGTGAGAATGGTGTGGGGTTAGAAAGAGAGGAGATAAGAAAGAAAGAGAGAGATAGAAAGAGGGGAGAGAGGGAGGGAGAAAAGGAGTAAAGAGATTAAAGTGGTTGATAGAATAAAGAAATACAGAGGGGAGAAAGGAAAATAGAATAAATAGATAGAGAGAAGGGAGAGAGATCAAAGAGGGTTAGTGCAAAAAGATTGATGGAAAGAAAGGAGAGAGAGAGAGAGAGAGAGAGAGAGAGAGAGAGAGAGAGAGAGAGAGAGAGAGAGAGAGAGAGAGAGAGAGAGAGAAATATAGATAGATGAGAGAGATCAAATAGAAAAAGAGATGGCGATAAAGGAGAGAAAAACAACAGAGAAGTTAAAGATAGACAGATAGATGGAGAGAGAGAGAGAGAGAGAGAGAGAGAGAGAGAGAGAGAGAGAGAGAGAGAGAGAGAGAGGGGGGAGGTCAAAGAGAGAAAATGTTAAGAGATGGATGGAAAGGAAATAGAGAGAAAACAGAGAAAGTAGTTAGAAAAATAAAGAGATAGATAGATAGATAGATAGATAGATAGAGAGAGAGAGAGAGAGAGAGAGAGAGAGAGAGAGAGAGAGAGAGAGAGAGAGAGAGAGAGAGAGAAATTAGCATAGAGAGAGTTATAGGTAGAGAGGAAGAGATTATGAAGAAATATTAAAGAAATTGAGGGATAAGAGAAATAGAAAAAATTGGTATATATAGACAGAGGGATATATATAGATATATATATATATATATATATATATATATATATATATTATATATAGAGAGAGAGAGAGAGAGAGAGAGAGGGGTAGGGCGATAAGCGAGAAAAAGAGAGATAATGATTGTTATATTTAGATAGCCAAATACGATGACAAGAAGTTACGTGTACAAATATACTCAATACACAAACACACGCACATAAAAAAAGCGATTTATTAAAAGAATCCTAAGATATCCATCCATACAATCGTGGTCAGATATAAACAGACAATCAATCCATTCTAACAGACAAGGCATTTTATGGCTAACTTTGATAGTTTCATCTTTCCGATTTCATATACATAACCAACTTGCGAACCTGAAGTTATTATTATTACTAACAGGACTTGTGGATATACCATCGTATGATAAATTGAATATTACAATGCTTGCTATGTTTACTTAAGATCTTAGTTCAATATGTAAGAAGTATAATTATCTTGATTTAACCCTCTCTCACTCTTTCTTAAAAGGGGGGTTGTAAAATATTTACATTGATTTGCCGATACAAATCTGGGAAGATGCGTTTAAAATATCTATATTAATTTGTCGACAAAAAGTGACAAAAACACGACTCGAAAAATATCAAAGTTTGGCCGTAAATTCGCCTGACGCTGGCTCGCTAAAACCTGTAACTTTTTTTTCTTCAATTCTATTTAATTTGACGTTGGGAATTTAAGCGACGCAAGACCATTTGGAATGTTTCATTTTTAGAATTGGGTAAAATAGAATGGGATAAATAAGAAATCTACGATTAAGCGACACCAGATAATCTGTATTTACATTTTTGCATTGTATATTGAACAATTTAGACGGTCTCATTTTTAACCAGAGGGCGTTGCAGGATAATAACAAACGGAAGCGTTTTAAATCATTATGAAGGTTTTTCCACACCCGCCTAAGCTGGTGGTTCACTAGAGGCTGAGTGACAGCAGGTCTTCTCAGGTCTCCAGGACTCTTCTGGGTATTCTAGCTGATCTTAGCAGTGTTGTTGTTTGGATGGTCTCGATTCTTCTACGGATTTCCAGTTCTTTCAGACTCTTTTCCAAACCCTTGCGAACCGTTCCAAGGGTCCCAATTACAATTGGCACGACCTTTACCTTCATGTTCTACATTTTTTTTCCGTTCTCTAGCCAGGTCCAAGTATTTGTCTATCTTTTCATTTTATTTCACCTTCACTCTGTCATCCGAGACAGCAAAATCCACGATATGACACGTTTTCTTCTTCTTGTTAATTGATACTAGGTCCAAGTCTCCTAGCCGGGATTTGGTGATCCATCTATTATTATTACTAGCAAATATATGCAACCTACGGGTGCAAGTATTTAAGTTTTAATATAATAAAATATCATTTTAGATTAGAAAGGCTTAATGAAACTAAATTAGAATGCAGATAAAAAGATTTGGAACAGAGGGGGGTATAATCGAAAAATAGAACAACTGAAACTTACTCTTCCATCACTCCCGTTTTCCATTGCTAAATTTTCCTGATTTAACTATTTAGTTAAAATAGGAAGTGAAGAATAAAATTACAGTTATTTCTTCTTGTTAATGGATTTCTTTTAAATTTTCCCGAGATTTTGCTCATATTCATTAAGATAAAACCAAATAATTAGAAATCAATAATACTGAGCACGTATCTATAAAATCAATTTTTTAATATCAATATGCAAATTAGCTTCCGTTCACATTGTAAACCACTATTCTTGTTGTACATATAATGCATGTTAATAGTATATAAATATGGTAAAAAATATTAATAATGTAAAACAATTTTATTAATAATTGAGGTTTGAATAAAAAAAATCATGGAGAATGTGACATAAATAACCAAAGGAATTGTGACTTGAATAGTAATATAGTTTCGGTTACAGACAGAAAAAGACACAATCTCTATTATAATAAGATCATTATTTTTGCTTGTTATGTCTCCTTGGGCATCTCTATTTTTTCTATCATCTCATAAAAAAGCAGAATCTTTGTACAGAACATATCTATATATAATACTCGAGTTCCTTAAAATGACGACCGTTATCATCTTGCATACACCCTGGTTTAAAAACGAGACTGGTTAATTTGCAGAACCGGGTTTAATGAATAATTACTTGGTGTTATTGATCTCTAATATTATTGTTTTATTCTCCTACACATTAAAATCAATCCTATGAATGATTTGATATAGAAACCAATCAAAATATAATTAAGATAAGTGTAATCTTTTTATATTCGTTCTTATTCAACTTCGTCAGTCTTTCTAATTTAATATATTTCCTTACATTAAAAATTAAATACTTACATGTGGAGGGCGCATATTCTTGCTAGTATTCTTAAAACATTTGCCTCACTTGAAACAGAATGTTCTAACCATCCAGCAATCCTTCTATTTGCTCTCGATACAATAGAAAATATAATTGTCAGCTTTAAATGTATCATCAAAACCAAAGCCCAGATAGCATTCCTCATTTATTAAAAAAAATTGTTCTTGGTCATTTGGTGATATAAGCCGTGCTACCATACACCACTTAAATTTATAGATTAAGCGAGATCACGTGGTTTAAACCTCAGCCAATCAACAGCTCGAATGCGTGGTTGGTTGACTACTTAATCACTGATACGGAGAGGCGTCCATTTGCAATCATTGACGAAGGACTTGCAATACTGAGGTGCACCAAGGAATAACCAAAGGATTCTTTACCAAGGATTTCCGCTGGACAAGCGCTCTTGTTTGAAGTTTAAAGGATAGCCCATAAAATCGTAACAGGTTATGGCCAGGAAATAAAATCGTAACAGGTTATGGGCCCAGGAACTCAGGATCGATAGCGACGAAACTAAGTACGAACTCTGGGAGGTCAAGTTTTTCGGATATTTAAGGATCTTTCAACTACACAATATAATACACGCACCATCTGACCAAAGCGAGGACCCAGATTTTGCAGAAAAGAACGCGACAATATATGCTGAATTGATCCAATGTTTAGACGATCGAAGTTTATCATTGGTAATGAGGTATGCCATTGACAAAGTTGCTCAATTCATATTCAACTTTATTGTCTTAATTTAATTCCTCTATGCGGAACATTCATCTGGCAAGAGACAAATTGATCGCCCCAAACTGCGATTTAAAGATGTCTGTAAGATATCAAGTCTTTTAACATCAACTCTACAAGCTGGGAAAATTTGCCTCATGACCGCCTCCGGTGGCGGCAGGCTCTTCGTAGCGGGCTATTTCTGTCGGAAGTCACTCTGGTGAAACACCATGAAGCAAAAAGGGCCAAGCGAAAGCAACAGCAACAGAGTACCGGCACATCATTAACATCTTCAGGACGTCTTCACATGCGACATCTGTGGTCGAAACTGTTTTTCAAACATTGGCATTGACAGTCACAGACTGCGCTAGAACATTAACTCCAGGGCACAAGAAATTTATGGTCTTCCGAGATTGTGATGCCGATGATACGAATATTTTAATGGAGTGATTCAATTCTTGGCGCGTACTTTTCGAAAATAAATTTGCCAGTGTAGAGAATTTGGTTTTGACTGGGTGCTCCGCTATCAACACCTTGAACCAGACTAAGGCAAACTTACTGTAATCTAAAAGGAAAATAATTTATTACTTATGTTTTTGTTTACCTCTTTATTTTTTTTACAAGGGAATATCAACTTAAAGTTTTAAAAATATCTTAAAATCTAAAAATATTTTTAAAACGGCATTATCCAATTTTTATTGTTTTTTAATTTTTTCTTATTCAAACAAAAGGGTAAAGAAAATGTTATTAATTATAAATGAAGGGGAAACGGGAAGGGCAATAGAATAATAAATGAATAGATAAATAAATAAGTAAAGTGTCTAATTCAGTAATTTCCAAACTTATTTTGTCACGAAACCCTTATATAACTTTTTATTGTAATGTTTACTAGAGTTGGTTATATTAAATAACTAGCAGCGGCTACCCGACGTCGCCTGGGTTGAGGGGGATTTAAAAAAATTAGTCCTGCAGATCCATTATTACTTAATCGTGAGTTGAATGCTCGTGGGATGCCCCATTTAAATCCCTATGTAAAAAATAGACCTTACATTTTTTTTCAGAGTAGCTGAATGTCTACTATCTAAAGTATTAAATGACATAAAAAATCCATGCTGTTATCATTTAAATTTTATATTTTAATTATCTTCACGAATATGAATTAAATCTCTATTATTTTTGCTCAAAAACCAAGCCCTGGTGATATTTAATGTGTATATATATTTACTTTGTCGTTAATTGTTTTATTTTCTAAGTTTCCTCTAGACATACAGATCACACCACTGCCCTTTATATATATACTAGAAGCGGCCACCCGGCATAGCCAGGGTAGAAGGGGGATTTTTAAAAAGTTAGTCCCGTGGATCCATTATTACTCAATCGTGAGTTGGATCCTCGTCGGATGCCCCATTAAAATCCCCATGTAAAAAAGACCTAGCATTGATCCAGCCACTCTGAAAATAAACGTTAATGTCTTATATTCAAAATATTAAATGCAAAAAAAATTCCATTCTGTTATCATTTAAATTTTATTTTTCAATCCTTTTCACAAATATAAATCAAATCTTTATTATTTTTGCTCAAAAACCAAACCCTGGTGATATTTAATGTGTGCATATATTTACTTTTGTCGTTAATTGTTTTATTTTCGCAGTTTCCTTCGGACAGACAGATACACACAACTGCCCTTTATAGATGTATAGATAGATAGATAGATAGATAACTCAAATCGTAATTTACAATGGAAAAGGGTTTATTTTGATAAGAGATACAAGAATGAGCAAACAGTAGTATAATACTAGCTAGACTTGCCAGGGAAGACGGGTGTATTTACCTTCAGGGAAGGATATGACACAAGTATTTTTAAAGTGGGGAGCCACGCACAAACCAATGCTCATGCGAGGGCCAGTTAAAAAATGCGTGGATCTCCTCGGCATTCCCTTTCTATTCCAGAGGGGTATCATCCCTTCTCTACAACACTATCCAAAAAATTCGCGGAACCACTTCCTGACTTTTTTCAAAGATTTGTTACTTATTTTAATATTTCATTAATTGTTTGATTTTATACGGAAGATTTTTTTTCGTCAATTATTTTTGCTTGATTTAATTTCTTATCAAAATAGAGAATCTTTCTTCTGAATTCGTAATGATGAAAAATTTATGTTCAGATTGAATTTTAAAAATTTGTTTCCTTACAGAGATGGACATGATTCATTCGATTTTGCATACACACAAATATATATATATATATATATATATATATATATATATATATATATGTGTGTGTGTGTGTGTGGTGTGTGTGTGTGTGTGTGTGTGTGTGAGAGAGAGAGAGAGAGAGAGAGAGAGAGAGAGAGATTTAAATCAAGATTATTATACTTTGTACATATTGAAGTATTTAGCAATAGCTCTTAAGTAAACATACCAAACGTTGTAATAATTAAATTATCATATTGAGAGAGAACCTTACAAATTCTTGAGGCGATTTGTATAAAAATCAGCAAACCTGACATTAATAAAATAGCATTTAATATTGTAAAAATGTTCAATAACTAACACAGTAATCTTAGCAACCCTTAAAAATATAATAGACTCTCCTAATTAGAAAGAACGATGAATAAATGAATGAATTCAAATGAGAAGAAAATTGAATAAAAACCTTACACATTACAACCAACAATCCCCCGATGACGACTAACGAAATGGTCGAAAGCGCTAGGGTAAAAAGTATGGGACAGTTCCTCTACCAGCTGGATCCTGATTTACGAAAAAAAAAAAACCAACAAAAATACACTAGAAGACAAATAAAGATTAAGATCATAAAGAAGAGATATTCCGTGGTCTTCAATATTACCTGCCTATGCAATATATATATATATATATATATATATATATATATATATATATATAATTTTTTACTTCTAAACTCTACTGTGAAAACCCCTCAGCTAACTCAGTTTTTCAAAAAAAAAAAAAAAAGAAAAAGAAAAAGAAAATTCAAACTTGCATCTTGGGAAAAAAATGAAAAATAAAACACCAACACATTCGTACTTTCTGAAAATAATCGTCAGTATCGTATATAGTGGCCAAAAGAAAAAATACCGGGGGGTTTTCTAAGATATATATGTAAAAAGTGTTCAATACACTAAGTAGAGCATGATTATATATATTTACCAACCCCTCCACACGAGCAGGATGTGACACAAGGTCAATTTCTTAAGCGGAGTTCAACAGGTTTGAATTCAGAGTTTTCCTTCTCCTAGACCGGTTGCCTAACCAAGGTTAAAGAGCCCAGTCTGCCATACTATTTATCCATAGCTGGAGGGAGAATAGGATTCATGCCTTTCCCAAGGGTATTAGCGCTAAGTGAAATGCAATTACCACATCCAGGATTTGTAGAGCATGATTATAAGGACCTATATGAGTCAGTCACTATCTCCCTAGGTTTCACCCGAATGGTTCTTCAGGATAATTCTGACTCTAAGTAATCTGCAATTTTTAAGTTGGTTTGTATATTCAATTTAAATCCGAATTTGCCAAATAACCAATTAAGTTTTTTTAATAAAGTCAGAATTATCCTAAAAAACCATTCGGGTGAAACCTAGGTAGATAGTGTCTACTCATTTAGGTCCTTATATATATATATATATATATATATATATATATATATACCTGTACGTGTGTGTCTTCAAGAAGATAGAACATATCTAACCTTATTTTCACTACTACTGACACCAACGAGTTAATCCCTTTGGATTTTTGCAATATTCTATAGTGTAAGTATCTAATCATCAGCCTATCCACTTTCCTTATATTTTATCGACCACACAACTCACATGTTTTGCGCGTCAGAAACTGATAACACTGCACATCTTCGTGAAACATCATGAAATTTGAAATTCTGATAATTATGATTTAAAAATTTATAGACGGCGCTTTCATCTAAGATATCTTCAATACTTTGTTGGTTTTCGATTCTCGAGGCGAAATCTTTTGAGATAAACTTCAACAAAACGAATTCTTTCTCTTTCTCTTGGTGCATTGATAGCCAAGTGGTTGAAGCGCTCAACTCGCACTTCGAGTTTTGAGTTTAGTTTTAAATCCTGACAATACTAGCAAGAATAAGTATTTACGTTTTTATGAAATGAAGTATATCAAATTAGAAAGACTAACAAAATCAAATAAGAAAAACCTGTTTTTTTTAGACTTTATTTCTTTTTAATTTTCGATTAGTTATGTCAGTTAAAAACACAATTGAATCGCAATAACGTTGAATGTTGGTATATTTCGGAGCTTCATAACATCGCTTCTAATACTGCCTTGACGTTTGTTTAGCAAGAATATGCGCCCTCTGGGCGTAAGTATTTAAGTTTTAATGTAATGAAATATATCAAAATAGAAAGACTAACGAAATTAAATAAGAACACACATAAAAGATTACACGTATTTTAATCATATCTTAATTGGTTTCTATATAACATCATTCATAGGATTGATTTTAGTACGTAAGAGAATAAAACAATAATATTAGAGATCAATAAGATCAAGTAATTATTATTTTGTATAAAAACCAAAGAAATAACTAAATGCATTGCATGAAGCTAAACAATGTTGATGTTCAAATAAGATTTCTTTTCAAAACTTTACCATGACTAAGGCATCGTCAGTTGTACACACTATTATGGGTTTGATCAAAATCAAGAATCAAATCAGTTAACCTATTTTTTACAATTTCAATGATTTTGACATTATTAAGACTTCCAAAAATTCTAACTAAACCCAAAGACCAATGTCATCTTTATGATGCACAGTAATATTTAATGATACTAGCAACAATAAGTATTTAAGTTTTTAATGTAATGAAATACATTAAATTAGAAGAACTAACGAAATCAAATATGAAAAAAACATGTTTGTTTTAAACTTATAGAATGTTCTATTATAAAAGACTTTATTTCTTTTTAATTTTCGATTAGTTATGTCAGTTAAAAACAAAACTGAGTCGCAATAACGTTGAACGTTTATTATATGTAATTAGGTTTCTATATAAAATCATTCACAGGATTGATTTTAATACGTTGTAGAATAAAACAATGATATCAAATATCAATAACACCAAGAACTAATTTATTAAACCCGATTTTGTTAAAACCAGTATGCAAATTAACCATAACATATATTATATAAATCTTTATTTCTTATTCATAAATTCGGCAGAGTGGCCCATTGTCGCTATCATCCGGACAGCGAGGTAGTCTATCCCCTTTTGACTAGCGATAGACCTGGAAGATTGTTTTTGCACCTGAGGTGAACGCCACACCCACCATCGGTTTCGCTCTTTACCACACAGATCCAAGCCGTGCAAATTATTCGATGAGTTGTTGAGGGACGGTATCGAACCCGGAACCTTCAGCCTCTTAGCGGATGCTCTACCGACTGAGCTAAACCAAGCGGTATAAGGCATACTTGAAACCACATGTGCAAACAAATGATTATTCTTTAATTGGAATAGTTACTTTAACCCTATTATTTTTAATAAATTATTTGCTTGGTTTGTTTGTTTTACGGCATATCAACCCTTTTCGAGTCATTTAATGCCGAAACAAATCATATTGATAAAAGTTTCTATGTTTCAAGTTCTTAATATCTTCAAATTAATAAAATAATTTCCATTAACTTCGTTTGATTTGGTTTGTTTAATGGTATAATAACCATGTGGGTTATTTAATGCCAAAAACTGTTAGCGTGTGAGATAAAAGTTCAAGTTTCCTTTTCCGGTGTATTTTTATAGATGTATTTCGTGTATGTATTTCATATCTGATTAATAATTTTCGAAATATTTTTTATTTCTCTTAAGTTATTAGTGTTAGATATTAATGTTTCATATTAAACATCCTGATTTAAATTAAATAAAAAAGAATTTCGATAAAAAGAGATGATTACATTAATAATATTGTTATAATTGTATTGTTTCAGTTATTCCCATTTAACACAAATAATTTGCACATAGTTGTTTGGCTTCAAATGTTCCTATCTAATACTAAGATTATATGGTTTCGAGTAATTATTTCTATTTAATAATTGTCATTTGTTTGCACGCAGTTATATGGTTTCAAGTAACTAATAATAATCCTAAGTAAGCACTTATTAATACAAACTAGCGGGAAATTTGGATATACCACAGTATGATGATAATTTAATAATTACAACATTTGATCTGTTTACTTAAGAGCTATTGCTAAATAGTTCAATATGTAAAACGTATGATAATCTTTATTCAACTCTCTCTCCCCCTCTCTCTCTCTCTTCTCTCTCTTTCTCACTCACTCTTATTTTTTTTATTCTTTCCATCTTTTCATGTTCGACTGAAACAGATTAGCGTCATCGCTTTCCGCTCTCCCCTCTCTATCTTCCCCTACTCTCTTCATTCTATGGATCCGAGGTCTTCTGAAGATGGGATATTAATCCCGAAATATTAAGGAAAGATAAAAAAAATACAGGTAAATTAACAACATACTCGTTACTTTTTCTTTCCTTGGTGGATGAGGAGTCAATGATATGCAACACTCCGCTTTGACCCTTACTTAGGCGAGGCGGATGATCAGAGAGGCACCTACCGATCAATCGGCTTGTTAAGTCAAGCCCTAGTACCTATATGATTGTTCTAACTCTACTGCCCCTATGACAAGCCACACTACTTTTTATCATATATGTGCTAGAAGGCGGTGACTGAGGGTCTTTATGTCCTGGAAGTGACGTTAAACTCTATCTCTGGTGGTAGTAACGTCTACGTTGCTTTTCTTCCACGATTGGCGTACCCTTTGGCTTACTATGATACGAAGTCACCATCCCATCAACAAGTGATACCTCTTTTAGGTTGAGTAGAAAAGAATCATGTTTTATGACCAATTGTCAGAAGCCGGCCATGTTGAATTTACTTTTTCCTTTTCGCAGTGATTCCTTTCACTGCGACGATTTATGATGTTTTCAGCTACTTAAAAACGTTTGTCTGAACCGATCCACCAAACGCGGGACGATTCGAATACAAATTTCCCAGATCCATTACCAAGACAACTTGATCTCGTGTTTACTCGAGGGTTAAGCACTTTCGGTTGCGCCGAGTTCACACCTTGTTCGGGGAAGAAGTCGGCACATAGCTATCGTCCCTTGATTCTTTTCCCCTGACAGTGCTGAAATTAGGGGGTATCGCGGACCATGCTTTCGAAGTTTTAGGGCCTCAATTTTGTTGCGTCGAACGAGATAATCTTGGCTTGATGGTTAAGCCCGTTGCATTCATATAATTTTCATTTGGAGTTTTTCATTTGGCATCCATAGAAAAAAATAAGTTTAAAAAATTGAGTTAAAAAAAAATGATTACCCATCAATAATGAATAAAACAAAATGTCTTCGGCATGAAATAACACAACAGTGGTTGAAATGCCGTAAAATCTAACCATCAAACTATTCAAGAATTTGCTGAATTTAAAAGAAGAACAAAACTTTTTTTTATATTCTTAAACTTTTCCTCCATCATTCTATTAATTGCATCATTGTTTTCCTATCGCTCTTTCAAAAAGTCTTCCCAATTTTCTCTTCATCTGGATTTTTTTCCTATTCCAGTTTTCTGCCCCCCCCCCGCCTGCATTTTTCCGATTCGCTGCCTCAACTTCGCTACATAAATAACAGGTAACAAATGATAGCCGTTTATTTTATAGATTCGTTTTTATTTCAAAAAGTGATTACTTTCGATTAATAATAAATAAAAGGGGAGATAACTCTGCACATGATGCGTCGCGTACATTCAGAGAGAATTCCAAATGACTATCTTTTTATTCGTTTTGTTTTTCTGATGATTATGTACGTTTGGCAAGAAGAAAATAATCGGATTTAAAAACGTAGAAAATTACAAAGAAAAAACCGAAAAACAAAAAAAAAAAAAAAACAAAACAAAACAAGAAAAACAGAAGAAAAATCGACGCCATAAAAAAACCCGAAAATGTAAATCAAATAAAGAAGATAGCAACAGGGAAAATAACAAAGTGACTTGAAAATGATATAAAACAATAGGCACTTTATAGGCAATCTAAAAAAACTGATAAAAAAGAAGCAAAAAAAAAACAACAAAAAAACAACAAAAAACTATTAAAAAAAAGAAGAAAAACATGCGCACATTAAGCTAAATACATGGCAAAACCGCACATTATTGGAAATTCACTTACGAATTTTCTTTCGCATCCATAAACATATCAACTTGTTTAGCATGAAATTGCCGACAAAATAAATTGAAAATAAATAAATAAATAAATAAAAATGTAAAAAACAAGAAAAAACAAGAAACAAAAACAATGTCAAACATAAACAAAAAGAAAAAACTTAATAAAAAAAACAACCCAAAGTAAAAAAAAAAACAACAAAAAACTAAAATCAAAAAACCCAAAAGAAGACAAAATAAAATGATAAACGAAATGGAAGACAAAAACTAAACCCAAACCAAACTATTTGGATTATTTGGATTATTCGGACTATTGTCCTCATCTTTATTGTTATCTACACAATATTTCGACCGATTTGCCACCCCCGGTCTCCGTCAGGTATTTTTTGTCGGACTCACGAACCTTCTTGTCAAACTCGAGAGCCTTCATGTCATAATCGGGAGCCTTCATGGAACATTCAAACATGTTCAATCAAATATTCAGAGAAATAAAAAAAAAAAAGAAAAATAAAAGAAATAAAGAAATAAAAAAGAAATAAAATAAAACTCTTGTTTTGTTTTTAGTTTCTTTTTTTAAAACCAAAAACAAAAAAGAAGAAAAATAAATAAAAAATAAAACAAAATACACCCCCTAAAATATAAAACAAAACCGTAAACAAAAACTAAAGAAAAAACAACACACACACACACAAACAATGACAAAAGAAAATACAAAATGAAAAAAACAAAAACAAAAGTAAAACAAAAGTAAAACAAAAAAACAAAAACAACAACAACATCAACAACAACAAAAAACAACAACAAAAAGACAAAAAAGGCTACTCACACCGAAAAAAACAAAAAACAAAGACATGAACAAGAACAAAACAAACACAAAAAACAAAAAAAATGCAAAAATATATAAAAAACAAAGCTGCTTTTTGCTTTGTTTTTTTTGTATTGTTTTTTTAAAAAAATTTTTTTAATCTCGTTAAAAAGAAAAAAATTATTCTATAAAAAAATTCCACCAGCAAAACAGTTTATACCCTTTAATCTTTTAATTAATCCCATGTTAATATGATATCTAATTACTTAACAAAATACTTTTGAATTGCCTCAGAATCAACGAAGAGAGTGAAACTCCAAGTTGCAATACTTTGTATTAAATAATTAAATTGCTATATCATTTTGATATTGAGCACTTTCAATTTTCATAAACTGATTGCCATTTAATTTGATTTAATTTGATTTTTTCACTTGACGCTATTATATATACTAGCAAAAGATATGAGCCCTCTGGGCACAAGTATTTAAGTTTTAATATAATTAAATATTATATTGAATTAGAAACACTAATGAAATTAAATAAGCACACAAAAAAGATTACACTTATTTTTACTTTATTCTAATTGATTTCAATATAGAATTATACATAAGATAGCTTTTAATACGTTTGACAATAAAACGATAATATTAGAAATCAATAACACCAAGTAATTATTTATTAAACACGGTTTTGTTAAAACCGGTATGAAAATTATTTACACCATATACTATGTAAAATTTATTTATTAATGATATATAAGACACATTGCGGGATTTTAAACACATTAATAACCCGGCCTTTGGGGTGGGGGTCTGATGTGCTTCGGCCACTGGACCTGTGTTATTAATTAACATCGTTGATCCCAGGGGGCTATCCCCCTGGCAACACCTGCTCCTTTGATTTAAAGGGGCAGGGTTGTTTATTGCCCAGTGCCTGAGGCGCCCCTCTGAAGGGGTAATGTCGACGGGATCAACGCATGTTTTTGTGTCTACCACCCATGAGCTTCGGTTCGTGGGTGGGCCCACATAAAATGTCCTTGTGTCACACCCTCATAGGTGGAACGAGAGGTAAATAGCCATTAATAATACGGTCTGTTTTGTGGCAAATCTATATCAGGTAAACATTTATAAAGACATTGTTAATAAGACTAAGAAATAAAGAAAGAGTGGTGAGATAATAAAAAGAAAGAAAAAAAGGAGAGGAATTAAAAAAATAAAAAGTGGAGAGATATTAAGAAAGAAAAAAACAACAACAACAAAACAAAGAGGGGAAAGATATCAGGACGCTGGAGTACAAACTCGCTTACTATAATGTCGCAGTTTAACACATTATCGACTACGCCATGGAGAATCCGCATCCCTCGTGTTTCCCTGAAAATAAAACCTACCTGTAAAATAAGACTTAGCTTGATTTTTCAGGATGATCTTAATATGAGCCTTCCCTTAAAATAAGTCCTAGTTGAGAGCAGCAGACATACGAAAGAAATAAGCATTCTTCGCCTACCACATCATGAAATGCAAAACTCAATATTCCCCGAAAATAAGACCCAGTGTTATATTTTGGAGTGAACATTAATATAAGGCCTGTCTTATTTTTGAGGAAACACGGTAGTTGCTAAGTTTCTATTGGTGCAGTGTTCAATCCCAGATAAAAAGTCATCATTCTGAATACAGATTTTCAAGGAAGGCTGGTGAAACATGATCTACCTACCCATGTTGAGAAAATGATTTAAGATAGAATAGACTTAAAATAAAAAGAGGTGATGAGAGTTTATCTATATATTAATGCTAACTAAGATTGAATAATGATTAACTTGTAATCATTGAGAATTTATGGTGCTTTTCTATTTCGAAGGAAGAAATTTTAATTCAGGCAGGAAATATACAAGTAGGCTTTCCCAAACTGCCTCACCGGTGCGGCACCATTCCCGACTCAATATATATATATATATATATATTTTTTTTTTTGCTTAATTAAAGTCATACCTCATTTGTTAATTAATTAATTATAATTAAATGAATTAGGTGTGCATATCGGTTTAAATGTAAAGCGTAAACAAATCGAGAAAAAGTCGATCTCTGTATGTACATTTCAACCTACATCCCAAAAATTATCAGCCTTCGCCATTTTAAACACATTGTTTGTTCACTTCATATATATATATATATATATATATATATATATATATATATATCTGAAGGTATATAGCCTTGTCGGCTGAGGTAGACGAATACACCGGCTACACTTATGCGGAGGGGTAAGACCCTCAATGGAGTAACCTCTTAGCCTTGGATGGTGACCCGTGATGCTTAAGGATGGAACCTTGGTAACTGAGCATGCAACACACCGCTTTGGTCCTTACTTGGGCTAGACGGTCGGTCGGAGTGGCCCTTGATTGTACCAAAAACAAAACTTATTCGGCATAAAGTAACCCAACAAGGGTTGATATTTCGTAAACCCCAACCAACCAGCTAATTGTTCGTGTCTACCAACAGCCATACAGTAGGCTTCTTTTGGAGCCATGTCCTTTTGAAACCCCACCCATCAATCGGCATTTCACGCCACGCCCTATCACCTATATGATTCTCCTGAACCTATTGCCCTTATTGCAAATCCCAACTCTTTGTATCATACATGAGCTAGAAGTGTTTTAGTGTCCTGGATATAGCATTAAACTCTATTTGATGGTGAAGTTCCAGTTCCGGAGCTCTGGGAAATGTGGAGTACCCTTCCTTTATTACTCCCAGACCCACTTTGACCCGGAGTGACAGTACCAGTTAGGGTTCAAACTATGGATAAAAAATGAGTTTAAAAATGTGTTTAAAAAACATTGTGTAACATCAAGAATGAATAAAACAAAACATTTTCGGCATAAAATAACCCAACAAGGATTGATATGCCGTCAAATCCAACCAATCAACCAACCAATCGAAGGTATGTAGAAAATAGAAAAAAAAGTATTCCAAAAAGATGAATTTATTATAGATGTTGAATTTGACATTAAACTGTTTCGGTTTTTATTTAAACCTCATCAGGACATTAGGATGAAAAAATTGTCTACAGAGTAATGAAAATCTTTTGTCCTAATAAGCCATCACACTTTGGATAATTACTTTTCCTCTATCATGTTACTAACTCGCGTGTAACCATTTCTCGAACCTACCACGAGATTTCTCATGATTGATCCTTTGTTGCTGATCACACAGCCGGGCACCAAGTTCACTGGTGGTGGGAGGCGGACACTCTATCATATTTATCACCTCTTCCTTTCTTCTCCAATTGTTCGTGTCAACCAATAAGATTACAGTATACTTTTGGAGGCCCACTGTATTTTCGAGGAGTGACGACCTCTCATTTTGAATTATTTTGAATGCAGTTGAGACATTTTTGAAACTGAGGCGATTCCATTTTTATCAATATTGAGATATGACGGATGTTATCCTATTCACTTCTTTTTGCCTTTCGGTGTCTTTATTTTCTCTTCTTTCTTCTTTCTGCCCTAATCTCACCTATTTCATTTCTTTCGTTCGAACTTTCCATCATTTTACTGAAGAACAATAAGATAAACCTGACCGCATATTATTATCTGAATAAAATATTTCAAAAATATAATAAGGTATTATAATAGGGGTTCAAAAGTTGTTTCAAATATATGAACGGCTTGGGTTGCAATGGGGTAGATCAAGACAAAGTGTTATATACCCCATTGCAGGGTATATAATTAAGAGTGATAGAGGGAGTCTTTGGGTGATAGTGAGAGAGAGACAGACTGTAACTTACTTGCTTCTTTGTCTAGTGGTTGTTTCATCTTCTTCTTTTGGCCGGTCGTTGTCTAGTCTTTTCCTGTCTTCTTCTAACTAAGGGCTTCTTTTCAAGTCATGCATTAATTAACTACAAAACTTTGTTTTTCTTTGATCAATGATTTTATTACCGCATTGCCCTGATTCATCTCAGCAGCACACGTCTGTCCTGCCTCATCTCTGGTTGAAAACTGATTACCTAACTAATCTATCACGTGACTCGCGAGATTCTCGCTTCTGGGGGTCAGTTGGGGCCATAATCGTTAGTGGTATTTTTCTATCCCCTGATCTGAAAAACAATGCCCCCTTAGAATTCTCGCTACAGGACTGGTTTAAAACCCACACCACCACATAATTATGCAACAAAAGAACCGCTATTATTTCTGATTAGCAGGACCTGTGGATATAACACATTATGATAATTTATGTATTACAACCCTTGATATGTTTACTTAAGAGCTGATCTCTAGTTGTGGCCATCTAAAATATCCCATGAAAAGATGAAAATAAGAATGATTTGATTTCTGTACATATGTTAGCATCACTGCAAAATTTAACATCACAGGGAGATTTTTGTTAGTATAATAGGGTTCAAATTAGCAGGACCTGTGGATATACCACTGCATTTAATTATTACAACATTTGATATGTTTACTTAAGAACTATTGCGACTAGTTAAATATGTAAGTAAAAGTCGTCGGGAGTCTATCCCCTTTTCACTTGCGCTAGACCAAGGAGATTGTTTTTGAATCAGAGGTGAAGTGCCACACCTATCATCAGCTCCTCAGTTTACCGCACAGATCGCTGTGTTACTCATACGCTGAATTGGTGAGGGCCGGTATAGAACCAAGAACCTGAAGACATTTTGTTTTATTCATTCTTGATGGGTATAGAAAATTCTTATTTTTAAACTCAATCTTTTTAAAACACATTGTTAATATCTCATTTTTTCTATTTAACCCAAAGATAGAATCCTATTATGTACTACACCTCCGGATCAGAGTGAACCTGGGAGTAATGGCGGTGAAGGGGTACTCCACACTCCTCAAAGCTCCAGAATAGGAACCTTCACCATTTGCGATTGAAGTTTGATCTTTTACCCATCGAGGACTGGTACTTCAGCTAGTTAATGTCTATTTTATTTTGTCTCGAATGTATTTTAATAATTGTATCACGTACCGTTTATTAGCATTGTTTTCTTCTCTGTTCATTCAAATATCCTCCCTCGTATAAATAGTGAAAGATTTCTCTTAATTGCTGGAAACATAAAGGACCCCCCCTCCTAAAAAATGTAACGTTGAAAGTTCATTACAAACAACAAAGTTCTTTATCAAATCAGCGTTGTTTCATAATTGTGACGTAGGTCTCCATTATTTTGCTTCTCTTTGCCTGGCAGTAAAAAAGATAAGTTCATATCGGCTTTCTTGTGCAACTTAAGCAACATGGCAGCCGGCGAGAGATCTTATGGCCAGATAGGAGAAATTCCGATAGCTGATCATGTGACCCAGCCAACACGAGGCAATGTAACATCATACTGTTAAATACTGACAACCTGGTGACGTCACAGTATGAAAATGAAAAATTCAAAAAAAAAAAAAAAAAAAAGAAACAAACAACACACACACACACACACACACACACACACACACACACACACACACACAAAAAACAAAAAGTAAACAAAAATACAAACACAAACAAACAGCGTGGCAAAATAAAATGTCTTATGTGACAATAGAAATTATTTAACGCAGATAAGGAAAGATGAATAAATAATGAATGAACCTGTCTCCAGCGAAAATTGAATGTCTCTCGCACGATAATGACAGCAGAAAATACTTCCATATTTGTGCAGGTTTTCCCGCGTTATGGTTTCTTATAAAAACGCCATGTTAATTTTGAAGAATAAAAATTTAGGCGATACAATTATGTACAATTAGCATCGTGACGCTTATCAAATCGTCAATTTTATGGTGAAGAACCTAATGTATTCAATTACAAATACGTATAAACATATAACCATACATGTACATGTATATAAATATGCATATGATTGGTTGGTTGGTTGGATTTTACGGCATGTCAATATTTGTTGGGTTATTTTATGCCGAAGACATTTTGTTTTATTCATTCTTGATGGGTATTCACAAATTAAAAAAAAACTCAATTATTTTAAAGAAATTTTTAAAAACTCATTTTTTCTATTTAACCCATAGAACATGTACGACCACTCTGAGTCAGAGTGGACCTGGGAATAATAGTGATGAAAGGGTACTCCACACTCCCCAGAGCTCCAGAATTGGAACCTCACCCTTAAATACAGTTTAACGTCATACCCAGGCCACTAAGAACCCGCAATCACCGCCTTTTAGCACTTATGATCAAAACGGTTGGGGGTTTTGTCATAAGGGCAATATTGTTGGGACACTCATATGGGTGCTAGGGCTTGGTGTGACCAGCTGATTGATCGGACGGGTCTCTCTAACAACCTGTCTAGCCTAAGTAAGGGCCAAAGTGGAGTCTTGCACACCATTCATTGCTCAGCCACGATGATTCCGTCCTTAAGCACCCACGTTGCCACCCATGGCCAATAGGTGGTCCTATTGAGGTGCAGTCGGTGTATTCTACAACCCAACCCGACAGGGTGGGATAATCATATGAATACATATGGATATATCTAGACATGCTGAAGTATGAATATTATTGGTCTTTATAACAAAGTCTGCTTATTATCTATCTATCTATCTATCTATCTATCTATATATATATATATATATATATATATATATATATTATATTATATCTACCTGGCGTCCCCGTATCGTTGTGGCTAACGTGCTGTATTGCGACATCATAATAAGAGTGTTTGACTTGTTTACTATGGTTCTAATACTTTTGGGAAAGGTATGAATCACCTCGTCACCCCACTACTGTTCTTCTACAAGGATGGCCTTGGCATTAGATAACCCATGAAGATTGATATGTCATTAAAAAAGAAACCAAATCAAACTATCTATCAATTTCAGTCTATTTTCATCTATCTATCTATCTATCTATCTATCTAAGAGTGAAATCTTTCTCGATACGACTGTCTCTTTATGTTCGTGCATAAGAGGTGTGATCAAAAAGTACCAAACTGAATGTTAGATATTTTTGAATTTCAAAATTTAAATGAAGGCGTGTGGCTAACTGGGAAATAATATGATATATATAATGTATATGATGTGATGGATATAATCTATATAATGTGATATATGTAATGTATATAACGAATATAATAAAATGTATACATATAAGGGATATTATCTATATAATGTGATGTATGTAATGTATATAACCTATATAATATAATATATACATATAAGGGATATTATCTATATAATGTGATGTATGTAATGTATATAACGTATATAATATAATGTATATAATGTGATGGATATAATCTATATGATATGATGTTTGTAATGCATATAATGTATATACTACGATGCATATAATGTGATGTAGATAATATAATGTACATAATCTATATATTACGATAGACCACCGAAGTTAAGCAGCGATGAGCCTGTTCAACACTTAATTGTTTGACTACCTAAAAAATCTCAGGTATTGTAAGTAACCTTAGTGCTTGGTTTATCAAAAATGACTTTATTCAACATTAAATGACCCGAAAAGTGTTGATATGACGTTGAACAAAACAACCTTATTATATGTATACAAACTACATATTATATATATATGCTTTGGCTGGTTGTTTTACGGCATATAAACCCATTTCGGGTCATATTGTAACATAATTGAACGGCTTATAAAAATTGAAATTGAAAAGAAAACGATAATCTGATTTCTGTGTAAAGAGAAAGAAGAAACAATAAGAAGAAAAAGAAAAGAAAGTTTTTAGCAGACAATGATTCTTAAAAGCACCGGAAGTCCCAGGTTTTCCGCAGTGGAGCGGAAACGGATATGTCCCTTACCCCTGACACCAAGTGGAAGTAAAGGGACTCACCCTTTTTCGTCCGAGAGTTTCAGCAGGGAATATATGTGTTCATGTGGGCTCCATTTTGGGGAGTAGTCAGCTAGTATCGTAGGTTGTGATATAGTTATAATGAATGGGATTTATGATAGAAAAGATTAAACAATCCTTTCTCTCTTTTACTGGAAAGACTACATTGGGCGAGTGAGTAATAAAGAATCCCTGATGCCTATCTGAAAAACACTACTCGTATGTTGTTTTTTTTTGTCAATCCACTACATATGCCGAGTGTCGTTCGTGTCCTATTAGTTGCCCAGCTTTTGACAACGCTACAATTTAACACCGAATCAAGTCATCTTCTCCTGATCTCTCACCCAAACACTATCACTTTTTGAAGTATCTAGACACTTTTTTTGCAGTAAAAAGTATTATGTTCTAAGGGAGAGTAGAATCTGCATTGTTAATTGCCACCCTGTCGGCTGGGACAGAAGAATACACCGATTGCACCTCTACAGTGGGGTAAAATTCATCAATGTGGACACCTCTTCAACCCGGGTGGTGACCTGTGATGCTTAAGAACGGATTCCACGTGTTTGAACAGTCCATGGCATGCAACTCCCAACTAGACAGGTGTTTGCGAAGACCCTTTCGTCATCAATAATCCCAGGTCCACTCTGACCGGGAGTGGTAGTACGTGTCAAGGTCCTATCTATGGGTTAAAAAAAGGAAGTGTTTTAAAAAATACACAACTAGTAATAATTTTCTAGACTAACACGTTAACCATTACGAAGCATCCATGTACACTAAGGGAGGTTAATTTTTAACATTTGGAAAATATCAAATTCTCTCAAACAGCGGAAGTTTTGTGTTGATGTAAGAAATACTGATACCCAAAACTAGATCTCTTACTTGCACCACTGTTTAAGGAAACAACATCAAAGATCGTCGGTTAACGTCCTCGTTTTCGTAACATTTGGCCCTGAAATTGGTTAGAAGATTTAGCAATTTCAATGTTTTAAACAGAAAATATTGTCATTCTAAACAAAACGAATAAAATATTATAACTAGAATTCAAATTGAAAGTATGCCCCCATCATCACCAGCTCCTCTGATATGCTGCTTTTCACCTTTTAACAGTGATAACATTTTAAAAGATTGAAATCTATTTCCCCAAACGAACGCAAAGTTTTGAAGAAAGTTTTTCTTATGTTAATTTGCAACTCTCACCACATGGGATGCATTACAGTTCAAAAATCGACCTACCCTAATGTACACCTATGTATATGTCTTCATAACACTAGTCATGTGTATGTGCATGTGTCTGCATTTGCATAATATGAATGCCTGTGTATTTCTGAGTGTACATGGAAGTGTGCATACAAGAGAAGAAAGATGGCTATTTCTAGGCAAACGCGTGTGTATACATGTGTCAGTGATTATACGCGCGTATCTCTGTGTGCGTCTGTGTGAGCATTTGTGTGTGTGTGTGTGTGTGTGAGTGTGTGTGTGCTCACCTCAGCGCCTCTGTCTGCATCTGGGTGTGGCTGACTGGCCATGACACCGAGCCAAATACGTATCGATTAAGGTCACTGTGATTTGAATGCGATGCTTACCCACCCCACTAACCCCTTCCCCCAATGCCATTTATTCTTTTTGGCCCCTGCCATTTATTATTATCTCGCTCCCAACCCGTTACTATTTCATTTTGTTCACCTTTTTCCGGTGCTCACATACGCGCGATAACCGTTTCGCGGCCACCTTCTTGTTGTACAACCATTGCGATCATGACCGCTACGATTTCGATTGCCAAAGACCACGCATTTCTTCTTTTTCCCTTATCATGACCAACCTTTACTCGAACCATTGTTATCTGGACATCTCCATAGTTCTGCACCTTAAATCTCCTGAGCCATCGTACTTTCTTTATCCGGTCAGCTAACACAATCCACTGATCAAATTTATTAAATTCATCTGATGCATCATAAATTTGCTTTTGTTTTTATAACTTCATTTGGGAACTTTCTTTTTCTAGTCTTTTACCTTCTTGGCTTTTATATCTTTTTCTTTTCTTTTTTTTCTTTCTAGCTTTTATCTTTTTTCTTTAATTTTTGTTTTTTAATTTTAGATTTAAGAATTCTATTTCTTTTGTTTCACTTTTAAATTTTAATTTTTCCTTCCTTTACATCTTTCTTAATTTTTTTTTATTTCTAAAATACTTTTTCATTCTTTTATTTTTAATATTTTTTCCTTTTCTAGACTTTTCCATCCGTCCTTTTTATCTTCTTTCTCTCTTTCATTCATTGTTTCTTTGTTTCTTTGTTTCTTAAATCTGTCTTTTTTCTTTTATTTTTGGGATGCCGGTCAATAAAAAAGATATCATAAGTAACAAGGAGGTAAGTATCAAGAATCACATAATGATATTACGATTTGGTGCCATTCTGGTCGATCGTAAAAACAAATATGACCATTACGCAACACAAACCTTAAATCAAAATGAAAAAGGCAAGGTGCTATGTCAGTCGTCCGAGCAGAGAGTGACTGTTCGCCTGTTTTCCTGAAAAACAGCATTCAAAATCCTGACTCATAAAAGATAACGTAAAGCGGCATTCAATCGACGAGGTAAAACATTACTCAAAACATGACGCAAAACAGCACTTAAAACATGATACAAAGCATCACTCAAACCATATGCTAAAACGCAATCTAAAAAATGAGGCACAACATACCTCAAAATGTGATGGGAAACTGCACTTAAAATATGACACAAAACAATACTCAAACGATTTGGTAGAACACAACTAATATATAACGCAAAACTGCACGCAGAAATAACGCAAAACGGCACTCAAACCATAATGTAAAACAGTACTCAAAACATGACGCAAAACTGCGCTCAAAACATGACGCAAAGCAGTGCTCAAACCAAAACTCAAAACACTCAAGCCATTATGCAAATAGCACTTTAACTATAGATATTTACCAACCCCTTTTTCTCGAGTAGGATGTGAGACACGTTCAATTTCTTAAACGAAGTTTAACAGGTTTGAATTCGGAGTTTTCCTTCTACAAGACTAGTTACCTAGCCAGAATTTTAAAAAGTCCCGTCTGCCCTACTATTTACCCATAGATGAAGGAAGAGTAGTTGGATGCATGCCTTTACCAAGAGTATTAGCGCTATGTGAAATCCAACGACGAGTCCATTTACTATGACTCTACCCATTAAACCCCGCGCCTCCACAACATTTTAACTTTAAAACAGGAATTACTAGACCCACTTCTTAAGTTTAGTATTTTGTACAGTTTTCTATAATGGGAAGCTGGTTGTTCACACGTTTTAAAAAGATTGATAGTCTTGTTAAATATTCGTTGAAGGAACAGCAGATCAAATGTTTTAAGGATTCTATTACGAAAGTATTTTACGTTGCTTCCTCCGCACCTTCCTTGCTGCCCATGTGAACGTTAAAAGTTTTGCCTTTCCTTCTAGAGAAAAGATTTCTCTTTTCAAAGATCTAACTTGTTTCTCTGTCATTTATGTTTTTATCTGGAACTAAATTTCTTCTTTTATGACCATATCTGCCCCGGCAAATTCTATTTCACTTTGACGACATTACGTTTAAAAGTCTTCTCAGAGATATCGCCAAAAATTATCGTCTTTTTTATCATTTCTTTCCTTTTATTATTTCCTTCCTCCTTTCTTTCTTTCTTTCTTTCTTTTTTTCTTTCTATCTTGCTTTCTTTACTTCTTATCGCTAGTTATTTATTGAATGTATTTTCTGTCTTTATCTCTTTTTTCTCTTTTCGATTTTTTCTTATCTATTAATATTTAAAGTGTTTTTCTTTCTATTTTTCTTTCTATCGTTAACTTTTTCTTATTGCCTTTTCTTTTTTTATCATTTCATTTCTTTCTTTCTTTCTTTCTTTCTTTCTTTCTTTTTACTTCATGTCTTTCTTTCTATCTGTCCTCCGTTTTCTTTCTTCTTTCTCCCTTTCTTCTGTGCTGTTCTTTCTTTCCCTTTATGTCTTTCTTTATATCTTTCTTTATATCTTTCTTTTATCTTTCTTTTCTACTTTTTCTTTCTTTTTTCTTCCTTTCCTCCACCCCTTTTCTTTCCTTCTTTCTTTCTTTCTTTTTCCCCATCATTTCTTTCTTTCTTTTCCTCCATGTCTTTGTTTCTTTGTTTCTTCCTTTTTCTGTTTTCTTTCTTCCTTTATTTCCCAATGTTCTTTCTTTCTTTCTTTCTTTCTTTCTTTCTTTCACCATTTCTCTTTCTTTCTTTCCTTTCCCACATTTCTTTCTTTCATTCATTCATTCATTCTTTCTTTCTTTCTTTCCACTTTTTCTTTCTTTCTTTCTTTTGTCGTTTTCATCCATTTCCCTTATTTTTCTCATTTTCATTTTCATTTTTGTTACTTTCTATTTTCAATATATCTTATTTTCTATATTTTCTTCCTTATTCGGCTTCCTTCTCCCCCTCTCCCTCTTTCGTACGGAACTCTCTTCTTTTCTTCTTCTTCTTCTTCTTCTTCTTCTTCTTCTTCTTCTATACAGGATTTCTCTCATTTTCTCTGTGTATTCTCTTTGTCATTTTTTATTGCACTTCCCTCTTTTTTTCTGAATGACATTTTTATTTATTTATTTTTTCTAGAATAATTTTTCGTTCTTTTATTTTTCAAATATTTTTTCTTTTTCTAAACATTTCCATCATTGTTTTTCTTTCTTTCTTTCTTTTTTCTTTTCTTTCTTTCTTTCTTTCTTAAATTTTGTTTTTCTTTCTCTGATTTTAAAATTTGATTTCTTTCCTTTTGTTCTTTTTTTGTTTAAATCTTTCTTTCTTAAATTTTATTTTTATTTCTTTTACTTTTAACTTTCCTCGCTTCCATTTTCTTTCTTATTTTCACTTTTAAAGCTTGTTCTTTCTTTTTCTCCTTCATTTCTTTTTTTCATTCTCTCTTTCTTTCTTTCTTTTTTTATCCTTCATTTCTTTCATTCATTCTTTCTTTCCTCCTTTTCCTTTCTTTCTTTCTTTTTCTTCTTCCTTACTTTCTCTCTTTCTTTCTTTCTTTCTTTCTTTCATTTCTAACTTTTCTTCTTTTCCCACTTCACCTTTGGTAAATCCTTAATCTCAAAATCCTTCATTATTTTAAGGTCTTCGAAAAAAAAAAAACAAAAACATAACAAAATAAAACAAAAGCTTATATACCTCTTTTTTTTTCATTTTCTTTTTTGTTACTTTCTATTTTTCCTTCCTTACTCGATCTCTCTCATCCTACCTTTTTCATACTGGATATCTTCCCCCATTTTCTCTGTATATTCTCTTTTTTATCTCCCTTTTCCTATTCTTTTTCTTCCTTCGCACCCTTCTCTTCTTTCTTCTTTCCTTACTTAGCCTTTCTCTTTCTGTCCTTTCTTATACTCGATTTCTTTCTCTATTTTTCTCTGAACATTCTCTTTACTCATTTAAAAAAAAAACAACTCCCTTTTCCTCTTTTATTTTTTCCTTCGCGGCCTTTTCTTCTTTCTTCTTTATTTTTTCCATAACCCTATATTTTTTCCTTCCTTACTCGGCATCCGTCTTCTTTTATTATACCGTATTTTCCCTGTTTTTCTCTATATTCTCTTTACTTACTTGTTATCTCCCTTTTATTTTCTCCGTGCACTTTTCTTCTTTCTTTTTCCTTAAACGTAACCCTTTTCCTACCCTAGTCGGCCTCCCTCTTCTTATCTGTTTAATACGGAATTTCTTTCCCATTTTTACCCTTCTTTTCTTTCCTCCGCATCCTTTTCATCTTTCTTTCTTTTTTCTTTTTTCCTTTCTTACTCGGCCTCCTTCATTCTCTTTGTTTTTTTTATACCAGATTTTTATACTGGATTTCTTTCTCCATTTTTTTCTCTGTACATTTTTCTCTGTACATTCTCTTTACTTTTAAAAAATCTCCCCTTTTCTTTTCTTCTTCTCTTTCCTCCGCACCCTTTTCTTCTTTCTTTTTTTTCTTCTTTTTCCTTAACCCTGTCTTTTTTCCTTCCTTACTCGCCCTCCTTCATTCTCTTTGTTTTTTTTATACTGGATTTCTTCCTCCATTTTTCTCTGTACATTCTCTTTACTTTTTAAAAAAATCTCCCCTTTTCTCTTCTTCTTTTCTTTCGTCCGTGCACTTTTCTTCTTTCTTCTTTCTTTTTTTCTTTAACCCTATCTTAACAGATATTTGAAGAAAAGTACTTTCGGGATTTCCACACACCAAACAACGAATCCCTTATCAGGTCGTCTGAGGAATCCCTACCAAACAATTATTCTGTTTCTTTAGGGGCCGCACTTTCATTCATATTCATGAATCGGCACTTTACGTGCGCACTACAGTGGAGGACATCTTCGGGGAGAAATAAATTTTAGTTTTAATTAATGTAGCGTATTCTGCAGAGATAGAGCCATGAATAAATTTGTAAGGAGTACTTTGTTTTTTTTCCTTCTTCATACACTCCCACTTTTTCTTTTGTGATAGTGTTATTAATAAAAAAAAAAGGAAGAAACAATGAAGGGGAAAAGGGTCAATGTTTTTAAAGGAACAAGGGTTAAGAAAACGGAAGTTAGAGAAAGAAAAAAAGAAAAAGGAAAGAGGATTTGGGATAGATATACTGATAGATAGACAGATAGCTAGAAAAAAGCGTCGTGAGGTGTGACGTAAGAAAATTGAATCCAGTATGGATGTGAAAGTAAGATGCAAAATAAAATTAAAGAGGAGAGAGAGAGAGAGAGAGAGAGAGAGAGAGAGAGAGAGAGAGAGAGAGAGAGAGAGAGAGAGAGGACTAGATAAAATCAGAGAGAGAAAGAGAGAGAGAGAGAAATAGAGAGAGAGACAGAGAAGAGAGAGAGAGAGAGAGAGAGAGAGAGAGAGGGGGTGGTGGAGACAGAGAGGTGAAAAGAGGGGACTAGATAAAATCAGAGAGAGAGAAAAAGAGAGATATAGATAAATAGAGAGAGAGAAGAGAGAGAGAGAGAGAGAGAGAGAGAGAGAGAGAGAGAGAGAGAGAGGGGGGATAGAGAGAGGGGATAGAGAGTGGGGGGGAGAGTTATATAATGTTCATTTCTGGATAGTGAAATCTATGAAAGTGCTTATCAGAAAGAAGAAGAAAGGAAACGAGAGAGAGAGAAGAG
>CM042143.1:91386192-91426192 GCA_023376005.1 Doryteuthis pealeii | reverse complement strand
AGTCTATGAACTTTTCAGTCCATCATTGTTATATATATATATATATATATATATATATATATATATATATATATATAATATGTGTGTGTGTGTGTGTGTGTGTGTGTGTGTGTGTGTGTGTGTGTGTATCATAGATAATATGGATGCTATATTTATAAGTAAACAGCGCTCAGTATCATGAGTAGAGAATTTATATCTAAGTTAAAGTAGCGTAGACATGGAGTGAACAGTTCCTGGTTACTGACAATTTCTCATCTAGTCAATCTTCAGAATAGGCCTGAAGATCATACTCGCGAGAAATTGTCAGTAACCAAGAGCCATTGACTTCATGTTCACGCTACCTTAACACACACACACACACATACACACACACACACACACACACACACACATATATATATATAAAGATGGGAAGTAAAATAAAAGACAGATGGAAAGTAAGATAAAACAGAAAAGTATCTATCTATCTAATTTTGAATCTGGAAGCGCGCTTAGCCAAACGTCAACGGTTACCGACGCCGGAAATGGGATCGTCGATCAGAGTTCAAATCCTGGAAGAAATTGTTGTCTTTTCACTTCGCACTGATGCTGTTGGGGAAGACATGGATCCATCTCTTTTCCCCGAATTACTGGTAAATAGTTTAGCAAACTGGCTTCTCTAGTCTTTCTAAGGCAACCGATCTAGGAGAATAAAAACTTTGAATTCAAACCGGCTTTCGTTCTATTAAGAATTGACATTTTGTTACATACTGCTCGAGGCGGAGGGATTGGGTAAATACATTATTTTGAATGGGACTGTCTGTGCATATACAGATATTCTGAATTTTCTATTTTTAGACCGTCTTATTTTCAAAATTCAATATATCCTGCCCTGAAGAAGACCGCTTTTTGTATACTTAAATTTCATGTTTCTCTATTATGATACATTTATTCTCTTTTATATTTAAGATAATACTGAATAGGATAATATGTATACAGGGACAAACTCTTGGTTGAAACACGTGTCGGCATTTCAATAAATAAATTCTTATCTATACAACATTTTCTTTCTATTTATCTTTCAGCATACAGATATCTCATTTAAGTCTGCCACAAGGCCAATTTTAAAAAATCTTCATATTGTAAACACCTCTAAAACCCTTGGGGAAAGGTATGGATCCAACTATTCTCCCTCCAGCTATGGGTAAATAGTAAGACAGACGAGGTTCCATAACCTTGGTTAGGCAACAAGTCTAAGAGAATGAAAACTCTGAATTCAAATCCATCTTTTATTCATTCTTTAATTTAGTATTAGCATTTACTTTTTATAGATTTGTTTCATCCTTAGATAATTGTAAATCCTCAAAATCATAATTTTGTCGAGATCGTCATCTCTGTCAATATGACCCAGGACGTTTTAAAAGAATGTTAACATTTCCATGAGTTTCTATTTACAATATTATGATTTTAAAATCTCCACCTGTTCCCCATCACACATTAATGGAATCTTCCCAAGGTGGCCTCCATAATATCACTTCTGCTTTTCTAATAAAAGTACCCCCAAAGAAATAATAATTTTTAATGGCCTATCGGCGATTCCAAGAATATATTTACAGGAATGGTAAACATATGGAGACTGTTTAAGATTATATCATAAAGTTAATCCCATAAGTTCTTCGACTTCAGCAGTCAAATTATTAAAAGTGGTTTCCTAGGTTGGGTCATTACTATGCTCGGATACATGGAATACCTGAGGAAGGGTGGAGGATACAGCGACCAACACATTGTGTTTATACAGAGCGTTCGGCTAGAAACCACAAGGTTCCTAGTTCGAAACCGGCCCCCGCCAACTCAGGGATCTGTGCATTAAAGTAAGGAGCTGATGGTAGGTGTGGCGCTCCACCTCAGACGCAAAAAAACATCTCCTTGGTTTAGCGCTATTGAAAAGGGGGTAGACTCCCTCGCCGATTGGCTGATATCGACTTTAGGCCACCCCGACGACTCTACTTACTTACAATAAAGATGAGGGCAAAATAAGAAACATCAAAATTACTCCCATAAGGGCGTTAATATTTGGTAAATCCTTCTATGTATATTATTTTCCTACCATTCTCAATAAAAAAGATAACTTATACAGGAATCAAAACAGAACGTTATATCATTGCATAATGGTTAACAAGTTAATCTCGCATATCAATTACTACTGAATACTACCACCTGTCGGCTGGGGCTGAAGAAAACAAACGACTGCTCCTCTGCATAGGGAGGAAATCCTCCAGTGGTGTCACAACTCGTGATGCTTAAGGATGGAACCATAGTGACCGAGCAGCCTATGACATACAACACCCCACTCTGGTCCTTACGTAGGCTAGCTGGTCATGTCAAGCCCTAGCACCTATATGATTGTCCAAACCCTAGTATCCTTATAGCAAACCCCTTTTTATCTTGTGCTAGAAGGCGGTGATTGAGGATCTTAATGCCCTGAGTATGATGTTAAACTGCATCTAATGGTGAAGTTCAAACTTTGGAGCTCTGGGGAATGTGGAGCACCCCTTCATTGCCATTAATCCCAGGTCCGCTCTGAACCAGAGTAGTAGAACCTGTTATGATCACATCTATGGATTAAATAAAATAAAAATGGGTTTTAAAAATGTATTAAAAATTGAGTTTAAAATAGATTTTCAATTTCCATCAAGCATGAATAGAACAAAACGTCTTCGGTATAAAATAACCCAACAAGGGTTGGCATGCCGTAAAATCCAACAAAACAAAGAAACTGAATGCTAATAGATCCATATTATAATGTTGTTTTTTTTTTAAATGTGAGACCTGTTTTAGTCCATTATGTCTCACTACACTTTCGCTGTCTTACAATTCTCTCTTGTTAATCTTTGCGAGAAGCAAATGACTCCAATTCTCTCTATATAAACCAAAGCACGTGGTGGTTACCTTCGTTGGAAATGGACACGACGAGACGAGTTCAAATCCTGGTCGTAGATATTTGCATTTCACATAGCACTAAAGCCCTTGGGAAAAGGTATGGATCCAACTATTCTCCCTCCAGCTATGGGTAAATAGTAAGACAGACTAGGCTCCTTAACCTTGGTTAGGCAACCAGTCTAAGAGAATGAAAACTCTGAATTCAAACATATTACACCCCACCAGTTTAGCTCAGTTGGTAGAATGTTCGGCTAGTAGTCACAAGGTTCTTGGTTCGATACTGGCCCTCGCCAAATCAGCGTATGAGTTGCACAGGGATCTGTGTGGTAAAGTAATGAGCTGATGGTAGGTGTGGCGCTCCAACTCAGATGCTAAAATAATCTCCTTGGTCTAGCGCCAGTGAAAATGGGATAGACTCCCTCACTGTCTGGCTGATACCGACATTAAGCCGCCCCGACGACTTTACTTTTTACTTACACCCCACTTAAAAACTCAGATCCTACTCGTGCAGGTTGGTAAATATATATTTAGGCTTGGTTAGGCAACCTGTCTAGGAGAAGAAAAACTGAATTCAAACCAGCTGTATTTCGGTTAAAAACTGATCTTGTGTCACATCCTGTCCGTGGCAGAGGGGTTGGGTGAATATACATAGAAATAACACATAGAAGCAAGCATCAATAACTATTTCAGGTCTTTTAAAGTCCCTCACCCCCCGCCTTCTTGAAATCGTATCTCGTTTGATAAGAAGACGTACAAGATCGATAGACATCTTTTTTCTGTTTTAGAATTTATTATCATTAAATGTTTATTATAATGTTTTTTTTTTTTTTTGGGGGGGGGGGCAAAACAATGATTTTTGTCTTTTTTGCTGATTACTTTATCCCTAGGGTTTAGGGATCATGACTTTAGGCCGGACGCTTCAGATGTTTGAAATCCGTCTAATCTCGACAACGTCTGATGAAGTCCCTTTGCCCCAGAAGGACTGAAGATGAAGACACTCACTAGATCGAATCCCGACGAAAGCTTTCATCTTCTTTCCTTTCTCGTTCAAATCGATTTTCTCCCGGATTTAGTTGGAATGTCTGACTGGATCGGGAATAAGCCTTGAAAGTCTTTGATTTGAGAAAAAATTCTTCAACAAAGTCTCGCTTTTTAAAACAAGAACACATAGTTGTTTGAAAGAAAACATATACAGGCCTCTAGCTGCTTATTAAGTGGTGACCCATCTAAGTACTGAGCAGGGTCATCGCTGCTTAAATTCAGTGACATGACAGGAACCGATGCTTTGAATGTGAATTTACTCTATGTATTTATCCAACACTTCTGACAAAGACAGGGTGTGACACAATAAACGGGGTATAGATGGTTTGAATTCAGAATTTTCCTTCTCCTAGATTAGTTTCATAACCAATCTTCCCTTCTATTTGGTATTAGGTAGGGGGAACAGATGAAGTCATGTCTTACCGCGAAGGATTTGAACTCAGGTAACTGATTCCATTTCTACATAGAGGAGTCCCCAAGGCATAGTGGATAACATGTTGGTTGTTTTTACGGCATGTCAACCCTTGTCGGGTTATTTTATGTCGAAGACGTTTTTTTATTCATTCATTTTTTTAAACTACATTTGTTTCGTTAAACATTTTTTTAAAAACTCATGTTGTTCTATTTAACCCATAGGTAGGACCCTAACAGATACTACCACTTCGGGTCAGCTGGATTCCGAATCTCAGTAAGCGAGTTCGAACTCCAGTTGCCCAATTACGTTCACTCTCGACTAATGCTCTTGGAAAAGGTATGAAACCCCTTATACTATAGATATGAGTTAGTAGGGCTACTACTGTTCTTCTACAATGATTGCCTTGGCGTTAAATAACCTATTAAGGTTGATATGTCATTAAACAAAAACCAAACCAAACCATTTCCTATGACAATAATCGTTATATTAAGTGTGACTTGATTTAAAAACGACTGTTGCTCTGTTATGTGTAACTGATTTGTCAACTGAGAACCCTGTATAATTTTTTATACAGCTGCAGGGGGTGTAATGGTTAACGACTTAGTTTAGGATATCATTCCTAGTAAGCTCGTTTCTCATTGTATTTGCGTTAAACTAAGCTTAGTAGATGACTACAAACCGGGAAATATCATCAATAAACATATTCTTGCATTGTAATATCTTTTGCAATTACAAAAAGTGTATAAACATGAAAGAGTGCTATTGTTATATAGCCGTCTTAACATACGTATAGCCATATTTAACTTAATCTTTATCTTTAGCTGTCTTACTATTTCTCTGAATTTTTGAGATGAGGCTTGATGATTAGTATTATCTGCATGTTATCTGTACAACGTTTCGGTCGATGTGCCCCCCGGCCTTCTTCAGGTATTTCGTATCGGACTCGGGAACCTTCTTTTCGAACTCGGGAACCTTCTTGTTGTAGTCGGGAACCTTCTTGTCGTAATCGGGAGCCATCACTGAAATTTGAACCTAACCCTTTATTCAGTCCACGGGCGTATCCTGTTCTCATTCCGCTAACCATAGCTGAGGTAGTGGCTTTAAGCTATGTTAATTATTATTAACGTTGTACAGATAACAACGAAGATGAGGACAATAGTCTGAATAATGCAGATAATACTTTAGCTGTCTTGTCTTATAGTCGACGTATGTTGTCATATTTCTTCTGTTGTCTGGAATAGCTATCTTATTTGGCTGTTTATTTCTCGAAGTAGTTATCTGGCTGACAGTCGATCCCCTGTCCGCTTAACTTTCTGCTCTTAAGATGCTCTGCGTTGTTGGTTTGTTCTTGATCAACAACACAAAACATTTCTTCTGTGAATTTACATTTTATTAATCTTCTTAACCACCGGACGTTAACCACGTGTGAGAGTCTAGCTAACCACGTCTTTTATTAACCGACGGTTTAGCTAGAACTGCTGGAACTAAAACTCCTTCTCACGGTTGTAATCGCAAACCGGAGCCGGAGGTCAGTGCTAAGGTTTCGAGAGGTCACACAAATCTCCAAAAGTCTTGGCCTAAATTCAAATAATATTTTCTACACTAACCGTACATAATTACGGGACACTATGCACAACATCAGAAGTATCAATTATTTGTTTCCTATGTGCGTGGGTATCACATGCACCAAACAATAAGGTGAAAACTATACTTTACATCTATATTAGCGATATGTGAAATGCAAACATCCTTGCCAAGGATTTGAACTCATGTCACCGTGTCCATTTTCTACAACGATAACCCTTACACCACGCGCCTCCAATAGCCTAAATCATCCACTCTGTCCTACTATTTATCCATAACTGGAGGAGAAGAGATGAATTCATGCCTTTTCCAATGGCACAAATTGAAACAGAGTTTCGACCAGGATTAGAACTCGGGTCGCCAATTCCATTTCCTATAACGATAACCATTACCCTAAGAACTTGATATTTTTATAAGCAGGATATTACAAAATTACGCAAAGGGTTTGAAATCTCATTATTCTGTTTGTATTGTAAACAAACTATATGACCCTATTTATGTAATGATTTGTTGTAGTCTTTGTATGTATTCACCCAACCCCTTTGCACAAGCAGGACGTGACAAACGATCAATATTAAGCGGTGTTTAACAGGCTTGGATTCAGAGTTTTCCTTCTCCTAAACCGGTTGCTATACCAAGGTTAAAGATCCCAGTCTACTCTACTATTTAGCCATAGGTGGAGGGAGAACAAATGAATTCATGTCTTTCGCAAGAGTATTAGTGCCATGTGAATTACAACCAAGAAAAACTCTACATGCTTAGCTGACCAAAATCTGTAAAATTTTAAAGATAAGAAAAGTGTTGGCCTTGTGTCAGACAAAACAAAGATGAGAAATAAGGATCTGGCCTTACTTACCTGGTCCATGTGGCCTGTGTCCAGTGGCTTCGGCCAAGGGACCGGTAAGATATGTAATATCAGCGTGATCCCAGGGGGCCATCTCCCAGGAAATACCAGCCCCCTCAACCTAAAGGAGTTGGGTTTATTGCCGAGTGCCTGAAGCCCCTCAAAAGTGGAATGTCGAAAGGATACACACTGGCCACGTATGAGTTTCGGTTCGTACGTAGCACCCCACGTTAATCGATCCTTGTGTTCAGCTGACATGGTGGGGGTGTCAGTAAATAAACTTAGTAAGTAAAGCAAGTAAAGTTGGCGGAGTGGTCTATGGACGGTATCAGCCGGCAGCGAGGAAGTCTATCCCCTTTTCGTTAGCGCTAGACCAGGCAGATTGTTTTTGCTGAGGTGGAGCACAAAACCTACCACCAGCTTCCCACTTTACCGCAAAGTTCAGATTACCCAATCTATGCTACTCATATGCTGAGTCGGCACAGACCAGTATCGAACACAGAACCTTACAATTCATAGGCTAGCGCTCTACCGACTGAGAAAAAACTGAGCTCTTAAATAAATGTAGCCCATAAAGATAGAAAATAAATACTGGCCTTGTAACAGACTAAAATGCTTAGTACATACAGATAAGAAATGAGGAGTTGACCTTGTGTCAGACTAGACCAGTTTCTAAAACAACATAAGGTTATGGGAAAGTAAAAAGAGAATGAATTAAGTAGAAAGACTTAGTAGATTATGAAAATGATAGTAGTTTAATGTTTATGTAGTAAGTAACCTGTGAATATTTGCGGAAAGATACTAAGTCGAAAAAAAGATGTGGATTGTTTTAGGATCTTTGACGTAAGACGATTGTCTGTTCTCGTGCACTGATCTCGTGTTGTTATCTGCCCGCGAGAACTCGTCATTTGACATCGCATATGCCCCATCAATCCCCCTCCTCACTCTTCTTCTTCTGTAGATTTTTATTTGCTTTTTTTCCTTTTCCTATTCTATTTTCCCTTCCTTCTCACAATCCCCCTTCTTCTTCTTCTTCTTCTTCTTCTTCTTCTTCTTCTTCTTCTTCTTCTTCTTTAACCCCCATTCACTGCTGCCGCTTCTTCTATTCGTTACTGTAAACACACAAACAGGTTGATATCCAGACAGATACCCCCAATCAGTCTACCCCCAACCAATGTAGATATCCCAAAAGCAGAGACATATGTTTTTGAATACTTACTAACCTGAGCGGACTCTTACCGACCCACAAAAGCATGCCTCAACAAACAAGCAACAAACAGAAAACAAAATACAAATAAACACATGGTTTACTTAGTGGCTGAAGTAGTTGCGTAATTCCAATTTAGTTAGGTTTTCGTACGCAGGTGTAGAGAGACAATGAATAATTGTCTTCTATGGATTTTAGGGACGTGACCATGGCTCATCGGGGTGGTCACGAAAGATCAAACAATCCATCTATACATATATAAATGACAGATATGTGTATGTATGTATGTCCGGAGGAAACTACGAAAATAAAACAATTAAAGACGAAGATAACATATGTAAAGTCGTCGGGGCGGCCTAAAGTCGGCATCAGCCAGTCAGCGAGGGAGTCTATCCCCTTTTCAATAGCGCTAGACCAAGGAGAATGTTTTAGCATCTGAGGTGGAGCGCCACACCTACCATCAGCTCCTTACTTTACCGCACAGATCCCTGTGCTACTCATACGCTGAGTTGGCGAGGACCGGTATCGAACTAGGAACCTTGTGGATTCTAGCCGAACCCTCTACCGACTGAGCTAACCCGGCCCCATTCACTATCACCAGAGTTTGCTTTTTGTGCAAAAATAATGAAGATTTGATTAGGATTTGAATAGTAAGAGAGGGGAAAGCCATTGGTTGCGTTGGCGATTAAACCATAAATCAATTATGTAAGACCAAAACAATCAATAGATCTGCAAGACTAACTATTTATTATCTCCCTCTCTACCCAGGCAACGCCGGGTAGCCGCTTCTAGTCTCTTAGAAAGGGATGTTACGATTCTTGTCGCCATTTTAGGCGTTTTAGTTCCGTTATCATACTGAGTGCAGTTTCAGTGGATATTCCTTGTAGTATAAAGTTTAATGTATTCCTTGATAGAAAGATTGTAGTATCAGTTTACTCCTTGTCTGTTAATCTGTAGTATTCTTTCTAGGAGGGAATTCATCAGGCAACTGATTTTAGGACAATTTATCAACGACCTTAATACATTTTTGTTGTTTTTCATGAATTCACAGTCAATCTAACTTCTACACTTGGTAGAATCTATAAATATAAGTAGTGACTTTTCGTGCATCTTAAACACAAGAGTAATCTAACAAGGGAACATTCAGAGAAAATAAATTATAGTAATCATGGCATAGCTGAGTGGGTCGTATTTCTTGTATGCCGAATTTGTGTCCCTCGTCCGATGTAGCAGCAACGCATATATGCCGCTTGGAAGAATCTATTCTTTACTAAAGGGTATAATCATCTCTCATATACAGAACCAGTGTAAACGGGTATTTCAGATTATAAACAAAATCTTCAACAACTGACTCAGGTGCTTCTTTCCAACCGGGTGTTTGAACAGTAGCTCCCTACATCAAGAATGTTGAAAGGTATCTCAACATGCTGCAAGGTGAAATCTGGCCAGTTATCAATATTTGTGAGAATATGGAAGACTTGATTTTTATGCAAGATGGTGCTCCTTCACCTTTTGCTATTGTTGTTTGTGAATGGCTGAATCACTATTTTCCTGGGAGATGGATGGGGAGACGTGGTTCGCATGAGTGACCGTCCCGAAGCAATGATTTAAAACTCTATGACTTTTTTGTTTAGTGTTAGCTGAAGGAGCAAGTCTTCTCTACGTTACCAGCGACTCTGGAAGAACTTGAAGGACGTATACGTGAATTTATTTTTGCCATTCCACAAAAGTTCCTGGAAAGATCAGTTGATGCAATTTCCAAGCAGCTTGAAAGTAAGAAGGTGAATGCTGGTGTCCACATATGATTTTAAATAAAACGCCATGTTTTGTGTGTTCTTCTCATAAATATGTTTTTGTTAAAATAATGATTCTGAAATAAATGATAATATTTTTAAAATAGGGAATTACTTTACGATCACACTATAATTACCGTATATAATCATATATCGTGTATAGGTCGAATTTTAAGACTTAATTTTAAGGTTAAAATCAATCTATACATCATCATCATCATCATCATCATCAAAGCATGCAGACAGCATAGATTCCTTTGACTCTCCCTTGCCATCCGTCCCTATCAGCCATCGCCATTGGTAAGTACTCTAAACCAGTGCTTCTCATAACCTGTCCGTGGGGTACTAACTGTGGGTCCACAGATGCCACAAAAAATTTGTATAGTTTTGAAGTACAGTAACCGTACATATAAACTAAAATTGGAAATATATTTAAAAAAAGATCAACTTTGTTCATTTTCAGCTATTTTACCATCTTGTTTCCTTCGTTGTTTTATAGAAACCTAATTTCTTTTTGTAAGTTTCAGTACTGACACCTTGGTCTCCAAAGAAAAGGGCAGCGATTGAGTTCAAGTCATCACAACTTACTGAAATAAACTTAACATACGTGGCACTCTCTTCTATCAAGCCAAGACTTAACAAATTGACAAATAAGAAGCAGTCTCACTGTTCCCATTGGCTGTACACTGGGGGTTTGTTTAAATTGATAATAGATTTCTGTATTAAATAAAGCTAATTTTAACATGTCTGCATAAACACTTTTTATTTAAAGTTTAAGAAATTCTTTAATTTTGTACTCCGTTCCGTGCATCAAACAAAAAGAAAAATGTTTGAAATTCACCACTCTAGACGGCAACCATTGTCCACACACAACTAATGAATGTAATATTTTGTTATTCAACCAACATTGGTGTGAATATGAGTAGGAGTCTATAGGAGAACATTGCTTATGAATTTTTCCTTAGTTCACCAACACTGTCTTGGGTTAGTCTTACATGGATGGTTTGTGTGATGGGAGGTAAGTGGCCGTATAGCTGCTTCCTGGGTGTGTTCAAAACAGCACACAATATCCTTGTGTAGGAGTCATCTAGATTTTTGTTAGAGTCTAAGATAAAGCCATACAGTAGTCATTACATGGCTACAGATATATAAGTAATAATTTTGTAGGTTTGATATTTTGGTATTGTAGAAAAACATAAAAAATAGAAAGTAATTAATTATGTGTTGTAATATGTTTTCATTTTTTCTATTAATTTTTATAAACTATTTTTCTTTGGTGTAATAAATTTGTAAACATAAACGTATTTGAAGCTCGTTGGTACCTCAAATTTTATCTTGCAACATAAAGCCAAAATCGACCAAACGACAGCTTGTAACTCAGAAGTATGGTAAGTTGAGGCACTCGTAAGTCAAGGTATCACTGTATTATGAATTTTGAAGATTATAAATTACTTCTACAAGATCATTGAAACAAATTGAAATACAAACGGATCATGTAAATCCGGCAAGGAGACTAGACCTAGTATTAATTAAAGAGTAAAAAAGAATTTGCCATTTAGTTGATTTTAACGTTCCGGTGAACCACATAGTAATAATGAAAGAAAACGAAAAGATAGACAAATACTTGAACCTTGTAAGAAAGCTAAAAAAAAAAAAGCAAAACAAACAAACTGTGGAACATAAAGGTGAAGGTGGTAATAATTTTTGGATGATCTTGGAACGGTGCCCAAGTTTTTGAAAAAACGAATTGAGACCACCCAGACTACAGCATTGTTAAAATCAGAATACCCAGAAGAGTCCTTTAGACTTTAGGAGACTTGCTTTCATTTAGACTCTAGCGAAAGACTTCCAGCGTTAGCTGTTCTGAAAAACCTGCAAGGTTATAATAATAATAATAATAATAATAATAATGATAATAATAATAATAATATCCATTGGGAATTATGCAAAAAAATAAATGTTGACCATACAACAAAAAGGTATATGCATAAACCAGAATCTGTTCTTGAGAATAAGAAGCATAAAATTCTTTGGGACTACGAGATAAAGATGGGTCACCCTATCCTGGTCAAGAGACCAGACCAAGTATTGATTGACAAAAAAAAAAAAAAGATGAAGGAAAACGAAAAGATGGACAAATACCTGGACCTTGCTAGAGAATTGAAAAAGCTGTGGAATATGAGGGTCAAAGTGATACTAATTGTAGTTGGTGCAAAAGCTTGGAAAAAAGACTGAAGGAACTGGAAATCAGAGGAGGAATTGAGACCAGACAACTGCAGTGCTGCAATCGGCCAGAATACTCAGAAGAATCCTGGAGATATGAGGAGACTTATTGTCACTCAGACTCCAGTGAAAGACCATCAGCTAACACTGGTGTAAAAAACTCAAAAGAAGTGAAGTAATAATAAGTGTACGGTGTGTGAAGAAAGCAACGGAACGGTTAATCATATAAGTGAATTCTCTAAACTATCTACTAGGTAATAATAATAATAATAATAATAATAATAATAATAATAATAATAATAATAATAATGCTTCTTAAAAATCAGTATTTGCAAATGATTATATACAAATAGGAAGTGAATTGATAGTGGCTGCTAAAGGCAGCATTTAAGCCAGTAAATCTAGATACGTAAATAGGTTGGTAGTGAAAAGTAACAATTACAACTGTGTCTTCCTGAAAAAGAGAAAGAAAAAACATAAAAACAAAAAACAAAAAGAAAAAAAAAGAAAGAAAAAAAGAAAAGAAAAAGAAACCAAACAAGAAAACTATCTTGCCTATCGGTAAGCAAACAGTAGTCGGATTAGGGTTAGGGTTAGGGTTCGGGTTTAGGTTTAGGGTTGGGTGGTCAAAGAATATGCGACTGTGTAGATTGATCAACTGGACATTGAGAAATCGCTGATATATAAACGGGATAAAAAGAAAGAAGCCAGGAGACATTATCTTTGTGATAAGCAGAAATTGAAGGAAAATAAAGGATGCTTTTATCACGAGAGACTTTTATGTTTAATGTACCAGCGAACATAACATATCTCCTTACCAATATATATATATATATATATATATATATATATATATATATATATGTGTGTGTGTGTGTGTGTGTGTGTGTGAAAGAGAGAGACATATACATACACAAATACAAACACATACATACACATACACACACATATATAATGCTGTTTTTGAGTTCACGTACGCTTCTTTGTCAGTATATCTGATGAGTCTATTTATGTATATATACATATATATATATGTGTGTGAGTGTATTATATATATATATATATATATATATATATATATATATATGTATATTATGTATATATTATATATTATATGTATATATGTATATTATATTTATGGGAAATATTTTTGATTGTTTATAAACATAAAAGAAATGACTGAAATAAATGAGGAAATAATTGGAAATCTATGTTCTAAATTCCATTTATTTACGGATATTTAGAGGAGCTACGTCCCTCTTATTCAAAATTTCTGTGTTAGACTGACTGTTATTTTCTGTTTCTAGCCCTTTTAGGTTCCTGTGGTGCTTTTAAAGTTGTTTTGTGAGCTACCTCATTCTTTCTGTTGATTCAACGGCTGGGCTGGGCTGGGCTGGGCTGGGCTGGGAGTGGCTGTGTGTGGGGGGATTCGGGTATATAGGTTGGTAGTGGACTGCTTTATGTGTGATGGGGATGTGTTAAAGTATTTGTAAGAATTTAAATTCCATAGATATGAGTTTAAACCTTGTGTGTGTGTGTGTGTGTGCGTGTGTGCGTGCGTGCGCGGTCGTGGAATATCCATTTTGTTTCTTTTTGTTTGCGCTTTTGTGGAAAGTTGTGATGTATTAGGATCTATTATATATACATTTCAAAGATTCCTCATGTATATAAAAAGAAATTCAAGCGAATTTAACCAGAGGATCGTTTTCACTGATGTGATGGGCTTGCTACTTCCAGTACATTTTTTCACCCGAATTTTTGAGAGAAGGTGGTGGATGAGTGTCTTATTGTCCTGGGTATGACGTTAAACTATCTGATGGTGAAGTTCCAATTCTGAAGCTCTGGGGAATTTCAAGTACCTCTTTATCGCCATTACTCCCAGGTCCACTCTAACCCTGAGTGGTAGTACCTGTTAGGGTATTATCTAAGTTTTAAATAGAAAAAAATGAGTTTAAAAAATGTTGACCACGTCTACACATCCATCTCCCAGGAAAATGGTGATCCATCCATTCACGAACAACAATAGCAAAATGTGGAGGAGCACCATCTTGCATAAAAATCAAGTCTTCAACACACACACGCGCACATACACTCACTCATACAAGCACCATGTGTACGTGTGCGTATGTGTGTTTTGTACATTCGTTTTGGTTTTCTTGCTAATTTAGTAGTAAATATTAATAAAATCAAAATTAATATCGATCAAGTAAGCCGCCATTTTGACCGTTCCCACTTGACAGCCTCATAAAACCTGATAGATTCATAACAGAAACGGAAATATACATTTACGCCGTCAGAAAGATCCTTTCACAGCCATTAACAGTTTCACTGCGCACCTTTCTGCGCAGGTAGTCTACAAGACCGGAAGTCGGCAGGGTCAACTTAATACGACAGAAAGATCGTAAAATGTGATTCGGTTCGAATAGCCATTGAGCGCGATAATCTGTCTCGAAAAGTTGATGATATAATAACTGCAGATATATAAGAATTTTATTTTGGTTGGTGGCTGAGATAGTTGCGCATTTCTTATTTGCGCTAGTGAATGGTGTTTCAGAATCAGGAGCCCGGATCTTTACTTTTATGGCAGCCATGCACCCTTCACTTAAATGATCGGAGTAACACTCTTCTTTTCCCATCTTGGAAACTGTCATAAACTTACAAACTGTTATAAACATTTATATTATTTATGAATATCATAAACTATTATATATATTATTTAGGCAGGTATTGTTAAAGACCACGGAATATTTCTTCTTTATAATCTTCAGTTGTAGACTATCAAGTCTTCTTTTAGTTTTTCGTAGATCGGATCCAGATGGTGATGAAATTGTCCAATATTTTTTATCCAAGCGCTTTCAACCATTTCACTGATCTTACTCGGAGGATTGTTGGTTGTAGTGTTTGTTTGGTTTTATTCATTAAGGAATAAATAAATGAATGAATAAATCCAAATGAATAAGTGTCTTCGCTACCCTAACACACACACACACACACACACACACATACATACATACACACACACACATATATATATATATATATATATATATATATATATATATATATAAGGGCAGTTGTGTGTATATGTATGTCCGGAGGAAACTTCGAAAATAAAACAATTAAGAACAAAGTAAATACATACACACATTAAATATGACCACGGCTTGGTTTTTGAGCAAAAATAATAGAAATTTAATTTATATTCGTGAAGATAATTAAAATATAAAATTTAAATGATGACAGCATGGAATTCTTTTTTCATTTAATATTTTAGATAGTAGTCAATAACATTTCTTTTCAGAGTAGCTGGATCAATGCAAGGTCTATTTTTTACATAGGGATTTAAATGGGCCATCCCACGAGGATTCAACGCACGATCCAGCAATAATGGATCTGCGGGACTAACTTAAAAATCCCCTCTACCCAGGCGACGCCGAGTAGCCGCTGCTAGTATATATATACAGGCTGATACTAAAGTAACTATTTTCCTCAATTCTTTAATGTCTGTTCCTTAATATATGATAATTAAATCTGTGTTTTTCTTTTGAGATTGATTATTTTTTCCAAAATTCGAAGTCCGATAAAGATGTCTGAACGTTTAGCTTTAATTCAATTAAATTCCCGAGCGACTTGAGAGGCTGGAGCCGAATGCTGGTGCCTATATGAAAATTTCACTAAAATTCCATGTTATGTGTGTTTCTTCCCATATTCGTTTTTTTGTAAAAATAATGATTCAGAAATGAATTCTAAGATTTTTAGAATAGGGAATGGAGTTAATTTCCAACCACCCTGTACGCACGTGCACACACACCACACACACACACACACACACACACACCACACATATATATATATATATATATATATATATATAAACTTGCCATTTGTCTTTGCCTTTCATCATGTGATGTTATGTCTTCATTACCTAGATATCTGCGTTGAGACATAAGCAAAATTTCTTTTGTAAATATATTTCCGTATCAGCAACCAATGCCAACTAATCCCGATTATTTCCGTGAGAAAGAGGAGGAGGAATAGAAGGAGTAGTAATAGGAGAGCATGTTGTATACTAATAAACAAATCAGCTATTGTTATCTTCACAACAACAAACCTCTCAAGTGGACATTTATGCCAACTTTACAACCATATTTCAACAACTTTACGACATCCGCGCATCAAGGCTTTGACATCTTTGGCCAGGTCCATACTGAATGCGAAATTCTAACACCAAGTCGAAGACTTTATTGACCAATATTAGATTTATATTGCATATACATGTCAGTGAAAAGATATTATAGTAGATATTAATTTAGCATAGCACAGTCTGGCACAAGGCCACGATATTGGTGAGTCAATCGATTGATTTTAACAGCAGGTCCATACTGGACATATACATGTCAATGAAACCGTTTAGCTTAGTCGGTAGAGCGCTCGTCTAGGAATCGCAAGGTTCTGGGTTCAATACCGGTCCACGTCATCTTAGTAATTATATATTATTTATTAGTAATATGAGCTATGCGGTAAAGTAGGAAACTGACTGTAAGTATGGTGGTTTTGTGCTAGCGAAAAGGGGGTAGACTCCCTCGCAGTCCAATTTATACAAACGATAACTCAACCAACTTTACAGCTTAAGTTGATTTAGCATAGCATAGTCATACACAAGACTAGGTTATTGGTCAGTTCATCGATTGATTTTAAGCGCATGTCAACCTGTCAAGGGGTTATTTTATGTCTTGTGGTTAGAGAATCGCGTTCATTGTACGCTTGTATTTATCTTTTTGCATATTTTTTTCTTGAGGGGCTTTCTTTGCATACATCAAATACGAAATAATTCTTTAACAGACATATTTGAGCCATAGATGGAACCCTAACAGATACTTCCACTCCGGTTAGAGCGAACCTGGGAAAATACCCAGATCTCCAGAACTGTACACTCCTCATCAGTTTAGGGTCATACTAAAATACACCCCTTTTAGAGGGATATTACCCTTCGGAAAAGGGATATAGTCAGCGTATTTTAAGTCCCACATTTGAGCCATTGATGTGACCTTAACAGATACTAACCCCTCTGATCAGAGTGGACCTAAAATCTGGCAACCTAATTTCCAAGATATTTTGCATGAGGCGCGGTTGAGCAAGAGACAAACAAAACTCCATGCAACTCCAAAGATGAATTAAAAGGCAAGGATAATGGCAGTATTTACCAATTTAAATAAAGAAAAGCGCCGGAAAGTTTTGCCGGATATTCCAGATTCGTTTGGGGGCTGTGGTTGAAGCATATTTCTTTGACATGCAAAAATAGGGTCAGTTGATTTATAACTTTAAAAAAATTCATATTCTCTCAAATAGCAAAAATTGTATGTTGGTATAATAAATACTGATATAAAAAATTAGATCTCTTACTTGCACTGTTGTTTGAGGAAATAGAATCATAGATCGTCGGCACAAAAAACAAATGGCACAGAAATTGGTAAATTTGCAGCCCCCTGTACATTTTTAGTATATAATTGAGTGGCATCATTGCTATAACAAATAGCAGTAGCGATAGTGAGCCTCCTTGGAAATGCCTCTTTGGATTTTTACTTCTACCAGGGATTGTCCTCCTTTCTAGTTTTCCATAGCTCTCTTTGGTAAAATTTACGATCTTATTGGATATTTTATACATTTTTAAACATTCGATAATCCAAGTTTGTATAGGATTTTTTGTAGTCAATCCATGCTATTGCGATATTTTAGCGCCTAGTTTTAACTTCCTTGAGGATGTGCTGATCTATATAAAGTAAGTCATGTGTTCCTCTTTTTCTTCTGCGGCATCCTTTCTGTTCTGTAAATAGTTAGCGCCAATTAAGTGAGAAATATATATATATATATATATATATATATATATATATATATATATATATATATATTTTATTACCGCAGTCAGTATTTTCCACATCATCTGTAGACAAGTAATTGGTCTATAATTGCTAGGGATGATTCCTTTTTGTGGGTCTTTTTAGATTAGCGTAGTTATTCCTTTTGTTTTCGATTCGGGTACATTTGATTCGTGTAGGCATTTATTCAGTTGTTGGACCAGTCTCTCGTAGATAGAAGTGAATCGTTAAAAACCAAAATCCATTTATTATTTCACTCCATTCGAGTTTTTCACACCCGCCTTAGCCAATGGTTCACTGGAGGCTGCGTGACAAGTCTCCTCAGGTCTTCAGGACTCTTCTGAGTATTCCAGCTGATCTAAAAAATGCTGTAGTCTGGATGGTCTCGATTCTTCCTCTGATTTCCAGTTCATCCAGACTCTTTTCCAGACCCCTGGGGACCGTTCCTAAGGTACCAATTACAATCGGCTCGATTTTTACCTTCATGTTTCACAATTTTCTTAGTTCTCTGGCAAGGTCCAAGTATTTGTCTATCTTTTTGCATTCTTTCACTTTCACTCGGTGATCGGCAGGAACGGCATAATCCATGAGATGACAAGTTCTCTTCTTCATGTTGATCAGCACCAGGTCTGGTCTCCTGGCTAAGATTAGGTGATCCGTCTTTACCTCAAAGTCCCAGAGAATTTTGTGCGTCTCATTCTCCATTATTATTATTATTATTATTATTATTATTATTATTATTATTATTATTATATTATTATCAAGGAGACCACGGTCAAAATCTATGCGCTTCTTTCTTTCTTTCTTTCTTTCTTTCTTTCTTTCTTTTCGTTGTTAAAAAAAGATCCGTTGCCAGCTGCCTCTAAATGATTGCATCTGCTTCTATTGAGGGCGCCTTTTTTCTTTAATTTTTCTTTGTGAAGTCGAATCTCAGATTTGTTTTATTGTCTTATCAACAGGTAAACTCTTGACTTTGTTGTTCTAAGAGGCAGCTGATCACGAAATGGGGGTGGATTAGGACAGGGTGGAAGGGAGTTTCGGATCGGTGAGAGAGAGAGAGAGAGAGAGAGAGAGAGAGAGAGAGAGAGAGAGAGGGGGGGGGCAAAACTGTTTATTTACGTTAACTTAAATTAAGTGACGAATAAAAAAAGGTGTGATAAAAATTGCCCTTAATTATGAAGAAAAAAGAGGAAAGAAACAAGACCGGGGGTGTTGGGGAGAAAGATGAGACGAATTTTGTGCCAATATCAATAGAAAATCTTTTCTCATTCGTCATCCCCATCCCCCACCCTATTTCGCTGAATCGTTTCTGGTTTTCTTCCTCTTTCTCTCTTTATTTTTCCTCTTCATTTTTTCCTACAGCTCTTCCCCTTTTTTCTATTTAATTTTTCTCGCTCTCTCTTTTGTACCACCTCTCCTTTTCCGTTCCTTTCAACCTTTTTCGTCTCTCTCTCTCTCTCTCTCTCTCTCTCTCTCTCTTCTCTCTCTCTCAGTAACGCACCGACCCTTTTTACCATATATGTACTGGAAGGTGGTGGCTGAGGGTTTTAGTGTCCTGGGTATGACGTTAAATTCTATCTGATGGTGAAGTTCCAGTTAAGGAGCGCAGTGGAATTTGAAGAACCCTTCCTCACCATTACTCCCAGGTCCACTCTGACCGGAGTGGTAGTGCCTGTTAAATGGGTTAAATGGAAAAATGAGTTTAAGAAAATATGTTTTGAAAATTGAGTACCCATCAAGAACGAATAAAACAAAACATCTTCGCCATAAAATAACCCAACAGTGGTTGACATGTGGAAAAATCCAAAAACCAACCAACCAACCAACCAACCAAATCTCTCTCTCTTTATAGCTCTCTCTCTCTCTCTCTCTCTCTCTCTCTCTCTCTCTCTCTCTCTCTCTCACCGCTACTTCTGCATATTCTGTTTCTCTTTTTTCCTTTCTGCTCGCTTTCATCTCTACTTCCTCTCTCTCTCTCTCTCTCTCTCTCTCTCTCTCTCTCTCTCTCTCTATATATATATATATATATATAATATATATATATATATATATCCTATCTTACTTTTCTCTTACTATCTTTGTCTTTATTTATCTATTTCTCTCCGATTCTCTCTCTCCCTCTCTCTCTCTCTCTTGTCTTTCTCTTCTCTTCTGTTCCTTTTTTAGTCATAGTTCTATCGTTAGTCTCTTTTTTATCTCCCACTTTCTCTCTTTTTCTCTTTCAATTTTTTCCCATCTCCTCCTCCTCCTCATTTTTTTCTATTTAGTCCTCCCTCTCTCTCTTTTGTCACACTTCTCTTTTTCATTTGTTTTCCACCTTTTTGTCTCTCTCCTCTCTTTCTTTCTTTCTTTCTTTCTTTCTTTCTTTCTCTCTCTCTCTATCTCTCTCTCTCTCTCTCTCTCTCTCTCTCTCTCTCTCCACCACTCCTTCTGCCTATTCTGTCTCTCTTGTTCACTCTTTTGTTTCTTTTCCCTCACTTTCATCTTTACTCATTTCTATTTTTCTCTCTTGTCTCTTCCGTTTTTTTTTCTCCCTTCGAATGTTTTTTTTTTCTCTTTTCTTAACCCTTTCTTCCAACAATGTTGACAGGGTATTTAAAAAACGGCGACCCGTGAATCTTAAGGACGGAACTCCTGCCAATTGAGCTTTCCATGACAGGCAACCTTCCACATTGGTCCTTACTTAGGCTAGACGAGTGATCGGAGAGGCCACCTCCGATCAATCGGCAGGTCACGTCAAGCCTTAGCATATGATTATCCCAACGCTATTGTTCTCATGGCAAACCTCCAACATCTGATATATGTGCTAAAATGCGGTGGCTGCGGGTCTTAATGTCCTGTGTATGACATTAAAGTCTTGATGGTGAAGGTTCAATTCTAGAGCTCTGGGGAATGTGGAGTACCCCTTTAACACCATTACTGCCAGGTCCACTCTGATCCGGAGTGGTAGAACCTGTTAGGGTCCCATCTAAGGTTGAATAGAAATAATGAGTTTTAAAAAATGTGTTTATAAAATTGAGTTAAAAAAATTGAGTACCAATCAAGAATGAATAAAACAAAATGTATTATCTGCGTTATGATGGCTCCCGATTACGACAAGAAAGTTCCCGAGTTCGAAAAGAAAGTTCCCGAGTTCGAAAAGAAGGTTCCGAGTCCGAGAAGGTTCCCGAGTCCGACAAGAAATACCTGAAGAAGGCCGGAGGGCATATCGGCCGAAACGTTGTACAAATAACAATGAAGATGGGGACAATAGTCCGAATAACGCAGATAATACTAATCTTCAAGCCTCATCTCAAACATTCAGAGAAAAACAATATGTCTTCGACATAAATTAACCCAACAAGGGTTGACATGCCATAAAACCAAACCAAGCAACCAAGCAACCCACTTTTTTCTCTCATGCTCCTTCTTTCATCATATTCATCTTTCTCTCTCGTCTCACCTCCTCCTTTCATCTTTCTGTCTTCCTTCTTTTATCACTTCATCATTCCCTCTCTCTCTTTTATCTCACCTCCTCCTCATTTCGTCTCCCTGTGTTTATTCTTTCCTCTCACCTAACCCTTCTCTCCTCCCTTTTGTCTGTCTTTCTTCCTACTTTCTTTCTCTTTGGTCTCTCTTCTTCTCCTCTTTGATTTTCTCCTCTCCTCTCTTCGGTCTTCCTTTCAGCCTCCTCCCTATCATAGACCTTCCTCCTTTTTCTTTACTGGCTCTACTGCAGTTACTGTCTGCTCGTTGTTAAGTGTCATCTAAAAATAAAAGGAAAGATTTAAATAAAATAAAAAAATCAGAGCGATAAGCTATAGCAACACGCCGCTGGCTCACCGCCATCTTTCTTTTTCTCATAACATTAATATCTACCTTCTATTTATCAGTTCTCAAATTGATAAGTAATGCAGACAGATTAGTGTGCAAACTCTTGTCTTCAATGCGTCTGGCTTAGTGAAGACATTTGTTATATATATATATATATATATATATATATATATATATATATGCGCATGCGCGCGTGTGTTGGTGTGTTTAAGTTAAGGTAGCGTGGATATGGAGTCAACGGTTCCTGGTTACTGACAGTTTCTCGCCAATGCGATTTTCAAACCATGTCCTTTTTTTGTCTCTCTCACTTGGTCTGAAAATCGCATAGGCGAGAAACTGTCAGTATCCAGATGCCATTGACTCCATATATATATATATATATATATATATATATATATATATATATATATATATATAGTACTGTTATATAGTTTGTAAATAATGAGAATAGAATCGTCATCGTCTTCTTTTCGTATAATATCTGACAAAACCTCGAAGAAAAAAACAACACGATCCCACGGGTCTTGTCAATTTAATCTAGCAAGTGCTAATTACTCTGTTCACCTTGTATCTATTTTTAGTAAACATTTTCCCTATCCTTAATACTCATTGTGTTTCTTCTGTTATTTCTCTTTTAAAACTGATACTTGAGTTACAGCAGTTAGGCAATCAATCTTGGAGAAGGAAAACCTTGATTCAAACCTGTTAAACTCCACATAAGAAGTTGACATTGTGTCACACCCTACTCGCTCAGAGGGATTGGTGAATATGTATACAGGAAATGCATATAGAAGATGAAGTAGGCCAGATCTGGTGTGGTAGGCCAGATCTGGTGTCGTAGGCCAGATCCGAAGAGAAAAATGATCGTGAAGCTTCTTTTAAGATTAGGTTGAATAATAGATGTGGGATTTCACAGAACTTGTAGATAATTAAAAGAAGCTGCGTAAAAATAGACCAGCAGATAAATATAAAAGTCGGACCAGTGTGGACTTCAGTACAATGTATTAATAGAATGTTTTATGCCATATCGTTTTTTCGAAAGATCTACATTAGTACAAATTTCCACCTCCGAAATGGTGTAAGGTGAAGAATTAATTACTATTAATTAACATAGAAAATTCTTCTGCGAGTTCTAAGAGTCCAAACTTGAACTTCTATCTGCTTTGATGGGGGAAGAATTTCCCCCTCAAACCGAAATGGTGTAAGGTGAAATGGTGTTAGGTGAAGAATTAATTACAATTAATTTAAATAGTAAAAACTTTCAGAGACTCCAAAAATGAATTTCTTTATTTGCCTCGATGGGGAAGAATGAAACTTGTATGCTACTATAAAAAGGTTGACTATGTGGTCCTATGCTAGTTACGGTACTTGATGAGATGACTTGGTTCCATGACTACCACATGCATCTCCGGCTAGTTGCTCTGTCGATGCTTTCTGTCGCCAACGTTGTGTTCGCTTGATCCGCAGAACAGGGACCGATGCAACTTGGTCGGACTATCTTTGTGACGAGTCGGGAGATTAGTGGAAATGAGCTGCCGTAGTTGCTGGCAACTCTAAGAACGAGACCACACACCGTTAACAATAACAACAGTTTTATCATTATATATAACAGAGGAATATGTTTTGCCCACTAGGTTGTTGAAAAAAGATACGGCGAGGAGTTTTGACTGGTTTTTGGTTCTATGCTAATTAGCATTGAGTAATTCAGAAAAGGTGGACTGGACTGCGTTATTTCTTTTATCGGAGTTTTTTTTTCGGCAAGGTTTATTTCTTCTAGTGGCAAAGATTTCTTATTTCAGCAATTTCAAAGTCTCGTGGTTCTTCTGACAAGCTTTCCTAGAGCTCTCCGGTCTGACTGACTTTTTAACATCTAAGCCCATGTTCTAAATAAATAAGAAATGTAGCTGTTTTGCAATCGCCAAAAAGTGTTAACCTGTGCTATTCTTATGCGGCCTCAAAATCAATCTACTCCTTGATTTCTGACAGCTTTCATAAACATATCACCTTGGTGGCTTGCAGTCACCTTTGATTGTATATGTAAACATAATAAGCGGAATCAAAATTTATACAATATTTTGATTTTAATATTTCCCATTTTAAGAAAACCATTTCCCGTGACGCCAAACAAAAAGATTCTCAACATGTCATAAATACTTAGATTTATGAATATACCGTTCTTTAAATTCACTCAAAACATTCTACAAAACTGCTTTAAAACTACTGCTCTTTGCTCAGACAAAAAGACCACCCGTCTTATTTTTCTTGTCTGAAAATATTTTTAACACACTTTTTCTATTTAACACAGTAAATAACTTCCCTCTGAATTCTTTATATATATATATATATATATATATATATATATATATATATATATATATATATCTTGTTAAACATCGTCAAAATGCACCAAAGGAGTTCATCAGTGATATCATGCCGGTATCATTACAGATTTCGGGTTTTGCAACATCAGATCTGTTTCACCGGTAATCCCGACCTGTTCCTTGGCCGCCTTCTCTCCAAGCCCTTATAACGCATTGGGTTATCCATAGATAACCTAACACTGGATATTCGGTAAGGAAAGACAGACAACTAGCTCACATAAACAAATGTACATAAGAATGTTTCATTAATATACCTATAAAAAATGAAACAGGATACAGATTACTCCCAGATCCACTTTGACCCTGAGTTAGGCTCTTATCTATGGGGTAAATAGAAAAAAGGAAACATTCTTCAATAAAGAAAAAAGAATGTTGAAAGAACTTCAAATTAATTCACTGAGTGGTAAAATATGAGAAGCAATTTTTATCCAGAAATTATTCAAACTCTTTCCACTTGTCACTTGCACCATCTTGCATCGAAGTCCGACAGCAATTTTTGTCTCAGGCGACACTGCATTTATATTGGCGTGGCTCGATTCTAATAGATTGGTCAGACCAATCAGCATGAGTAACTAATCATATAAATGGACTCTTCTCCTCTCACGAACCTCTTCTTGTCACGTCCGGTTTCACGGGAGGCAAGTCATATTTTCTCTGCAGCAAAAGAAAACAATAGGTCATTTTTTGGCCATTATCTAGCAACACCCCACCTAAATCATGCACCTACAAATGAGGCAACCCCTTGCCCGCTTCGCTCCACGAGATAAGTCTCTTCTCTCTCCATAAAGACATTATTGGAGTATACTTTTTGGTAAAAATATAGTAAAAAAGTAAAGTCGTCGGGTGGCCTAAAGTCGGTATCAGCCTGACAGCGAGGGAGTCTATCCCCTTTTCACAAGCACTAACCAAGAAAATTGTTTTTTCAGTAACTGAGGCGGAGCGCCATACCTACCTTCAGCTCCTCACTTTATCACACAGATCCCTGTGCTACTCATACGCCGAGTTGGTGAAGGCCGGTTTCGAACCAGAAACCTTGAGGTTCCCAGCTGAACACTCTACTGATTGAGCTAAATCGGCTCAATTAATATATAATATATTAATATCATATAAGAAATTATATTGAGTGGCGTGAGAGTGAAAAAAAAAACAAAAAAAAACAAAACTTTTTCTTTAATCTCTATTTGATGGTGTCCGATTCCAATATTCCCAAGTATTTGTAATTCTCCTTTTCATCAATCCACCCCACGAAACTAATAAAATGCGCAATATGCTCTATGAACAAAACAGTGTAATGACTAAAAGGTTTTCGTAAAGACTTACAGTGTCTTCAATAGTTGGCCTCAAATAACAGAACAACATCTAACAGCCCAGAGCAGCTCAGACTCACCGATATAACCAAAATGTAAGTTAAATCAAATGTTAATCATGTTAAATTTAGTCTTAAATCCTTAGAATTACTGCTACGTATGTATATACATATACATATGGGTAGAAATAGATCTATAACTGCTAATATGACCGATTTTAAAACTTTTTTTACGTAATATATATATATATATATATATATATATATATATATATATATTTATTATTTAAGAATGGAAATGAGTTTATGCTCTACATTGTATTGAGCACTTTGTATTTGTTTTTTCTCAACCTTAACCTCTGGATATTGTGCGCTTCCAACGATCGTTCTTATACCCACCGGTAAGTTAATACTTATACATATACAAATATATATATATATATATATATATATATATATATATATATATATATATATATATTAGGTAAAGAAAAAAGCTTACAATCGGTCATATTAGCAGTTATAGATCTATTTCTACCCATATGTATATGTATATACATACGTATAAACACACACACACACACACACAAACACACACACACACACACAAACACACACACACACACAAACACACACACACATATATATATATATATATATATATATATATATATATATATATATATATATATTATATATAATCATGCGAATGAATGAAATTTTAATGCTTAATTAATTCTGTACGTTATATTGGGGTTAAGAATTGCTATCTGATATATTATAGGACACAATATTTTTAGAGTTAAAGTTCAATATATAAATTTGAAAATTACCAATGTTGACTGCATATATATATATATATATATATATATATATATATATATATATATATATATATATATATATATTCGCGAAAACATATTTAAAACAATTCATAACACCATCAGATAAAAATCGACTGCAGAAAGGAAAGAATAAAAGAAAAATTAAACACACCCAAAACTGCAAAAACAATGATTATATCTTTATTATGAATTTCATGCTGTATCTCCATCTACAACGAGGCAAACACATACTTAGCACGTCTCTACGACGCTGCCATTTGCTACAGTGAGACAAGCTACCTTGCGTCTCTAAGGTGCACAGAGCGGCCATATTAAGCAAAGATAGTACACAATCGTGGTTCGTAATACATATTCACGACAAGACTAAGAATTTCAGACTGTCTGTCTTAGTAACTTTTGGCGTGGCTTTTTAAACTTCTCTTTGGCGACTAAAGTCTTGAAAAACAGTTGTTTTTTTTTAAATTCAAAGAATTATAAATGAAAAAGAAAAAGAGAAGACGAAAAAAAAAGCCCAAACAATTGTTGTAAATTTTCCTTGTGTTATCGTCTGCTTTCTATGGCTTTAGTTTCTCATCTTTCCTTTTTTAAATATTGTCTGATTTCACTGATTTTGTTTAAAACAATGTTTATATGCTATTTCTTTGTGTGTGTACGTAAACACACACACACACACACACACACACACACACACACACACACACACACATATGTTTATATATATGTTTGCAGCCTGACCTTGTTACTAACTGAATTTTGATGGTAAATTTTCCCTGTATAATGCTTAATCTTAATATATATATATATATATATAATATATATATATATATATATATATATATATATATAAGATTTTTATGCTCTATCATTGATAGCAAGACTGATTAACAATAAATATAGCAAACTGTAATAGACAGAAAGGCACCGAATGAATAGAGATTCGATGTCTTTCTGTATGTAACCGAAACTACGTCACTACTTACGTCACAATACCCAAGGTTTTTTTTAACGTTATCAATGAGGATTTAATTTATAGTCCAAATCATTAATACATAGAATAAATTATTTATCAACGATGTCTCTATGAAAATCTGAGTTAGATTTGCCTCAAAACCGCCCATGTTATTAGTATATTTAAAATCCTGTCTGGGTCTTAATAAATGGTTCACTAAGAAATAAAGGTTTGCATAAAATATATTAAGGTTAATTTGCATACTGTTTTTTTTTAAAAAACTGGGCTTAATAAATAATTACTTGGTGTTTATTTCTCATATTATTGTTTTATTCTCCAACGTATTAAAATCAATCCAGTTAAGATATAATTGAAATAAGTGTAATCTTTTTATAAGCGTTCTTATTTAATTTTGTTATGTGGAAATTGGTGTTACCGAGTTCTTTATTACACGAGTATATACGGTAAGCACTGCCAAATGTCCTAAATGTATCATGATGATGCCATATAGACAAGAAAAGGACTTGTTTCTAGATTTTTCGTGCTGTTTTCTAGACTTTTTCTGTTGCAATAATTTCTAGACGTTTTTCTGTTGTAATAGTTTCTAGACTTTTCCACGTTGGTATTGTTTCAATCTTTCAATTTCTTTAATAGTTTCTAGACTATTTAATATAATATTTTTGAGAATGTTCATGCTAAAATAATTTCTAAACATTTTCCTTCTGTAATAGTTTCTAGATTTGTTAATGTTTTAATAGTTTCTAGAAATGTTCATGCTTTAGTGTGAAGAAAATCAGATTGAAACGTCTATCCTCATCTATACATATATAAAGGGCAGTCGTGTGTATGTGTATGTCTGGAAGAAACTTTGAATATATAACAATTAACGACAAAGTAAATATATATACGCATTAAATATCACCAGGGCTTGGTTTTTGAGCAAAAATAATGAAGATTTGGGTTACATTTGGGAAGATATTTAAAAATTCAAATTTGAAAAGTAACAGAAGGGAAAGCCATTTGCATGTTATTTGGTTTATCTTTTTTTGTATGTTTTTTTTTTTCGCTTTGAAATATAATATTGATTGATTGAATCAATTGCATCAGTTATATCTTCAGTTTTTAAAAAATTGTACATCATTGAATGGAAATTTCTTACTATATTGTTATATATTTCCGTGGGGACTTTTTATGGGGCAACCAGGGAGGATCTCACCCGCGATAAATAATAATGGATCTGCGAGACTAACTTAAAAAAATCCCTCCTCTACCCAGGCGATGCCGGGTAGCTACTTCTAGTATCAAAATATGAAAGCTTGATTTTCCATGCTTTTTTCCTTTTTTTTCAAACACATATACCCCTCCCCTAATTGGAGGCGAGCTTAGTGTAACGGTTATCATCGTAGGAAATGTAATCGGTGACCTAACTTCAAATCCTGGACATGATTGTTTGCATTTCACTTTGCACTAATGCCCATTTGGAAAGGTATGAATCTATATGTTCTCCTCAACCACAGTTATGGGTAAATACCGTGTTTCCTCGAAGATAGGGCCTACCTGTAAAATAATACCTAGCGCGACTTTTCATGATGATTTTAATATAAGCCCCCCTTAGAATAAGCCCTAGTTGAGAGCGGCAGACAGACGAAAGAATAAGTATTCTCACAATTACATTATGCGATGCCAACACAAGACTTCCCCCGAAAATAAGCCCTAGAGATATATTTCGGAGTAAAAATGAATGTAAGCTCTGTCTTATTTTCAGGAAAACACCGTAGTAAGGTTAGTCTTCGTAAGGCAACCAATTTTGGAGAAAAACTCTGATTTCAGACCAGTTGTATTTCGTTTAAAAAAATACTTTGTGTTTCATTTTGCTCGTGGCTGAGGGTTATATATATATATATATATATATATATATATATATATATATATATATATATATATATAGACATTTTTGTGACGCTATTTCGAAGACATTGTTCTGTTTCTGAAGTTTGAAATTTTAAACGTAAACGTAAACGTAAATATCTAGTGTCGCCTGTCAACAGACGACCTTGGTACGCTTCTTAGTCATTTTAATGAACCACATTTACAAATGCATGACATCATGACTTGAAAGATTGACGAGAAAATCAGATTAATATGTTGAACCTTTTCTCTATGAAAGAAAACAATATTTTAAATGCTTCTTGTTATTTTTGATAAACGCAACCAATATTGGAGAAGAAAAACTCAGAATTCAAAACAGTCTTTTTGCTATAACATACAATTCACTCGACTACTTACCCTTAGCTGAGGTAAAAGAGAAAAGATATGGATTCAAGCCTTTTCCAAGCGTAAGGCAAAACAGAAACAACCACTTCCAGTATTTGAACACGGGTCGCTGACTCATTTCTACTGAGATGGAAAGGCTTTCAAGATGTCTAATATTTTATGTATATATAATCTGGACAATTGATATAAACTAGCAGGACCCATGGATATAACACAGTATGGAAATTTAATTATTAAAACGTTTGATATATTTACTTAAGAGCTATATCAAAATAGTTCAATATGTAAAAAGTATAATAATTTTGATTGAACTCTCTCTCAATTTTTTCCTTCTTTTTTATCTTTTCATTATATTCGATTGAAACAGGTTAGCCTCATCACTTCCGCGCGCTCACCCCTTTCTCTATATTTCCCCAACTTTCTTTCTTTCTTTCTTTCGCACGCTCGTTCGTTTGTTCTTTCTTATTATATTTTCTCTGCATCGCATGTCCTTTTCCTTCCCTTTCTTTCTTTATAATAAAAACGGAATGGTCCATTACTTAGCTGAGCTGACGACACTCATAAGAGAAAAGAATTTGGTGGATAAGCAAAACCAGATAATTAGAATTAACATTTTTAAAATTTCATCTTGGACAATTTGGACGGTCTCAATTTTAACCAGAGGGTGTTGCAAGATGATAACAGTCGTACAATTAAGGAACACGTGTTTTGATATAGACAAAAAATTGTATCGCAGATGAGCATTATAACTAGTGTGAATCACTCCACCATCTTTTCTCACTTTTTGGTCCTTTGTGTAGCATTAGGGGTTTTTCGCGTTTGATGTATTCCCACACGCACTTGAGATGTATGCACACGCGCGCACATACAAGCATATATATATATATATACACACACATTGTCGTGTTTTATGATAACGGTCGTATTTTAATGAACACAAGTATTAATGTATAGATAAGAAAGTAAAATAGATAAATGGTTGTTGACATGATCTTTAACAAGAATTGGCTCAAAGGGATTTCAACTGAAATTGAGCGTTGTTTATATGTCATTATATATAGGAGAAAGGGTCAGGTTAGCTCAGTCGGTAGAGCGTTCGGCTAGAAACCACAAGGTTCCTAGTTCGATAGCGGCTCTCGCCAACTCAGCGTACAGTAAGGAGCTGATGGTAGGTGTGGCGCTCCACCTCAGACGCAAAAACTATCTCCTTGGTCTAGCGCTAGATTATCCCTCGCTGATTGGCTGATACCGACTTTAGGCCGCCCCGATGTCTTTACTTATTTATATATAGGAGAAGATTTTTTGGAAACTATATTTTGCACAAAATTTGCACCTTGTCAAGAGAGATAAACGAAACAATGACCATCGCATAACATTATATCAAGCAATATCTACGCATTTATAAAGAACAAGGTACGTGTAACGTGATGTTGCATTGTCCCGAACAGAATGTTTGGTGATAGTTTCCCTGTCTGAGAATAAAGAACATAACCTTTTCGGACACACTGCGTGGTATTATGGTTCGATTTAGCACGTAGAACTACAGTCGCTGGATTATTCCAAGTCAGTATAAGCGGTCGAATCAGTCGAATTGAATATTAAATCAATCATTTTCTTACGTTGACGTAGAGATGTAAAATTGAAAATTACACTGGTTGACAATGGCTAATATTCTCATTTTCCTCACTCGAAATACCCACAATGCAACAGGCATTAATAATAAGTAAGGGAGGTTAGTCGAGCATTTAATAGTATGGTTTGGTTTGTTGGATTTTACTTTTTGGGTTATTTTATACCGAAGAAGTTTTGTTCTATTCATACTTGATGGGTATTGAACATTTTTTAAACTCCATTTTTAACACATTTTTAACGTATTTTCAACACGCTATACGCGTACACATTTGCATTAGAAATAGGGAAAAATTTGGTCAAGTCACGTTGAAAGCACCGGTTCCTGCTCGATCACCAACGTTAAGCAGCGATGAGACTGTTTCATAATTGATTGTGTGACCGCTTAAGCAATAGCAGGTACTGTGAGAAACCCAAATCCTTTGTTTATCATCAAATGACCCCCAAAATGTCGATAAGCCGTAAAACAAAATAACGTAACTAATCTAACTAGACATAGGGTAATTCCATATCAAATCATCCATATATGTAAAATAATAATAGAAAAAAAATTGTCATAGATGCAGGGCTACATTGGGATATTGATCTCGCTATGAAAAAAATCAGAAATCATCAATAACTTAAAATTGGTTGACTTTAAAACTGTTTTAAAGCATTTTTAATTGTAGATAAGTTCTAGAACTCATTTTACAGACAAAAATAGGTTTTAAAAAAGTCGCCCTCAAATTTCAAATTTGGAGAACTAAAAATCAACATAACTCCGCCAGTTTTTGGAATTGGAAGCTCACATTTTGAGGCTTGTCCAACTTTAGCATAGTCCATAGCGGTACAAAATTTCAGAAAGATTGAAGCGGGTGGGTGACAATTTTCCTTTTTTCTGGATGATTTCACATGGAATTACCCAATAGGGAAAAAGTTGATTTCCGTCAATCCTGCTTGATTGAAAGCCATTGAATTATCACAAGTCGGGATTTGTGGTCGAATCAGAAACTGAATATTAAATCAATCATTTTTATACGTTGACGTAATATCTTGAGTAGAAAGCCAAACTGTTTAGGACATTCCAAAAAGACAAATTACTTTGATGATGATGATGATGATGATGATGATGATGTTGATGAAGGTATTATTTACATTTTTCGATATGTTGTTCTCATCTTTATTCTTATATAAACAATGTTATTGCCGATGTGCTCTCCTGTCTTCTTCAGACGTTTCTTGTCGAACTCGGGAATTTTCTGGCCGAAACTTCAAACCAAACCCTTTATTTAATCCACTGGAGTAGATTGTTCTCATTCTGTTAACCAGGACCTTCGAATGAGAGCATGTATCCCTGCCCCGTAAAATTATGTTGACTGTTTGTTGAGCCACTTCTTCACTACAGATTTCACTTCCTCGTCACTGGAATAATGTTTGCCTCTCAAACCCTCTTTCATGTGGCCGAAGAGATAATCGTCTGAAGGCGCTAAATCTGGTGAGTATGGAGGATGTAGATGTTGTATCAGTGCTAATGTCTGACTGCACCACTTGGGCCCTAACGAAACACCAAGATGTTAAGATTGATGGGAACTGCACAGGAATGCTGCGTGCGATCGTAAAAGAATCATGGAAGCAACACTTCACGAGGAAGCAGCTGTAGAGCCACTTTCCTCCTATCACACAAAACACCCGAGTGAGACGGACAAGGCATACTGGACACTGCTGGAGAAGCAAGGACAAACTTCTGAGGATACCAGCTCATGGGCAAGCCAGTGCAGGCCGTCCAGCATAGACGTACATTGACCAGCACAGCGCGGATACTGGATGCTGCGCAGAGGACATTCCGAGGACAATGAATGATAGGGAAGGCTGGCGAGAAATTGTCATGGATATCCGTGCTAAAAGCGTGGCATGATGATGATGATGATCAACTATAAATATTGGCCAGTATATTCTTTCATCTTAATTTTCTATTGCTTTTTGGTCTGGGAGAGAGAGAGAGAGAGAGAGAGAGAGAGAGAGAGAGAGAGAGAGAGAGAGAGAGAGAGAGAGATCTACATGGAGATTAAGATTACTGTATAGATATGTAAAAAAAGGTGAGGAAAAGAGACAGAGAGACAGAGAGAAATGGAAAAGAGAAAGGGGAGATGCAGATCTGTATTTGAATGATAGAGCTTCAGAAACCACTGTATTGGTTTTCTCCTTCTTTCTTTCTTTTTTCTTTCTTACTTTTTCTTTCTTTTTTCTTTCTATTTTACACTTCTTTTTCATTTCTATATTTTTCTTCAAATCTTTCTTTCTTTCTTTTGCACTTTATTTCCGATTCTTTCTTTCCCTTCTCTCTTTTTTATTATTCTTTCTTTCTTTTAAATTTTTGCATACTTTCTCTCTTTCTTTCTTTCTTTCTTTCTTTTTCAATTTTCTGCATTTCTTTCTTTCTTTCTTTCTTTCTTTTTCAATTTCTGCATTTACTTTCTTCTTTCTTTCTTTCTTTTTCAATTTTCTGCATTTTCTTCCTTCTTTCTTTCTTTCTTTCTTTCTTTCTTTCTTTTGCAATTTTCTTCACTTCAGTTATGATTCTTTCTTTCCCTTCTTTCTTTCTTTCTTTTTTGTTATTCTTTCTTTCTTTTACGTTTTAATACAATTTCTTTCTCTCTTTTTTCATTCTTTGTGTTTTATTCTTTTCTTTCTTTCTTTCTTTCTTTCTTTCTTAATGTTTTATTCTTGCTTTCATTCTTTCTTTCTTTGTAAATTTTCTACATTTTCTTTCTTTCTTTCTTTCTTTCTTTCTTTCTTTCTTTCTTTCTTTCTTTCTTTCATTGTGTTTTATTCTATCTTTCTTTCTTTCTCTCTTTGTCTGTTTTCGACGTTTTCTTTCTTTCTTTCTTTCTTTTGCATTTTCTCTATCCTATTTGCAATAATTTCTTTCTTTCTTTCTTTTTTTCTTTCTTTCTTTCTTTCTTTCGGGGCGCGATATGGCTCCAGACCTTCCTACCCCGAGCAAAGAATCTCCGATATTTTTTAAAGATAGGACAATTTTATCAGTCTACCGAATCTTTCGTGACTGAAGGCGACTAGAATCAAACTTGCATGGGAGTCAGGGGGGAATAATGAAAGGTACGCGCGCTTTTTACGCCATGACAAAGAGAACAGTTGTTTTGACGGAGGCGGGGAATGGCGGGTGTCGTTGCTGTTGTCAGGGGGGTGGGTGGTAATAGAAAGACGTGAACACTGTTTCTAACATAGAACATACAGCTGGATAATCTCGTTGGAACTTATGGGACAGCATGGTGGATGAGATAGTTGCGCTTTTACACTGACACGGCTGATAGGTGTTTGAATCAAGGTATTAATTAATTGATTTAGCGGCATGTCAGACCGTATAGTGTTATTTTATACCTGTGATATAATGAGATGGAAAAACTAAAAATTGTAGTTAAGAGTGGAACGTGCTACAATTTTTGGGATGACAAAAGAAAAGCTACCTGTCGGTTTCTGATTGGTTAGCACAAAGCTAGAAGGGGATTGAGAGAAAGAGAGGGTGATGAGTTGGTAGTTTGGGCTGAATGTTGGAAGTGGACATATATAAGATGACTGTTCTCCAAGGCATTTTTACTTGGGGGGTAAAAAAAGATATGAGCTTTGAAAAAAGAAGAATGTTTTGTACTCGTTATTAAAATACTAAGCAGCGATAAAAGGTGAGACATTCTCAAGTGATTCCCAAGTAATTCCCAGACTCAAAAATGCAGGCCTAACAACTCATCAAGAAATACCACCTACTCCGGTTCAGAACAACGAACCCAACCATATACAACCAAGATAATAGTTGAACAGTAAGAAGATAAATATAGAATTATTATTATCACAAAAACTTATTTCCAAATATGGCCCGCTATGCAACATGCCGAGAGGTTAGGGAATTGTGTTCATTGTACATTTATGTTTACATTTTTTATACAGTTGTTTCTTTGGATTTTTTTTTTCACACGGTGCTATCGAATATGAATATCTTCAAACAAATCAATTTCGCCGATAGCTGGGATCCTAACAGGTACTACCATTCCGAATTAGTGTACCTGGGAATAATGGCAATGAAGAGGTACTCTACCCCCAAATCTCCAAATATGGAGCATCAGAATCATATGGGTTTTATTGTCATACCCAGGACACCCCCTTTTGGGGAGGTGTCTTGCTCCTATACAGGAGCCTCCTCTTGCCACCGGGTCTCAAAATACATGAATCTATCGTTTCTACACCCAGCTATAGATAGATAAATAGATGGAAATGCAGGGTTCTTTATCATTGCCATTACTCCCAAGTACACCCTGACTCGGAGTGGTAGTACTCGTTAAGGTCTCATCTATGGTTTGAATAGAAAAAATGAGTATTAAAAATGTGTTTAAAAATTTGAATACCCAACAAGAATGAATAAAAAAATCTATTCGGCATAAAATAACCCAACAAGGAATGATATGCCATAAAATCCAACCAAATAGAACCAACCAATCCTTGTCGTTTAAAACTCAAATTCTCATATTTTGAATCTAACGCTCTTTTTATTCACACGTGACTATTGGCAGCCAATCACTAGGCCACTCAGTTTCTAATGACCGGGGATTTGAACTTTGAACCGTCATCTGTCAATCACTCTTAACGAATGTTTGCCACAACCGGTAGTTTGATGGGGAAAACTATTATATAGAAATAGAAAAAGAGTTTTCCCCAGGGGACTCCGATTAGGTTTTGAGATATCAAAAGAACTTCTCTATGATTCGTTCACTGGTTTCTTCATTTTAGATCCTCTTGTCTCAAAATGGACAGTCTTGTCGTTGGGGCTTGAGAATACACTGCCTGCACTTCTGCAAAGAGGTAAGACCACTCCCAATGGAGCCACCTGTTGGCCGTTGATAGCGACCCATGATACTTAAGGATATAACCCAGGTGACTGAACAGTCCATGACATGCAACACTCCACATTGGCCTTTAATTAGGCTAGATGGTCCCCCATCCGATAAATCGGCTGGTCACGTCAAGCCCTAGCATATATATGATTCTCTTAACCACATTGTCCTTATGGCAAGCCCCAACCCGTTTTAAAATGCGCTAGAAGGCTGAGGTCGAGGGTCTTAGTATCCTGACGTTAAACGGCATATAATGGTGAAGTTCCAATTTTGGAGCTCTGAGGAATGTGGAGTTCTCCTTCATCACCAATACCCTCAGGCATACCCTGACCCGGAGTGGTAGTACCTGTTTGGTTCCCATGTATGAGTTCAATATAAAAAAGGAGTCTAAAAAGTGTTTAAAAATTTGAGTTAAAAAAGAGTACCCATCAAGAATGAATAAAACAAAATATCTTCGACAAAAAACAAGGGTTGATATGCCGTAAAATCCAATCAAGCAAAAATGTATTTTCTATGTCAAGCAAGGAAAGAAAAACGAGAGACTTAGAATCAAGTTACGCTGTAAGTACTGGTTCCTGTTAAATCACCGAAGTTAAGCAGCGATAACCTTGCTTAGTACATAGATGGGTGACCACTTAGTAACAGTAGGTACTGTAAGCAAACTTAGGCTCCTGTGATAGACTAATCAAAGAGACTGGCTAATTATATGATTAGTTTCTCACCCTGAAACCAAACAAACAGAAACGAGCCACGGCAATATAAACGCAGTGTTGCCTGAGACAGGGATTGTGGTCTGACCTCGAAGCAAGACGGTACTAGTGACAAGTGGAAAGTGTTGAAATAATATTCGGGGGAAAATTGTGTTGTCTCCGATAGCCATAGAGAGAATTACCGAAATTAAGCAGTCATAAGCCTGCTTAGTGCTTAGATCGGGGCCCACTTAGCAACAGCAGGTACTGTAAGCAAACTCAGGCTCGTGTGATAAACTAATTAAAGCTTAGTAAAACGAGAGGATAAAGGCAAGCGTTTAAACGATGACCTATTCACCTGTCCTTAAATTCATCATCATCATCATCATCATCATCATGATGTCGCGCTAGTAGTACGCGCTAGTAGTACGGATATACATGACAATCTCTCGCCAACCGTCCCTATCATTCATCGCCCTTGGGAGGTTCTATGTGAAGCATCCACTATACGCGGAGAGCTGGTCAATGTACGTCTTTGGTGGATAGCCCGCTCTGGCGTGCCCATGTGCTGGTTTTCACGGGAGAACGTCGCTTATGAGTTCGTCCTTGCTTCTTCAGCAGTGTCATATGAGATAAATTTTCTTAATATTGAATTTTTCGAGGTAAAAATTTTGAAACTTTCACCCAATCACTTTTACCGAATGTTCGCCTCATCTGGTAGTTTGGTTCGGAAAGCCATTACATAACAATAGAAAGATTGTAAATGTTACATAATTGATGGGTAGCCTGTTAATTATGTATAGTTGCGTAGATGTTTAATGGAGAGATACAGGAGATATGATGGACAACCCTTACACCCTGTTTTGACGTACACTTCTGTTTGCAAGAGGGAATGTGGGAAGTTAACTAAGAGAAAATCAGAATTTGGCTAATCGTTGAATGAGATGGACTTTATGACGTCGCTCGTTTAATTAGCCAAGTTCTCACTCGCGTGGTTGGGATCTGGATCTTAAGAAAATAAAATGTATATGAGCTCAAAACAAAGTGATGTCCTGGGTTTGTTACTAAGAACAAACAAACAACACAGGACGCCTCAGACAGATCCCGAATGAAAGACGATCCCGCTGAAGCCACGAACTAAAATACCAGCCCAAGTTAAGAAGATACCAGCCCAGAGATAGTCTGGTTTGGTTTGGTTTGTTTTACGGCATATAAAACTCAGCCGCCCTGTCGGCTGGGGCGTTAGAATGCACCGACTGCACCTCTGCAGAGGGGTAAGACTCCCCCAATGGGGCCACCTGTTGGCCGTGGGTGGCGACCCGTGATGCTTAAGGATAGAGCCCAGGTGGATGAGCAGTTCATGACCTGCAATACTCCACTTTGACCCTATCTTTGGCTAGACGGGCGGTCGGAGAGGCCCCCTCCGATCAATCGGCTGGTCACGTCAAGCCCTAGCACCTATATGATTTTCCCAACCCTATTGCCTTTATGGCAAGCCCCAACCCCTTTTTATCATATGGGTGCTAGAAGGCGGTGGCTGAGGGTCTACATGTCCTGGGAATGACGTTAAACTCTATCTGATGGTGAGGTTCCAGTTTTGGAGGTTTGGGGAATGTGGAGCGCCCCTTTATCACCATTGCTCCCTGGTCCACTCTGACCCGGAGTGGTAGTACCTGTTAGGGTCCTATCTATGGGTTAAATAGAAAAATGTATTTATAAAAAAATTGTATTATCCATTAAGAATTGATTTATTTCAAAACTTTATTGGCATTAAATGACCCACTGAGGTTGATATGCCGTAAAACAAAACAAACGAAACCAAACCATAAAACTCAGTGGGTCTTTTAATGCCAATAAAGTTTTGAAATAAATTCATTCTTAATGGATACTCAATTTTTTTCATAAACACATTTTTCTATTTAACCCATAAATAGAACCCTAACAGGTACTACCACTCCTGGTCAGAGTGGACCAGGGAGCAATGGTGATGATGGGGTGCTCCACATTCCCTAAACCCCCAGAACTGGAACCTCACCATCAGATAGTTTAACGTCATTCCCAGGACATGAAGACCCTCAGACATCGCCTTATAGCGCCCATATGATAAAAAGGGTTGGGCTTGCCATAAGGGCAATAGAGTCAGGGCAATTATATAGGTGCTAGGGCTTGACATGACCAGCCGATTGATCGGAGCTCAGAAATAGAAGAAATACAAGTTAAGATGGAAGACACCAAGTTAAAAGAAATACAAGATAAGTATCTAAGTAAAGAATTCAAGTACACCTGTGTACAACCACGGGTATACAGGTATGCAAACATAATTATCGATTATGTATTAGTTAACGACGTACTATATTTGACTGATTGCCTCACACATAAGGAGATGAAAAGAACGTTTAAAAACACTTCGAGGTATTTCTTAAAATTAACATCGTGGCTCTGATAATTTCTGTGTGAACAGTCTGTCTACATACATGTATGTATGTATGTATGTATGTATGTATGTGTGCGTGTGTGCGTATATGTGTGCGTGTGGAGGGGCAGATGGATAAATAAGTGTCTAATTTTAAATTCTGTGTGCATGCAAGGAGCGATGAAAAGATAAAAACTCAACCTTATATTAAAGAAGCGACCATAAAACAGTTAGAAGACTGCGCATGCGCACTCGCCTCTTCACTTATATAATGTATTTCAAACAGTTGAATCTTCAAATGAATATAACTATAAAAAAAACAAAGAAATGCTCAACACTCAATAAGCTAAACTATATCAGTTTATTGTTTACTCATTCTCTAATCATTCTTCCATCTCTAAAATGGTAAAATAAAACGTAGAGAAGAGAGAGAGAGAGAGAGAGAGAGAGAGAGAGAGAGAGAGAGAGAGAGAGAGAGAGAGAGAGTTACTCTGATGCTTCGGCCCGAAGTGTTTTGTTTGATACATTTTTGCAGTCCACCGACGCCATCTTGGTGGAGATCTGCCGACCCACAGCACAAAGCAACATCTTTGTTCTGTAAACATAATCCCTATCTTGATTATCTATAAACTTTATTTTTGATTTCTTTTTTATTTCCTTCTGTTTTTGTATTTCTCTTGTTTTTTTTTAAATTTTATTTTTCCTTTTTTTTTCTGTCTATTTCTTTCCAATTTTATTTTTCACTATCTAAACAAACAACATGAATAATATTCACCAAGCCAAACTTAGTTTTGCACAGGGCTAAATAGGGTGCGAGGGAAAAGCGGGAGGAGCGTTAGAAATGCCCGTTAGAAGGATTGCATTCCATCAGTCTTTCGAGTAGAGACTATCTGCCTGCCGTGAAAATCAGCTTTCGAAA
>CM042143.1:91363692-91383692 GCA_023376005.1 Doryteuthis pealeii | reverse complement strand
GCAAACTATACATAAATCAATAATACCGGGCATGTGCTTATTGAAATTGTTTTAACAAACAATGTAGACCGTTTAATGTTGCATACTTAATTCCTATATATAATACAGGGTTATTCTTTATTCTATGCATTAATGATTTTGACTATAGATTAAATAGTCATTGATAAACATATGCAATTCCTGAGGGTATTGTGAATATAAGCAGTGATGACAATAAAAATAATTGATAAGACACAACAAAACAGCAAATGTAGAGTGTAAGGTGACAGAGATAAGACCATTAACCATGTATTATGCGAATGTAGCAAATTAGCACAACGAGAATACGAAGCTAGGCATGACTGGGTTGGGAAGATCCACTGGGAATTATGCAAAAAAAAAAAAATTGACCATACAACAAAATGGTATATACATAAACCAGAAGTTATTCTTGAGAAGGAAACGCATAAAATAACTCTGGGATTTTAAAATTAAGACGGTCACCTTATCCTAGCTAGAAGACGAGACCTAGTATTGATAAAAAAAAAAAAATAAAAAAAAGAGAACTTGTCTTCTGGTAGATTTTGCAGTTCCAGTAGATCACAGGCCGATCACTGAGTGAAAGTGAAAGAAAGCGAAAAGATAACAAATACCTGGACCTTGCCAGAGAACGGAAAAGGCTGTGGAATATGAGGGTGAAAGTGATACCAATTGTAGTTGATGCCCTAGGAACGGTCCCCCCAAAATAGGGAAAAGACTGGAGGAACTGGAAATCAGAGGAAGGACTGAGACAATCCAGAAAACAACATTGCTGAAATCAGCTAGAATACTCAGAAGAGTCCTGGAGACCTGAGGAGACTTGTCCCTCAGACTACGGCAAAAGACCATCAGCTAATGCTGGTCGAAAAAAACTAATAATAATAATAATAATAATAAAAATAATAAAAGTAAAGCGGGCGGAGTGGCCTATTGCCAATATCAGCCCGACAGCAAGGGAGTCTATCCCCAGTTCGGTAGCGCTAGACCAAGGAAATTATTTTTGCTGTGGTGGGGCGGCACATCTATCGTCAGCTCCCCACTTTACCACACAGTTCAGATTATCGAATATGTGCTACTCATGCTCTGAGTTTGCGGTGAACGGTATCGAAACAGGGACCTTGAGATTCCTAGGTGGGTGCTCAACCGACCGAGCTAAACCGGCCCCATTAAATATAAATTGATAAACCTACGCAATTTCTGATGGTATTGTGACACAAACAGTGACGTAGTTTCCGTTACAGACAGACATCGAATCTTCATAATGATGATGATAATGATAATAATAATAATGATAATAATAATAATATATATTTTTATATAAGTATATATATGTAGACAAACAGATATATGAGAGTTAATTTGATATTATGAAAATAATATATGTGCATTGGAGATAAATATGAAGAAGGAAGCTAAATGAATAAGTAGATAAAGACAAAACTAAGTGAGATGAAAATTGAAGAAAACTGATAAAATAAAGGAATAAATGTGACATGTTTGGAAAACACAAAAGACAAAACCAATCGAATAAAGTTGCTGAATCGACAAGAATGTCTATCAACAAAAGCCTTATTCAGTTTCATAAGCGTCATATCTGTACGGATTATTTCTCTTTAGGAGATTTTCCAATAATGACACAAACTGATAGCATTTTAAGGGTGAAAGATTGTTTTTCAGTGCAAATCGCCAGAAAACATGGCCGCCGTTTTCCTTTCTTATCTCTTCTTCTTCCCGCCATTTCTTTAGTCAATCACTCTCGTCTTTTTTTTTTATTATTAATATTCCGTTTGGCTAAGCATGGCATAAGGACACGTACAGAGTCTAGGAATAGGAAACATATGTTAGAGTCAATCTGTCTCGAAAATGAATCGTGGAAACGCTGAGTTAGAAGATCCCGTTCTGAATTCAGTGATAAAAAAATAAGGTCGGTCAAGTGACCTATTGTCGTTATCAGCTGGACAACAAAGGAGGCTATCCCTTTTTTGTTAGCTCTAGATCAAGGAGTTTGTGGAGTGCTACACCAACCGTCAGCTCACAGGTGCTTTACCCCACAGATCAGATTACCCAAGCTGTGCTACTCCCGATACGGCTCGAGACGAAAAGCAGATAGATGACATAACAGAGAACTTGAGAATCACTATTTAACGATACGAACACCTACACCGAGTAAGGATTCTTTTCGTTTGGATTAAAACTTAAATCTCATTGAGAAATATCAAAATATTAGTCTCGTTATGTAATTTAACACATATATTAAGGTTATTGTTGATATTTACAATTCTTGACCGTGTCTGACACAAGGCCAAAAAATGTGAATCTGTCAGAAATATCTTTAAGTAAATGATGAATGATCTATATATTAATACTCGTGTTCCGTAATTGTACGACTGTTATCATCTTGCAAAACCTTCTGGTTAAAAATGAGACCCTCCAAGTCAAAAGTACATCCCTACTATTTAGCAATAGCTATTAAGTAAACATTTCAAACGTTGTAATAATCAAATAATCATACTGTGGTATATCCACAGATCCTGCTGCTGTATAGCTGTCTCTTTACATACGTATAGTATTGTATAGTTTACTTTATCTTGTAGAATCGTATCTTGGCTAGACTGAGTATCTCTTCTAACTTAAGATTCTGGGCTGGCTTCTTAGGATCTGTCTGAGACGTCATGTGTTGTTTGTTCTTAGTAACAACACAAGACATTACTTTGTTTTTTTGTGAGCTCAAATGTACATTATTTCTTTTTAGATCCGGATCTACAATCACGCGTGTGAGAATTAAGCTACTTGAACGAGAGGTGCTATTGCATCCTTCTCATTCATCGGTCAACCAGAAACTGATTATCTACAATTCAAATTCGCGAAGTGTAGGTCAAAAACCGTACTAAGGGATGTCAATCAAAATCCCCCGGACTTCAGTTACCATTAATTTTAATTCAAATAAATATATTACACTAACCGAGCATAATTAACAGGAAACCCATCACTTATGCAACACTACTAGTGTATATTAAGGGAGCTAAAATCTTATTGATTGTGTGAATTTGATAGAATCGTATCACCTGTTTATGTTCGCGTAGAAACACTTCAGTTTTTTTCTGTATCACTGTTACCGGTTCCGTAACCTGTTTTTTGGCCGTGGAGGCGTTACTAATGTAACGTGTCTTGTGTATGAATTTAGAGTTTTCTTTCTAGACCGGTTGCCCTACCAAAGTTAAAGATACTTAAGGACGGCATCCCGGAGGCTGAGCAGTCCAATACATACAACAAACAACTTTGGCGCTTACTTAAGCTAGACGGGTAGTTAGGGAGCTCCCCCCCACCAACTATCAATCGGCTAGTCACATCAAGACCTAGCGCCAATATAATTGTCCCTATCCCATTACCCTTATGGCAAACCCCCAACCATCTTTATCATATTTATATTTGCCAACCTCTCCGCACGAGCAGGATGCGACACAAGGTCAATTTCTTAAGCGGAGTTCAACATGTTTGAATTCAGAGTTTTCCTTCTCCTAGACCGATTGCCTAACCAAGGTCAAAGAGCCCAGTATGCCCAACTATTTATCCATAGCTGGAGGGAGAGTAGGATTCATACCTTTCCCAAGGGTATTAACGCTAAGTGAAATGCAATTACCACATTCAGGATTTGAACTCGGAGCGACGAGTCCATTTCCCATGACATTAACATATATGTGTTAGAAGGCGGTGGCTGAGGGTCTAGTGTCCTGGGTATGACGTTAAACTGCATCTAGTGATGAAGTTCCAATTCTGGAGTTCTGGAGAATGTAGAGTACCCCTTTATTACCATTGCGCCCCGGTCCACAATGACCCCGACTGCTAGAACTTGTTAGGGTCCCATCTATGCATAGATAATGAGTTAAAATGGGATTAAAGAAATTGATTACCCAACAAAAATGAATCAAACAAAATGTCTTCGGAATAAAATAACCCAACGAGGATTGACATGCCGTATTATTCCAACCAACCAGCCAGCCAACTATCCAACCAACCAGCCAACCAACCAACGTTAACCAAAGTTAAAGAATCCCGTTTGCTCTACTATTTTACCTATAGTTGGAGGGAGAATAGTTAGATTCATATTTTTCCGAAGGGTATTAACTCTATGGGAAATACAAACAGCCTCGCCCGTGTATAAATAAAGAGTATATAATCTGTTTAAACGCACGTGTTTTAAACAAGATGGAGACATCTCCACACAGGATAGTAATTCTCGGAAATTAGTAGACCATTTCACATACCTAGGTAGTAATATCCCATCTACAGAAAGGGATGTCAATGCACGCATAAGAAAGGCATCAACTGATATAGACATATTATCGATCATATGGAATTTTGATCTCCCTGATAGGATAAAGCAAGAATTCTTCCCATCTTTAGCCGAGTCAGTGCCACTGTATGGATCCACCATTGGTACCCTTATGAAACGCCTAGAGAAAAGGGTAGATGGAAACCTCCCAAGGATGATATCTAAAACAAATTCTGGAAGCAGCACCCCTCAAAAATGCAATTGTACGGACACTTACCCCCCATCACACAAATCATCCAAATAAGACAAACAAGAAATGTCAGATACTGCAGTCGACCCAAGGACGAACTCATAAGTGACATTCTCCTGTGGTCACCTACACACTGCATACCAGTGTAGGCCGACCAGCTGAAAACCTACATCAATCAGCTCTGTACAAATTCTGGATGCCGTGCAGAAGACCTGCCAGGTAAGATGAACGATAAGGACAATTGGCGAGAGGAATAGTCATGGAATTCATTCTGTCAGCCAACCTGATGCTCGTTGGTTGGTTGGATTTTACGGCATATCAACACTTGTTTGGTTATCTTATATCGAAGACGTTTTATTTTATTCATTCTTGATGGGTATTCAATTTTTTAAACTTATTTTTAAAGACATTTTCCAAACTAATTTTCGTCTATTTAACCCATAGGTGGGACTCTTACAGGTTCTACCACTCCGAGTCAGAGTGTATCCCGGGAGTAATAAATATGAAGAGGTACTCCACATTCTCTGGAACTCCAGAATTGGAACTATTCAATTTTTTTTCAAACTAAATTTTTTTAAACACATTTTTATGAGACTCATTTAAAAAAAAATTAAACCATAGATGGTACCCTACCTGGTACTACCACTCCGGGTCAGAGTGGACATGGGAATTAGGGCGATGAAGGGGTACTCCATACTTCTCAGATCTCCAGAATTAAAACTTCACCACTAGATTCAGTTTAATGTCATACCCAGGATACTATTACGACATAAAAAAGTTTAGAAAACTTAACAGCCTCGAGAAAGTTGAGCTGTTTCAGGTTCGACTTTTTATCTAAATTCAAATTGAGATTTTTTTTTCAGAATATTTTCATTATCTTTTTCCTGTTGAAATCCATCTGTAGCAGTGATACCACCACAGTCTAGAAGAAGTGTCACTTTAACTTGTTGGTGAGAACTGATTTCCATATAATTGATAATCTGTTTATAGTAAAACCATGCCTTCCCTTTGCTTGCATTAACATCGCTTTCTGTGGATGAGATATTATTACCTAGGTACGTGAATTGTACTACTGGCTTTAGACGCTTACCGTCGAGTGTGGAGATGTCTCCTTTCTTTTTTAAACATATTAACTCTGTTTTATCGGATTTCACATAGAGACGGATGTTCCGTGCTGCCATCTGTAGGCAATGTAGCAGGAATTCGGCTTGTTCAGGTGTATTTGCAAGAAGCGCTAAGTCATCTGCGTAGTCCGTAATAGTCTGTGTGGGATATTGCCTGCTTCTTGCCTTTTTTTAGTGTGAGGCTTTTCTCTTTTATGGGATCTAATGATGTTCGAAGTACATACTCTAGGCATATTATAGATATATATGGTGTTAAGGCATCTCCTTGTGGGACTCCAGCGACTTTGTCAAAGAAGTCTGTATCACCGTAAGGTGAGCGTATCATTGCTTTAGTGTCTTTGTAAAGCATCATTATAGCGGTAACTGTTTCTTTGGGGAGACCGTGTGCTAGTAGTATTTGCTCCATTTTCCTTCTGTGTATGGAGTCGTTAAGATGGAGTGCTTATTTTTTTATTTCAATATATATGCATATTTTCTTGGCATTTTCTCGCGTATGGTAACGTATGATTGTACAGTAGGGTAGGTCAATTTTGGGAGTGTAACGTCCCCCATGTGACGAAAGTTGCAAATTAATATGAATAATTACCACACAAAATATTTTTCGTCAAAACTTCGCCTTCGTTTGAGGAAATAGATTTCAATCTTTTAAAATGTTATCACTGTTACAGCTTAATTATTAGGTAAAAAACAGCATATCAAAGGTATCGGTGGTGATGGGGGACATATTTTTAATTTGAATTCTAGTTATAGTATTTCATTCGTTTCATTTAAAATGACAACCTTTTCTGTTTTAAATATTGAAGTTGCTAAATTTTCTAATTTCTAGACTAAATGTTGCGAAAACGAGGATTTTGGGCAGATTTTAGTAGACAATCTTTGATGCTAATTCCTCAAACAATGGCGCAAGTAAGAGATTTAATTTTTGGTATTAGTTTTTATTATACCAACACTCAATCAACTATTGCTGTTTGATAGAATTTGAGGTAAAAAAAAATGAAAAATCAACCTGCACTAATGTGCAACAATCGAAACAATTCTACTCACGACACAACGTCAATGAAAGAAAATGATTGAAAGAAAGTGACCTTTCATTTAATAATTTTTCATTAAAGTTAAAGTTGTTTAGTGTTAATATATGTTGCAATATTGTTCTCATTGTTTCTGTATTTTGTTCTTTTATGGTTTTATTGTCTCGAATTTCATTTTTAAACCTGTTATTTCTTTGTCATTGTTGATATTAGAATATAAAGATTTAATATTCATTATGGCAGGGCTTGTACTTTAGGCTATCGTTTTAATGTTATTAAATTTATTTAAGAAATCTTTTGTGTCGCATATGTTGGATTTCCCTTTCTTCGATAAAAGTTTTATAGAATGATCAACCTACTCTCTTTAATAGGGTGTCAGTCAAGGAGATTATTCTTCTTAGTGGATTATTTTTTTTCTTCTGTATTTTAGAGATTAAATAAAAATGAACTGGTTTGGAGTTTACGAGTTTAAGTGCTTTTCATATTGTTTTTGTCGATCATCAGTTTGAGAATGCATTTCTTTTAGTGTATTAACTTGAGGAATAAAGCAATTTTCAGTCCAATTTTTAGCTCAATAACAATGAACATGTGGTGTAATAGTTAAAGTCATGGGAAATGGATCTCGTCGCCCCGAGTTCAAATCCTGGACGTGGTAATTGCATTTCACTTAGCTAAATACCCCTGGGAAAGGTATGCATCCTACTCTCCTTCCAGCTATGGATAAATAGTAGGGCAGACTGGGCTCTTTAACCTTGGTTAGGCAACCAGTCTAGGAGAAGGAAAACTCTGAATTCAAACCTGTTGAATTCCGCTTAAGAAATTGACCTTGTGTCACATCCTGCTCGTGTGGAGGGGTTAGTAAATGTATAATAATGTTTACACTCACACTTAACATAAGCATTCTAATTTCTCAAGGGAGATAACTAAATGTTAACTATAGAGTACTTCCCCTTATCTATTTTCTTTTTAGCAATTAATTATATAAATTCAATTAATTATATAAATGTAATTCGGTAGAGCGTCGGACAAGGAACCACAAGGTTCCGGGTTCGATACCGGCCCTCGCCAACTCAGCGAATGAATAGCACAGGGATTAGTGCGGTAAAGGGATGGGCTGATGATAGGTGTGGCGCTCTACCTCAGACGCCCAAAACAATTTCATTGGTCTGGCGCTAGTGAAAAGGGGATAGACCCCCTTGCTGTCTGGCTGATACCGACTTTAGGCCATCCCGACAACGATTTTACTTATATATATATATATATATATATATATATATATATATATATATATTACGAGTTTAAGTACTTTTCCTATTGTTTGTTATCGATCATCAGTTCTAGAATGCATTTTCTTGGGTAAGTTTCTATTATTACGTATTATACAGGACAAATTACGGCAATTAATTTTCACTATATACTTTTCACTATTTATTTTATCATATACTAGAAGCAGCTACCCAGTATCTCCTGGGTAGAGGGGAGGACAAAAAACCTCGTGTATTGATTTGTTTACTTTTGAGCTTTACAAATGCTGGATAATTCTAAGTAGAATTTCAATAATATTTATATATATATATTTAATTTTTGAATATCTTCGAATATACATCAAATCTTTATGATTTTTGCACAAAAAACAAGAGCTAGTGATATTTGATGTGTATATATATTTATTTTGTCATTGATCTTTTTTTATTTTCATAGTTTCATCTGGACATACATACATACACACCAACTGCCCTTTAAATATGTATAGATAAATATATTAATACGTTTCCGATCGTTATCATCTTGCAACGCCCTATGGCTAAAAATGAGATCGTCCTACATGAAATTCAAAAATGTAAATCCTGATTATCTGGAGTCACTTATTCGCCAAATTCTTATTTCTTATGAATGTCGTCTCTTCAGTTAAATAATGAACCATTCCATTTTTATTATAAAAATTAAAAGGAAGAAGAAGGACATGCTACACGGAAAAATATAATAAGAGAGAGAGAGAGAGAGAGAGAGAGAGAGAGAGAGAGAGAGAGAGAGAGAGAGAGAGATGGAAAAAATCTCTTTCAATCGAACACAATGAAAAGATGAAAAGAATGAAAAAAATAAAAAAGATTGAGAGAGAGAGAGAGAGAGAGAGAGAGAAGAGAGAGAGAGAGAGAGAGAGAGAGAGAGAGAGAGAGAGAGAGAGATATTTGTATACTTTTTACATATTGAACTATTTCGCAATAGCTCTTAAGTAAAACATATCAAACGTTGTAATAATTGAGTCATCATACTGTGGTATATCCAAAGGTCCTGGTAGTGATAATTAATTGCCCAATAGATAAATTAATTAGAAATGTATACTACGTTTCAAAGTGAAATATTCTTTATATACAGTAGGGTTGGTAGATTTTTCACTTTTTTAAAAATATCAAATTTCAGTAAACACCAAAAGTGTATTGGTCTATTAAGTACTGATAACAAAATATAGATCTTTAACTTGTATTAATTTTTGAGGAAATAGCATTAAAGATCGCAGACAAAAATGCACTGAAAGATTCCTCGGTTTTGCAATAATGGGGGGGGGGGGTCATATTTTCGATTTGAACTTTAGTTATAATTTCATCATCTAATTTCATTTTGGCAAAATAAAATGACAACATTCCCTGGTTTAGATACTGAAATTGTTAGATTTTCTGATCAATTATTAGGCCAAATTTTGCAAAACCAAGGATTTTTCAGTGCATTTTTGTATACGATCTTTAATGCCATTTCCTCAAAAATGTGACAGCAAATCTCCTCAGGTCTCCAGGACTCTTCGGAGTATTCTAGCCGATATTAACAATACTGTTGTTTGGATGGTCTAGATTCTTCCTCTAATTTTCAGTTCACCAAAATTCTTTATCAGACCCTTGGAGACCGTTCCAAGGGCATCAATCACAATTGGCATGACATTTGCCTTCGTGTTCCACAGTTTTCTCAGTTCTCTAGCAAGGTCCAAGTATTTCTCTGTCGTTTCGTTTTCTTTCGCTTTCACTAGGTCTGGTCTCCTGGTCGGGATTAGGTGATTCATTTGTATCTCAAATCCCAAAGAATTTTATGCATCTCATTTTCTATGACAGATTCAGGTTTGTGCATAGAATTGGTTGCATGATGAAAATTGAGTTTTTTGCACAATTCCCAGTCGATCACCTTTCCCACCCAGGCGTACCTAGTCTTGTGCGAGTTAGCTGTATTCGCTTATTATATGCTTAACCACACATCATACACTTAGTATTCTGGTGCATCTTATCTATTTTTGCTTTTATATTTGTTTTTATAGCATTGTCTTGTGCTGCGATTATAAGACATTCAGTTCCTCTCTTGAGGCTTCCCCTTCTTAGCCATGCCCATGTCTTCTGATGAGATATCTCTTCAGTTTGTCGCTTGAAGTATAGTTGTTTTTCTTCCCATTTTTGTATTCTTGTTTTGCTATATTTGTGCTAGTCCATATGTTGCAATTCTTTTTTCTGGCTACTGCAATTATTATTATTATTTGAGTTTCACATCAGTGTTAGCTGATGGTCTTTCACTGGAGTCTGAGTAGGTCTCCAGGACTCTTTTCTGGCAGATTGCAGCAGTGCAGTAATGGTTTCATCCTATATCCAAAAGGTATAACGTTCTCTGGCAAGGTCCAGATATTTGTCGTGATCCGCTGGCACTGCAAAATCCACCAGTTGACAAGTTCTTTCTTTTTTGTTAATGGTCTGGTCTTCTTGCTGGGATAAGGTGATCCGTTTTAATTTCAAAGTCCCAGAGAATTATTATTATTAGCAAAATAAAAAAACGGCCTCCGGGCGATGTAAAAATGAATTTTTGAAAGATATTGCCTGAGGGTGTGGGATTTAAAAATTCATTGTTAGAGAGTTTGTACCCTAAGTAAGTAAAATATTCAAATTCATTAAAGGAGTAAAAAATAAAACAATTTGAAATGGAAATTTTGTTCTGATAACTTTAAATATATATCAAAATAAAACAAACTATATATAAATATATAATACCGGGCATGTATTTATTAAAACTTGTTTAAAAAAAAACAACAATGAGGATCGTCTAATGTTGCATGCTCAAATTTTGAGTGTATTTATTCTATGTTATGACGATTTTGTATCATGTGACGTAAGCAGTGACGTAGTTTTTGTTACAGACAAATAAAGGGAAAATCTCCATTATTATTATTATTATTATTATTTTATTATTATTATTATTATTATTATTATAATGATAATAATAATGATAATGTATGTATTTGTATGTATGTATGTATATATTTATATATATGTATTCATTTAAAAAAAAAATTTTTCCCTCTTATACAACATTGCATTTTTTTCACTCCAGACCATCGGACATACCTTGAGAAAGGGTGAATGTTCACCCGAAATATCGGAATAGATTAAACCAGAAACAGAGTAACGGTTGAATATATAAAAAATCTGATTTTTGTTCTGTTTTTCTTGTTTTTGTTCTTATTTCCAATGCTTTAAAAAGACCAAACAAACAACGTTCACAAGAACATAACACATATTATATATATATATATAATATATATATATATATATATATATATATATATATATAATATTATTTTTTGCTTGAAGGCAATTACAATGCATGTATCGCATAAAATTCGATACTTTTTTTTATAAAGAAAATGAAAGTTCATTTTCTATATAAAAAAAGGATCAAATTTTATGCGATACATGCATTGTAATTGCCTTCAAGCAAAAATATAATATATACTTTATCAACAATGCTTCTAAAAAAACAAACATCCAAAAATCTTATATATATATATATAAAATCTCAGATAAAATATTATGGTACTAATTTACCGATACTAAAGTTTCATGAGTATTACACAATCCTTAGACGGTTAATTATAGAAAAGCGATGCCTGTTCCCGAGATAGAATATTATTACGCAAGGTTTATATAAAAAAATGGAATAACATGCCGAGGCCTTAATGCACGCGGTGTCCAGATGTAAAATAAATAAATAAATAAATGGAGTTATATAAAATATGGGATTAATTAGAGTCACCTACAACCTGACCCTAAATAATTCAATATTTTATATTCTTCTGTTAATTTAATTTTTTTAAATTCTTTTTTTTACATCTGGACACAGCATGCATTAAATAAATGTTTTTTTTTTTTAAATATAAGTCTTGCGTAATAATATTGTATCACGTGAATACGCATCACGTTATACAAACGCTGGACGAGTTACTTTTCGATATTTAACCGTCTGAGGATTGCCTAATGTGCATGAAAGTTTAGTAACGGTAAATTAATACCATAATATCTTATTTGAGATTTAAATCTGCTCTGCCAATTTAGCATTGCACAATTTTGTATGCACACACACTTTTCATATTTTGTATTCTCCATTATACACACACACACACACACACACACACACACACACACACACACACAGAGGGTGCGGCATAAGTAACGCCCTTTGTTTAAGTGGAACAAAATTAAACAAATTTGATAGTACAATTGAACTAATTTTACTTTGTTCCTATGTTAATTTCATGGTTGTATAAAATATCTGGAAAAAAAATGAAGATTTAGCAAATTAATTAAAAATAATAAAGAAAATATACATTGATGAATTTAAAGGGGCGTTACTTATGCCGCGCCCTGTATGCGCGCGCGCACACACACAAACACACACACACACACACACACACACACATATATATAAATTTATTGTTTCACCATCCAGTCAAGAGAATGCAATTCCTAGCCTTCTAACTTCTAAGCAATATATTCATTGATAATTTTTGTTGCTGATATCTTGAAATTCTTATGACGACTGACCAGACAAAACCGCCTACCTCAGGGGCGGGGGCGATAAATTTAGGTACCAGACATGTATGCCGAAATGGGTGTCCCTTAAGGAAAATTGTGATATTGTATTAAGTTCCTGGTACCTATTACATAAGCAGATTATTTACTATCCAGATGTAGATATAATATAAATAATTTATCTATATATCCAGATAAGAATAATTTATTAGAATTAGAATAACTAGCAAAAGTATGCGCCCGCTATGCGCTAGTCAAGTTTTAATGTAATAAACTATTATTGAATTAGAAAGACTAAGGAATTAAATAAGAACGAATATAATAATATTACACTTATTTTAATTGATTTCTATATAAATTTTTATATAGGATTACTTTTAATACGCTTGAGAATAACATAATAGTATTAGAAACAGTAACAGAAAATAATTATTTATTAAACCCAGTTTTGTTAAAATCATTATGCAAATTATTCCCACCATATACTATGTAAATCTTTATTCCATATATATATATATATATATATATATATATATATATATATATATATATATATATATGGTTTTAAATGAATTGATAGAGACATTGTTGAAAAATAAGATGCTAATAAAGATTGAATGATGACTATTTCATAATCGCTGATAATATAACTTGAATAACGAAGAAAACCGTGATGTCACTGGTGACGTCGTTTCGGTTATAGTCAGACAGTTACATAATCTCCATTATAACAAGATTTTAAGTACAATCATTTAATTACAAAAAATACTTATAGTATCGGATACACGCTTGGTTACCTCATTTTAGGAATGCGCCAACTTTAGAGGTGCCAAGTTATTTTTACAATATCAGAATTTTCCTCTTTTTCATGATATATGTCCGGTACTTTGACTCTCCTGTCTACCCACCACCCCCGCTTGTTGCGTCACATTTGAAACTAGTGAGAACATAAGGAATTGTCACGCTGCTCATATGTTGACTGCTATATCCCCGCCTTGTCATGTAAGATGCGCAGACTGTACCTCTGCTGAAGGGTATGATACCCATCTCAATGTGTCTACCTGTTGGCCGTGGGTGGTGACCCGTAATGCCCGAGGACAGGATCATGGTGGCTGAGCGGTCTGTGATTCGGATACAAAGTGTTACTGTGGTATGCAACACTTCACTTCGGCCCTTACCGACGGGTTAGCTCAGTCGGTAGAGCGTTCGGCTAGAAACCGCATGGTTCCTAGTTCGATTCCGGTCCTCGCCAACTCAGCGTATAAGTAGCACAGGGATCTGTGCGGTAAAGTAAGGAGCTGATGGTAGGTGTGGCACTCCACCTCAGATGCCAAAACAATCTCCTTGGTCTAGCGCTAGTGAAAAGGGGATATACTCCCTCGCTGATTGGCTGATACCGACTTCAGGCCACCCCGACGACTTTACTTTATATATATATATATATATATATATATATATATATATATATATATATATAAAAGGATTTGGTATTAAACAACCCAAATGGGTTGATATGCCATATAACCAACCAACCAACCAACCAACCAGCTTCTTTGTCTAGAAAAAAGCGTTTCTTTACCAAAGGGTTAGAGAAAATAATAGTCGGAGTATGAATCAGGGTAAAAATATTGGAGCGAATTCTTCAGAGATATAATTACAATATATAGTCTTACGTAGCAAAGGGGCACAATTATCAACGTAACATAAGCCTCTGGTAAAGTAGGTGTGGCAATTTATCTGTTAAATTATCAGTGCACTTAGCAGATTGCAAGAGTTCGTGTCTCGGGGCGGGCACCTGGACTCTAATAACCCTGACAATTAGACTTGGAATAGGCTATAAAAACATTCCTTTTTTTAAAGAATTTGATCAATTGTTTGTTTGGGTTCTAAATTGGGAATTGAAGAAATATCTGTTCAATTGTTTGTATGCAATCTAAGAAATAATTTGTTTGGTGCAAAATAGACTCGGTGATATAAACAAGTGTTTTTGTTTATTTATTTAAAGGCATATCAACCTTCGTAGGGTATTAATGCCAAATGCAAAAAAAAGTAGTGGTACTATTCAACCCAGAGTGGGTGTCCTGTGTATGACGTTAAACTGCCTGTAATGGTGAAGCTCCAATTTTGGAGCTCTGGGGAGTGTAGAGCCCCCCTTCATCGCCATTACTCCCATGTCCACTCTGACTCGGAGTGGTAGTACCTGTTAGGGTTCCATCTATGGATTAAATAGATTAGAAATTGAGTTTAAAATGTATTTAGAAAATTGAGTACCCATCAAGAATGAATGATTAAAATGTCTTCCGCGTGAAATAACCCAACAAGGGTTGACATGCCGTAAAATCCAACAAACCAACCAACCTTTGTGGGTTACTAAATGCCAAAGCCATCCTTGCTAAAGAACAGTAGTGGTACTATTCAATCTATAACTGGGGATAAGAGGGGTCCATACCTTTCCCAAGGGTATTAGCCCGAGCGTGAACGTAATAACGAGACTGGAGTGCGAACTCGCCTACTCCGATGTCGCAGTCCAGCACGTTAACTACATGAGGATACTATTCAGAACCATTTACGGAATGAAAAATATAATAAATGGGGGGCGCATGGTGTAATGGTTATCGTCAAGAAAGAGACATGGTGAGAGGAGTTCAAATCCTGGACGAGGTTGTTTGTATTTCACATAGCGCTAATACCATTAGGAAAGGTATGAACCCAATTATTCTCCCTTCCAACTATGGCTAAATAGTTAGGTAGACTGGGATCTTTAACCTTAGTTAGGAGATCAGTCTAGGAGAAAGAAAACACTGAATTCAAACCTGTTAAACCCCACTTAAGAAATTGAACTTGCCACGTCCTACTTATGCAGAGAGGATGGTATATATATATATATATATATATATATATGTTGGCATATTTTATATATGTGTGCTACAATTCACCACCTAAATTTATAGGCTGGGCGAAGTCAGGTGGTCTATTCCTTCACCAATCAGCAGATATAATGCGTGGCTAGTTGACTACTTAATCACTGATACTGACAGATGTCCATTTGCAATCATTGACGAAGGAACTTACAACCAAAGGATTCTTTACCAAGGATTTCTGCTGGACAAGTGCTCTTGCTTGAAGCCTAAAGGATGGCCAATAAAATTGTAACAATATATATATATATATATATATATATATATATATATATATATATATATATATAATTCTTATAGCTTAAGATAACGGAATACTTATATTGTAGTATGTATTCACCCAACCTCTCAGTCATGGGCAGGGCGTGACAAAGGGTATTTTTTAAGCGGACTACAACCTGTTTTTTAATTGAGAGTTTTTCTTCTCTTAGACTAGTTGCCTAAACTAAGACAAGATAACCCATCTGACCTGCTTAGTTATCCACAGAAATGGATCTTGCCTTTGACCAAGGACATTAGCGTCACGTGAAACGCAAAGAGCCTCGTCCAGGATTCGAATTCGGATCACCGATACCATTTCCTAAAACGATAATCGTTCTGCTATGTGGGCCAGGAAACTAAAGGTGAACGCGTTTATGTATGAAATCCTCTTCTGGAAGGCGGGATTGTCGAATAGAATAAACTGACCGTTTTCCTTGCAGACGGGTAGGACCCCTTACAAAAAGGGGTGTCCTGTGTACTGCAGCTGAAAGTGAATTCTACTTCTGGGTACAATGTAGAGCCCTAGTTCATTGACATTACTACCAGGTTAAATTACTTAGGGTAAACGGGCGGTTGGAGAGGCCTCCTCCGATCAATCAGCTAGACTTGTCAAGCCCTAGCACTTACATAATAATTTCAACCTATTGCCCTTATGGCAAGCCTCAAGCCTTTTTATCATATACGTATTAGAAAGCAATGACTGAGGGTCTTAGTGTCCTAGGTATGACGTTAAACTCTATCTGATTGTGAAATTCCAATTCTGGAGTTCCAGGGAATGTGGAGTACCTCTTCTTCTTTATTACTCACGGGTACACTCTGGCCCGGAGTGGTAGAACCTGTAAGGGTCCCAGCTATGGGTTAAATAGACGAAAATTAGATTAGAAAATGATTTAAAAAATGAGTTTAAAAAATTGAATACCCATCACGAATGACTAAAACAAAACGTCTTCGGCATAAAATAACTCAACAAGGGTTGACATGCCGTAAAATCCATCCAACCAACCAAGCAGGTTAAAGAGCCCAGTCGATAGTACTATTTACCCATACCTTGGTGGGGATAGTTGGATTCTATATCTTTCTCAATGGTATTATAAATATTTTTCGTTTTAGATAAGAGAGAAGTGGGAAGAGAGAGATGGAAGAGTAAAAAAAAAAGAAGTTATAATTTCTTCTAGAAAAAATGTATATTTATATTATGGACCTCTTTGGATTCGCAATAGTTTCAGATAGAAATTGCTGTGTTTACAACATGTGTTTAATGACTAGTAAGACCGAGAAACAACAACAATGAATCCAGTAGTTTTGAATATGGAATAATGAAAAAAAAAAAAAAAAAAAAAAAAGAAAGGAAAAAAATTTCAGATAACAGGAAGGATGTATATGTGACAAAGAATAAGAGATAAAAATATATGTACCTTTTTAAAAATTTTATCTTGATTTTATCGACGTCTAAAATTACGTAAAGGGTTTTTTGCCACACTCTTTGGTAAAAAAATGTAAACAGATCTTTGAAATCTTTTTTTTTTTTAATAATTGACATAAAAATAGTTTTGCTGTCAAAATTCAAATAAATGTTGCTTTTAATAAAACTGAGTTTCAAACAGTTAAATCAACATTAATTCGAATATTTAAGGTTTTTCTTTGGGGCGGGAGGGATGAAAAAATTTTTGTTTTGTTTTATGACAAACGATAATCAAAACAGAACGTTTTTTCCATCGCATAACAGAATATAAATTATCAATTAATATCAGTAAGATTATATTATGATCTTATTAATATTAATTGATAATTTTATTGCATAATATCAAATTTAACTACATAACATTCTTTTATTTAAAAAAAAGATCCTGTGTCATTGAATCTGAAAAAAAAAGAAAAGAAAAGAAAAAAGAAACATTGTGTATAAGCATGATATTTCTTGTTTGTAGATAATTTTCTCGTAAAACTCTATACGTTAGATAACTTTAAGTATATCTTAAAATAAAACAAACTATATATGAATCAATAATACATTATGTATGTATTTATTAAAACTTATTTTAACAATGTAGACCGTTTAATGCTGCATACTTAATTTCCGAGTTTATATAATTCACAGTTATATCTTATTCTATGTATTAATGATTTTGATAATGAATTAAATACTCATTGATAAACTTAGGCAATTCCTGTGGGTAATGTGACATAATCAGTGATGTAGTTTCGGTTACAGACTGGCAGATGCCGAATCTCCATTATAATAAGGTCTGTAGGTTATATATTTATTTAAGAAACGAACTCACTGTGAATGGCCTGAGAAACTAACTTGTCTAAATTCACTTCCCTCCTAGCTGTTTTTGAAATTCTCTTATTGTTTACCAAATTCCAGCGATCGTTAATTTGCTTTTAGGTAACAACCTTCTCCTCGGGTTTTCCAAAAGCAATAAAACCTTCAGAATTGAAATAAAAGGAATGGTTTGAGACACGTCGAAATTTAGTGCTTCGTCTTATTTCGACTTGATAAGGATTTTCTAATGGATTCTCTTTTTCTCTTTTTTTTTCTTGACGAAATGAAAAAAAATCTACTTAGTAAACAAATAAGATAAACCACACACACACACACACACACACACACACACACACATATATATATATATATATATATATATATATATATATATATATATGTCTCTTAATTCTCATCTTTCCCTTTCTCTATCAGACCATCTCATTCTGTCTTTTACGTTTTCGTGAGCATATTCAGACACATGCGCATTTTCAAAAAACATACAGGGTACCTAAAACACATTCCACATAGAAAAACCAAACACTTTGCATATGCAATACCTATACACATGCAAAAGCACATGAGGAGGCGCTCGCGTTATGGTTATCGTCGAAGGAAATGGAATCGGTGTTCCAAGTTTAAATCCTGGACGAGGCTGTTTGTGCATAACTTCGCGCTAATACCCTTGGAAAAAGGAAAAAGGGGTATGAATCCATCTGACCCCCCCCCAAGCTATGAATAAATAGTTGGTTGGTTGGTTTGATTTTACGGCATATCAACCCTTGTAGGATTATTTCATGCCGAAGACATTTTGTTTTACCCATTCTTGGTGGGTATTGATAATCGTTTATTTTGGCCTCAATTTTTAAAAACTTTTTAAACTCATTTTTATTTAACCCATAGAATGGACCCTAACAGATACTACCACTCCGGGTCAGTGTGAGCCTGGGAGTAATGGAGATGAAGGGTACTTCACACTCCCCAGAGCTCCAAAATTGTAACTTTACTCTCAGAGTTTCACGTCATACCCAGAACACTAAAACCCTCAGCCACTGCCTTTTAGTACATATATGAGTAAAAGGCTCGGGGCTTACCATAAGGGCAATAAGGTTGGGACAATCATATAGGTGCTAGGGCTTGTTAAGGTAATCAACCTAGGAAAATGATAACTCTGAATTCAAACCAGCTTTACTCCACTTTAAAATTGACATTATTTGTATGAGTTTTCGGACTGTTGTCCTCATCTTTATTATTATATACTGTTATATACCAAATCTATAAATATTAATGAGTATATCCCAATCCTAATAAAGACGGGAGTATTATGCTGACTGAGTAGTCTGATACCACTACCGGTGGTTTACCTTCTTCACGACGCTGGCGAGTATTATATTTTGTTAATGTTATAAAGATCCCATTTCATTTTCAACCTCTGTTTGGTTATTTCTCATCTAGTAACCTTTATCAGGTTACCATATATACACAATGTTTCTGTCGATGTACCCCCCGGAACCTTCTCGTTGAACCCGGGAACTTTCTTGTCAAACTAACCATATAGAGAATGGAAAAAAAAACCTCTGTTCTTATGGGATTGAATTAAACATAACTTGGTACAGATGTTAAGCTATGTTAGGTATTCTAGGTTATTTTCACCTGTAGTTAGGATTGAACCAGAAACCTTCTATTTACTCAACTATTATATCCATTGGACCATGTGTCCAACTAATAATATCAACCATCAAGCCGTTTGGGGTTATTATACACGTTGAGGTTTGGGAATCACGTTCATTATACATTTATATTTTCTTTTTCTGTGTGTAGTTGTTTCTTAAGAAGTTTTTTTAAAAGTTTGCTAAGTGATATCAAGCTTGGTTGGTTGGTTGGTTGAATTTTACAGCATATCAACCCTTGTTGGGTTATTTTATGCCGAAGACATTTTGTATTTCTAATTTTTTTGCCATTTTTCACGATCCCCCTCCCTCAGATTTGGAGAGCTAAAAATCGACATAACTCCGCCAATTCTTG
>CM042143.1:91353692-91361192 GCA_023376005.1 Doryteuthis pealeii | reverse complement strand
TCTATCTATCTATCTATCTATCTATGTTCTTTTTCTCTCTCTTTCTCTGTCTATCTATTTATCACAGCCTGTTATTTTCTATCTATCTATCTATCTATCTATCTATCTATCTATCTATCTATCTATCTTTTTCTCTCTCTTTCTGTCTATCTATTTATCACAGCCTGTTATTTTCTATCTATCTATCTATCTATCTATCTATCTATCTATCTATCTATGTTCTTTTTTCTCTCTCTTTCTCTGTCTATCTATTTATCTCAGCCTGTTATTTTCTATCTATCTATCTATCTATCTATCTATCTATCTATCTATCTATCTATGTTCTTTTTCTCTCTCTTTCTCTGTCTATCTATTTATCTCAGCATGTTATTTTCTATCTATCTATCTATCTATCTATCTATCTATCTATCTATCTATCTATCTCTGTATCTATCTATCTATCTATCTATCTATCTATCTCTATCTATCTATCTCATGTTATTTTCTATCTATCTATCTATCTATCTATCTATCTATCTATCTATCTATCTCAGCATGTTATTTTCTATCTATCTATCTATCTATCTATCTATCTATCTATATATATATATATATATATATAATAATATATATATATATATTATATATATATATATATATATATCTCAGTCTGTTCTTTTATATCTATCTATCTATCTATCTATCTATCTATCTATCCTTCTATCTATCTAAGTATATATGCATCTCTTTTCTTTTCTATCTATCGCTCTATCCTTGTTTTTTTTTCCTATTTATTTATCTTAATCTGTTCATTTCTATTCTATCTATCTATCTATCTATCTATCTATGTTCTTCTATATTTATAAAATGTTACTTCATCCTCCTCAACCTCAATAACCGTTCTTTTCTCAATTTAGTGTGTAACTGCGTCGTAGTTACTAGACGACCTTCAGTCGGTAGAAATCGCTTCATAAAATCTATAAAACCACAAAAAACGACATTAAATGACAACAAAAGTCGCAAGTAAAAAAAGAAAAAAAAAAAGAAAAAGAAGAAAAAAAAAAAAAGAAAGAAATAAAGAATTAAATCGTTACGATACAGAATCTACAATTCCGTCCGTGGTCAGAATATTTTCCCCGCAACGCCGCTGCTATTTGATTCGTCGTTTATTGTCAAGCCACACCCACTTTTTTGTAGTGGGCGGTTCGAAAGAATTTAGAACACGCCTCCATTGCAGTTCAAGACCGAAACTTGTTTTTTTTTTTTTGTGGTTGTTGCTGTTGCGAAGAATTCGTCCCTTTCTTTGTTGGCTTATCGTAAAGAGAAACAGAAAGAAGCTAAACTGAAGAAAGATATCGATAGAAATAGGAGGAGGAGTGAAAGAAGAGAGAGAAAAAAAAAAAAAAGTATATGTGAGTGTATGTATGTGTGTGTGTGTGTGTGTGTGTGTGTGTGTGGTGTGAGGAGAGAGAGAGAGAGAGAGAGAGAGAGAGAGAGAGAGAGAGTTAGGGGAGAAGAAGATAGGGGAAATACGAAATAATAAGTAATAAGAAACATTTTATAAATATAGATAGATAGATAGATAGACAGACAGATAGATAGAAAAGTAAAGAAAATACTAAAATAAATAATAATAATAGTGGTGGTTTTGCTGGAGGATTTCCTGTAATAATTACTGAGAATCGTATGTCGTGTTGTGAGTTCATAATTTTTTTTTTCTTTCAGGTATTCAGCCCAGTGGTTGTAGCAGTGGCCGTATGACCGAGAGGTGGTCGGTATCTTCTTAGAGAAAGGCCAACTCTTGGTCCGTTATCACGAAACAGAAGAATTGATTGATTGATTTTAACGGTATGTCAACTCATCTAGGGTTATTTTATGCTTGAAAGTTAGAAGAAAATAAGAAGGTGCCTTGAGTTACGAATGTCCCAACTTACGAGTTTTCTGAGTTAAACGATTTCATTCGGTCAATTTTTACTTTGTGTCGATAGCTAAAATTCCAGATAAGAGCGAGCTTCAGATACACATATGTTAATAAGTTCATTAAAAAAATTTAAGTTTCCAAATTTATGACACCGAAGAAAAATATTATCTATAAAAAAATAAACGTTAGAATATGTTTCAACACATAATTCATTGCACTCTATTTTATTATATTTTTATACAGTTCAGAGCTATTTATTCTAAAAAATTCGTAAAAAAAAATAAAATAGGGCGATGTTTTTTTGGGGGGCGGTGATTGAAACGGATTAATGGCATTTCAGTTTATTTCAATGGGGAAAATTGATTTGATATACGAGGAGATTGAGTTACGAGCGGGATGAATTAACACTTTGCCTATCAAGTTTCCTGTACCAAATCTTCTTGGTATTTTTTTTTACCTGTATGATGGGATATTTCAAAGTTCACTATCTATTCACCTCAGAACTCATTCTATTAAGATAAAGTCATAGTAAAATTGTAATCTGAGTGACACGTGCGAGACCCGCGGCCAGCGACATACGGTAGGATATCAGTGGTGGGAGAGCCACTGTGAGCGGTTTATAGTAGGCAACGAGTTAAATTCGTAAGTCAAGGTAACATTGTACATACTTTTAAATTTAAATTTAAATTTAAATCAAGGAACTTTTCCTAAAAAGGTACAAATCTCTTTGTAGCAAATCTCACCCCCCCAGAAAAAAATAACAACAAAAAACAAAAACAAAACACACACAAAAATCCTTAATTTAAGATTATATCGTCTTACGAGTTAAATAACGAAGCCAGACCGACCCATACTTTAGTTCGTATTGTGCAAACTAAACAAGTTATGTTACGTTGTAATAGGCATCAAAGTACTCAATATATATATATATATATATATATATATGGATGACTTTATATATATATACATATATATATATAAAGTCATCCACAGATACGTATTTCGGCGTTTCACGCCTCTTCAGTGTGGCTAGACACAACAACTATCTCTGACAGGGAGCGAAAGCCGACTGACTTTTTGCCAGCCCGATTTCACTCGGCCATTTGGCAACTGCCATAACGGGGGTGGTGTTTAAACTATTAAATACATACGTTTGTTTATATATTTTACTATCACCAGAGAGATCCAGTGTGCGAGCAGACGATCATTGCTTTATATATGCTGGCAGTGAAAGTTGATTTAAATCACCCCTAGAGAGCTCTACCGAGTTTTGGGAGCCTATAATAAGTCATACACAGACACCGTGTTTTCGGCGTTTCACGCCTCTTCAGTATGGCTAGAAACAACAACTGCCTCTGGCCAGGAGCGAAATCTGAATTTTTGCCAGTCCGATTTCTTAACCCCTCGGCCATTTGACAGCTGCCGTAACGGGGTGGTGTTTAAACTATTAAATACATACGTTTGTTTATATATTTTACGATATATATATAATATATATTTACAAACCCCTTCGCACGAGTGCGACACAAAATCAATTTCTTAAACTAGGTTTAACAAGTTTCAGTTCAGAGTTCTTCTTCTCCTAGACTGGTTACCTAGCCAAGGTTAAAGAGCAAAGTATACCTTAGTATTCATCCATAGCTAGAAGCAAAGTAGTTTGATGCATACCTTTCCCAAGGGTATTAGCGCTATGTGTAATGTAAATAGTGTCGTCCAGGGTTTGAACTCGGGTCGATGAGTCTATTTCCCACTACTCTAACCATTATAGCACGCGCCTCAATATATATAGCCTTGTACCAGACATCAAATTCTCTAATACAATGATATCCATAAGCATACAAATAAGAAGATACGTGATCTAAACGCACAGATGCTTCCGAATTTATATAAAAACGTGTGTACAAAACACTTTTAGGGGTGATTCCCCGTGGTGTAGTCACAAACATAGTGGAGTGCGATATCGTTGTAAACGAGTTCAGACTTCACTTGCGCTATTACGTTCACTTTCGGACCAATGCCCTTTGGGAAAGGTATGAACCACATCATTTTCCCAGATATAGTTTAGATAGTACCACTACTGTTCTTCTACAAGGATGGCCTTGGCAATAAATATCCCACGAAGATTGATATGCCATTTAGCAGAGAATTCAAACCAAAATATTTTTTAACTTGCGAATGATATCATAGAGTTATTTATTAAGTTTAGCTTAGTTGTAGTATAAGGCAAGAAGTATGGGACACCCGATGAGAATCAAACTTACCAACAAACTGCAAATCTAGCTTGTTAACCATTACACTACGTGAAATTATATATTATATATCAAGCCCTATTTCTCATCTGTTTCATCTTCCTTCGTTTCCCCTTTTATCATTCCTTTTTCGTTTCTTTTTATTCACCTGTTATTTCCCTGCCTACTTTCTTTTTCTTTCATTCACCTGTTATTTTCCTACCTCCACTTTTCCATTACTTCTGTCCATCACTTTTTCGTACTTTTCACTTTCATAGCCATTCATTAACATGTATATCTTCTTACAATGTGCTATTAATTAACGTCATTTAGAGATTGAAATAATATATATATGATATTATTTCCATTTGTAGCTTCTCTCCCTCTCTCCCTCTCTCTCTCTACACACACACACACACACACACACATATATATATATATAAGTTAAGGTAGCGTGGACATAGAGTCAACACACACGCACACCAACATACACACACACACATATATAAATGTAATATGGGTATTATATTTATAAGTAAACAGTGCTCAATATCATTAATAGAATATTTATATCTCAGTTAAGATAACTTGGACATGGAGTCAACGGCGTCATGTTACTGACATTTTCTTGTCTATGAGATCTTCAGACCAAGCATGTCCATGCTGTCTTAACTTAGATATAGACGCCATATCAATGATATTATGCACAGTTTACTTATATATATACAACCCATATTATCTCTCTCTCATATATATATATATATATATATATATATATATATGAGATATATGAGAGTATATATATATATAATATATATATAATATATATATATATGAGAATACACACACACACACACACACACATATATATAATATATATATATAAATGAGAGTATATATGAGAATATATTAAAAAAATGTATAAAAAAGACATGATCAAATGATCCTGAACATAATCAGTTTACTATCAAAATAGCCAAAGAAAAAAATACTGTAAGAGTTGCCTAAGTTAAATATACTAAAGTGCTCAATACAATAAGTAGAGCCAATAAATTATAAAGTAAGCCTAATGAGTCAGAGAATATCTGCCTAGGTTTCTTCTAAAGACAGAATTATCCTGATGATCCGTTAGGAAAAACCCAGGTAGATATTCTCTGAATCATTATGCTCACTTCACTATATATATATATATATATATATATATATATATATATATGTTCGGGGAATAGGTGGGGTGGGTTTGCATGTGTGTGTGTGTGTGTGTGTGTGTTGTTTATGTGTGTATCTATTCATAAATCAGAAGCATATTGATGAAGAAAGTATTTATATGTTCATAGTTCATTTCTTAATTCCACCACGAATATTAATTAGAAGAAAATAAGGGAATGAAAATAGTTGTTAAAATTTGCCAATAACTACGTGTCATGTTCTAAGACTGTTGGACCAAACATCAATGTATGGGTCTATGTATGTATGTATCTATCTATCTATCTATCTATCTCCGTCTCTCTTTCCCCCTCCCTCTCTCTCTCCCCCCTCTCTCTCTCTCTCTCTATATATATATATATATATATAATATTTCTATCTATCTATCAATATATATATATATTTCTATCTATCAATCTATCTATCTATCTATTTATACATACATACATACATACATACATATATAATATATATATATATATATATATATATATATATATATATAATATATCAATCTGTGAATCTATCTATATGTATATATCATTCTATCTTCCTCTCTCTCCCTCTCTCTTTCTCTCTTTCTCTCCCCCCATCTCTCTCTCTCTCTCTCTATATATATATATATATATATATATATATTAGATTAGGCTGAATGATTGATCTGACTGGGATCTTAGTCTTGGTTCTGTAACTGTTTTAAGAGAAGAAAAACATTGAATTTAAAACCAACTGTACTCCACTTAAAAAGTGACCTTCCTGTCTGTCGCGGGTAGTGGGTTATATAAATATATTTCGCACCCACGAGAAAATAGAAATTTTGTGGGAACAAATCGGTGTTTTTTATGCAGATACACACACACACACACACACACACACACATGTACACGCACATACATGTACATACACACACAAACAAACACGCACACAAGCAGGTACACGCACACACTTGTACACACTTGTACACACACATACTTATACACACGTACACACATACATACACACACATATACACACACACATATATATGTATATAAAAAAATGTAATTAAATTTTTTTTATATATCTTTCCTTCACACACGTGCGCGCTTAGATACACAGGCATATAAATATTGTGGAGAGAATATTGTAAATTCATGAGGGCTTGAGACCCTCACACCGGCCACACACACACACAACACACACACATACACACACACATTCACATATATATAAATATATATGTATATATATAGAAGCGCGTGGTGTAATGGTTAAGGTCATGGGAAATGGACTCGTCGTCCCGAGTTCAAATCCTGGACGTGGTAATTGCATTTCACTTAGCGCTAATACCCTTGGGAAAGGTATGAATCCTGCTCTCCCTCCAGCTATGGATAAATAGTAGGGCAGACTGGGCTCTTTAACCTTGGTTAAGCAACCGGTCTAGGAGAAGGAAAACTCTGAATTCAAACCTGTTGAACTCCGCTTAAGAAAGTGACGCTTGTGTTACATCCTGCCCCTGCGGAGAGGTTGGTATATATATTATATTATATTATATATATATATATATATATATATATATATGCGCGCGTGTGTGTACATTTTCAAATAATAAGAAAAACCTAACAAATCGTCATTTGGCTATTTTATATGATTAATTTTGGTTATTGCATATAACTAATTTATTAGTTATGTTACATTGATATGTCCTCGTGATTTGAAATAATCATTGTATAAATCTACAGATGTGAATCTGTATGAGTATGTATTGTCGATATACGAAAGATATAGATGATCCGAAACAGAATCAACCCCAACTTACCAGTCGATTGCATACTTTACCTATATATATTATATATATTATATATGTCCGTTGTTAAAGTTTTCATGCCCCCCCCCCCGCCGAAATTATAATATGCCCCCATCCCCGAATCAATGATACTCTACTCATTTTCAATTTTCATAAAGTAATAATTCATATTAAAATATATGAATACCGACTTATATATATAATATAATATATATATATATATATATATATATTATATATATATATATATATAATGAATTGGGGGCGACTTAACCTATAAGGTAACATTATCGAATGAGTTGCAACTTTCACTGTTGATAAAATAATTAACCAAATAAGTCGGGTCTATGAATGAATTTAAAAGTCTCAATACGCTTGTA
>CM042143.1:91338375-91351092 GCA_023376005.1 Doryteuthis pealeii | reverse complement strand
ATATACTATAGTAGTATATATATATAGATTCCAAAAGTCCAGAGAATAAAATCTTCCTTAGACACAAGAGTTTTATTTAAAAAACTGTCGGCAGTTTGGAGTCAATGTGTGCTCTTAATATTCAAGAAGTGCCACAGACAAATAGATATAAGTAAGTAACAGACAAAAGACTTTAGGGTTTAGGCGCATTACAGTCTATTATCAGGAGCTTAGAAAAAGTGTCTAACTCTCCACCGACTCAATCAGATGTGAATGAATGATTCTTTATTAGCTTTAAGCATTTGAAACAGATTTTCAAATATTTTTTTTTAAATTTTATAGTCCTGTGATATATTCCAAGCGAAATCCTTGATGTTGCCAAAAAAGAAAAGAAAAAATTATGTTGTAAGTTTCAAATATGAGCACTTCTGTCCACAAAAATCTCGTCACGCAATCCTGTATCTCTTAATGTATCTCTTATGTAAAGATTTTGATTAAAATAGAGACATATTCAAGTTCTCGACACCAGACGAATTCACTTATTCAAACATTGTATAACCGTTTGACGGTAAGCATGCAACAAATTTTATAGACAAAGATCTTTTTTATATGTATTGTAATTAACTTATTTAATATCTATTATTTTTCTATTTTTTATTTTTTTATATATAAAGTGAGAAGGAATTAGAATGAATGTAAGGTTTTAATTTTGGATAATGTGAAATTTAAATTTAATGTGAAGCATTGTAAATTTAATTTACAGAACTTATTGTTATTCATTATAGTTTTTCTTCTAAGTCACATATACATATATATATACATACACACATATACAACACATACACCCATAAACATATACATAGTACATTACATATACACACATAGCAGTACTATACATACGTACAGGTACATATACACATAGATGAAGACTCACAGAAAACAGTTTATATCTACTTAGTAATTTAACTAATTCAAACCTATATATATTACTATATATACATATATATCCATAACACACCATGTCCATCACATGCATGTATCTACCACAGAAGTAAGTGGTGCGATCAGTGCACATCTCACGCTCTCCATCTCCACACTCCATTAACTACATATCCAAATAGACATACATAGATTGTACATATATATATATATATTATATATATATATATAGGCTCACTCTACTCGCGCGCACGCGCTCACAGTGAGAGAGTGAGTGCTCAATAGTCATTCTCTACGCATATGGGTGATACATCAAACAACTATCCGCCTCTGTAAATTTACTTATTATAGTTAACCAGAGTGGGGGCTACTATACAAAGAGCCGGATAAATACATATAAGTATATATAAAATATATATATATTATATATATAAATACAAATCTAGTATATATAAATTATATATATATAAATCAAAATTATATAGTATACAATATATATATATAAATAAAAACTCCTGAAATAGAACTATAATGCTAAATTCTAAGTCTTTTGTATTTCTTTACTTACACATATATATATATTATATATATATATATATATAAATATATGTGTGTGTGTGTGTGTGTGTGTGTGTTGGTGTGTGTGTGTGTGTGTTTGGTTTGTCAAACTCATTTTTTACTTCTATTTGCCCACAGAGACCGGGTTAGCTCAGTCGGTTAGAGCATTCTGCTAGAAACCCAAGGTTCCTAGTTCGATACCGGCCGTAAGAGTAAAGTAAGGAGTTGATGGTAGTGTGGCGCTTCACCTCAGATGGCAAACAATACCTTCGTCTGTGCTAGTGAAAAGGGGATAGACTCCCTCGCTGATTGTCTGATACGACTTTAGGCCAATCCAACGACTTTACTTTATTATATAATATATATTATATATATATATATATTATATATATATATATATATAGTATATGCCTTCAAAAATAGTAAATATAATAACATACTTTTTTGCAATACTTCAAGCAAATTTATTGACACACACACCACACACGGCCGCACCACCCACACAGCATCACACCACACAGATGATTCGTAGTGAGAATTCATGCGCCTTATTGAGGTGTGTGACAAGGATAGAGTAATTAATTTAATAAACTGCAAAATATATATTAATAATATATATAATACGCGTGTTCTTTACTACGTCAACATAAATTTGAATACTCGACATACTCACTCACACTCATGTGTGTGGTGTGTGTGATCTCTCGCACGTCTATAGATTTGCTCAAAACTGCATGGTATATAGCGCGCTGTGTGTGTTGATAAATACTTTGTTTACTCACTCACACTCACTCGCGTGTGGATAAATTGCACCTGTAAGCTATTATATAATTACTTGGTGTTATTGACTCTTTTGCAGTGTGTGTTGAAGTATAAGGACCAATAAGTCTCTCTGTATCGTCTCTCTCACTACTCTCAAATATATATATAATATAGTAAGAAAACAATTTGAATTTAAATAAAATAGCTGATTTTTTATATCGTTAATTATCTAATATATATATATATATATATAACCACACTCTCGCACGGAGAATATCTCTTCAGTCTCTCTACTCACTTGGCGCGCACGCTCTCTCTCTCGCTCGCGCTCGTGGGTAGTACGTATCCCTTCACACTCACACACGCGCACACTATCGCTCTCTGTGTGGCGCTCGCGCTCGCTCTCCCGTCATGCGTGTGTAATCTCGCAGGAAAATATAATCGCAATGTGGGTCGATATATAGAGGTCTCTCGCGCGCGCGCTCGTGTGTGTTAAGAGAGAAGCTGCTTACCATGCTGACTAATATTAGGGAAAGATGAGAGTAGTTAACGTTAATATTTGTCTCCGTGTGTGTGTGCATGTGTGTAGTGAGTCACTCACCTCTCGCACTCACGCTCTCGCTCTCACACGGCACGGTGGCAGAGAGTTTATGATGATAATATAATCTCTTTGATATAGATAGATATATAATTGTGTGTGTGATATTACTATTTTAGTTGAAGTGAACAAAGGTGTTTCGTGGGTGTGTGTGATTGTTCGGCCATGAATTATAACACATTGGTTCTCGTTATTCATACTGTATATATACTCTCTTTTACATAAAATGAGAATATAGGCGACAACGCTGCAGCCATAGTGTACACATCGTTACGTCTCGCTCGCTCTCGCGATATATATAGACGCACAAAGCAGCTGCCTGTCTAATTATGCTCTACGCATGGTTCGCCTTATCAGACTCGCATATCGCATAGCGCTTATATACATCAGCATACATACTGTTCTACGATTATTAAACCGATACTGCACGACTAATTCATTTTATTATACATTAATTAATTACAAATTAGTGACTTTACCTTCACACGTAATCTCTCACAACATCTTCTCATCGTGTGTGTGAGGATCGTCATCCACACACGTGTGGCTCTCACACGACTCAGTGTGTGTGTGTGGTGTTTGTGCTACTCCACGTGTCCATAGATATATTCACTATATGCACTCGCTCTCTCACTCTGTCACTACGACAACTCACGCACACGTGTGTGTGTGTTTATACACAACATTTAATAATATAGTAATAGGCCTATTCATCCCTGTTATAAGTTGTGCGCTCTCGCATATATATACCAGCGCACACACTCCACATAAGTGTGTGAATCCCTGGGAGCTGGGCGGGCATATATACGACACCTGTGTGTGATATATGGATGAGGAAGTGTGTGCCGCGATAGTGTGTGGTGATACGTGTGTGTGTGTGTGTCTCACGGTGAGTGTCATATAACGTTTATAATGTGAGCGAATATATAGATATATCCTATATATAGATATACAAGTTGATAGATAGGTGTAGATTCTAGACATTTTTCTTTATGAATTTCTTAACAGATAGATGACCGACAAGTGTCTGCTATGCACAAGTTTCAGATAGATGATGTGATAGATAGATGATAGATAGAGTGCAAAGTAGACTGAGCCATGTGTGTGCGTGATGTGCGTGTGTTGTGTGGTTGTCTGTATGTCTGTCTGTCTGTCTGTCTGGCTGTTTGTTTTTGGTGCGAGAAAAAATGAAGAGAAATAGTAGATAGATAGTTTAAAAGAGAAATTCATAGAGTTATTGTAAAGGTACTAAGATAGGTTTCGATATATATATATAATAAGTAATATATAGAGAGAGACAGAGACAGAGACAAGGGAGTGTGGGGGAAAAGTGGAGAATGAGAATATAGATTATAGATTTATAGATAGATAACACACTACACACACGATATATATATATATATATATATATAGGTATATATATAATATAATATATATATATATATACGTATATACTAGTATAGCTGATACAGAGAGAGTGAGGTAGATAGGATAAGAAAAATTGACAGAGAGATAGATAGATGATATGATAGATGCGGTATAGGCAGCGATTGATATATAATTGATAACTGTAAGGGAACTGAGGTGGATTATAGATGATATGTGAGAATAAGGGACAGAACAGAAAACATACAGAGACAGAGACAGAAAAAGAGATAGATAGATAGATGATAGATAGATAGATTAAACTTAATTTATTATTATTAAGCTCAATCTGCTCATTGTTACTGATCACAATTCAAATATTTGCATTTCGACCAAACGAAGTCAAACACCAATGGGAAATATGCTTATCCCATCAATCAGGATATTCTGTATATATATTTATAAGTATATATAGTATATATATATGTAATAATAATATATATATAGGGGTGGAGAGAGAATAGGGAAGGGGGAGACAGCGAATGTGGTGTGGCAAACCATGTGTCTCATATTTTTCGATGTTTCGACTTTCCTCTCTCTCCTCTCTCTCTCTCTCTTTCTCTCTCTCTCTCTCCTCTCTCTCATCTCTCTCTCTTCCTCCCGGCCCAAGGGACCCCGTCCCACCAACAAGCACGCTGCATACGCGTCTTCACGAAATTGCGGCTCGACGACTACCTGCGCGCGGTCTTCGCGGCACTAGCCCTGACCTTCTCCATCTCTCTTCTCTCTTTAATATATATATATACACACACAACACATATATATATAACCAATATTATATTATACACACTATATATTATAGACCACCATATATATTTACCATATATATATACACATACACCACAACCACACTATATATATATTATATAATATAAGTTAATATATATATAATGTCTCTTATCTGTTTACACAGCGAAAAAAAGGTAGCGCAACGTATACATCCTTATCATTGATGTCTCTCTATCTATACTCTCTCTCTTATATAATATATAATATAGCTATATATTGTGTGTGTGTGTGTGTGTGTTGTGTGTGCATGTGTGTGTGTGCATACTGTGTGTGGTGTGTCATGGCAACTGTATGGTGGGTGGAATAATTTCTCAAGCGATTAGATATATTAAAAACACATTTTTTGTTACTTTTCTTTAAAAAAAAAAAGAAGAAATATCTTAGTTACTTAACATGTACTTGCGGCTTTTGTGTGAATAGCGTATACAGCAGTCCCGAGGGGGGTTGGGACATCATTGCGGGGCCTGTGTATTTGATTAAGCGACCCTGTAGACACGCTAGTTAAAGTGTAGCAATGCTGTTCCAGTGGTAACCGAAGAAAACGAGCGCAACGCAACACAGGACGGCGGACAAACATTGGGTGGTAGCATTACAAAGGGTGGAGAAGGGCGAGAAAACATGTCTAGGAGATGAAAGGAAGGGTCTGGCTCTCTGACGGATATGTGACGGTGGGTGTGTTGCTGTGTTGTTGTTGATGTTGGTTGTCGTCTCGTAGCTGGATTGTAGAGGCATATTCGGTGTACAACTTGAGGGCATGTGGGAATGATAAATGAATCTCTTTTCTCTTAGCCCCACCACCAACGTGGTGGTACGCGGGGAGATCAAATCGTACTGATGTGAATATGTCATTTAACGTGTCTTTGTTTGGGTAGTCGGTACCCAGCTCTTGCCTCTGTTTGTTATATATATATATATATAATGGTGTGTCTAAAAGTATAGAATTTTGGATTTATTGCCACAGCGTTGTGATTCTAAAGAAAAAAATAACGTTGATCATTGTCTCATTTCTATCTTGGTAGAGGTATAGCTTCTCGTCCTCGATAGGGCGTTTTATGAGACACCTTGGGTATATCTGTTTTTCTTGCACACATAATATAGTATTATATATATATAATATATATTCATATATATTTGCCGAGAGCAAAAGGAAAAGCATAATTTATATAATATAGTATAAGTAGAATATATAGTGTATATATATAGTAGAGTTGGGATACCGATAAACGTAGTTGGCACACTTCGCACTCATTATTCTTTATATAAACACCGATTCTTTATTCATGTAATTTTTTATTGACGGTTCAAGGACAGGTTGTTACTTTCGGATGATTGATTCATTTCTGAGATATGTCACAACGCACTTGTTCATATATATATATGGGAGCGGTGGAAAGTGTGTGCGCGGCGCGCGACGTGGTGTGAGTGTGTAGTATGTGTGTGGTTGTGTCATGGGGAGTGTTCGTGGTGTGTGGTGTGTGTGTGGTGTGTGGTTGGGAGTGGTGTGTTTGGGCAGCATACTTTCATTCAAACAAAGTTGGTTAAGCATATATAAGAATCCTTATTATCGTTTCACCAAAACTTTATATAATAACTGAATGATGTATATAAAAGGTAAATCTACAATGAGTCAGACCGAACCTACTTATTAGTTTCGCTTAATGCTCTTCATGGCTAAGATCTGATGTCAGATCTTAGCCTAAGAGGCATTAAGCGAAACTAATAGTAGTTCGTTCTGACTCATTAGTTATCTTTATTATTTGCTCTACTTAGGTTTTTGAGCACTTTTTACTTCTTTACTAATTCTCCTAGGCGGTTGTATGAATATACATATATATCTTATATAGTATATATATATTGCATTAAATTGTTTTTTCTTTTAGTCAAATACTGAACCAATAATTACTTTTTGGTTGTTGTAACGACTATCTTGGTCTTTTCATTTTTTCAAAAATTTTTTTTTCTCCCCCGGTTGATGTTTGGTAGTTAGTTTTTACAATCAAACTATTTGCTGGGTTTTTTCTCACCGCGAGGAATTTACCAACACGCTTGGTATACACAACCCCAAGCACACACATATTATATATTATATATATTATATATATATATTCTCACTCTTTTTCTCTCTCCGTACTGTACAGTGAAAGAGAAGATACACGCACACACACACACACACACACACACATATATATATTATATATTATTATATATATATATATATAATTATATTACAGGATATTCGTGCTTTTCTTATATACCGAGATTTGTTTGGTTTAGCAAAGGTCACAAAGGATTACATATCAGTGATTATGTGACAAACTCGGCAGGGAGGTAACGAAACTATTTACGAAACTTTGATTTTACGTCTCACAGTGAGGATCGAACTCAGTGTGCCACTTTGCGCCTCCCAGTATATTATTTGCTTCATTCACAATTTGAAAGTCAGCATAGGTAAAAACATCCATCTAGCATATATGTAAGCTAATCCAAAAGACTGGTAAGTAGGGGTTCATTCTATTTGGGATCTTCGAAATCTCACTGTACAACCATACTGTATGCTCTTGTAGATGCAAACATATATACTCATACAAGAATTTTTATAAATCCCTTATATATATATATATATATATTATAATATAATATATATATATGTGTGTTGTGTGTGTGTGTGTGTGTGTGGTGTGTGTGTTGTGTGTTTGGTTTAGACCATTTGACTCTTTTTCCTCTATTACTATTACTGATTTATTATTATTGCTCTATATCTTTGATATATTGAGCACTTTTGGATAATTCACTAATGCCACAACAACGGAAAAGTTAAAGCGGCAATTAAACTTATATATATATATATATATATATACTCCCACTTTGTTTGAGTTCTCTAAATAGAGATTTAATTAAAAAGTCACCGTTATGGCGGTGTAGCTAACCCTCACTTAGTTTTACAAAGTTAGAGGACTCTAGTGAATTCATTTCCGCTTAGAATGTATCAGTTAAATATTCTCCTATATTCGACAGCTGCTACTGGTCGCATGGGTAAGAGACTTGGCGGACGAAAGTTCATTCAGGTCTCAAACCCGGCCAGGGTAGCTGTTAAGGTATAACCACACTGATGAGAGGTGAAACCTCGAAAACAAGTGTCTGTGGATTACTTATTTTATATATAATTATTGGATTACTTATATATATATATATTATATATATATATATATATATATATCCGAACTCACTACAAAGAGGCATGTGGACTATTGTCCAAACGACATGCCCTTTTTGTTGAATCTAACACAAAGTTACAATAACTCTCGGTGAGATCGAACTTTTCTATTCTGTTTAAAGATCAACGAGAAAAATTATATGATCATTACGTTAGATCACGTGCTCTATCAATCTATCTACCCAACGATATCGATCTATCTATCTAACAATAGATAGATAGATAGATAAAGGCAAACTGATTGATAGAGAGATATAGATAGACAGATTGGACGTGTAGCTTGAATATATTTCTATACATATATATATATGTGTGTGTGTGTGTGTTGTGTGTGTGTGGAGCAGAGGGGGCGAGAGAAAGGGAGAGGGAGATTGAGAGGTAGACAGACAGCGAGAGTGTGTGTGCATCATTTACCTCATATTTTTCGATATATCCAAACCCCCACCCCTCTCTCTCTCTCTCTCTCTCTCTCTCTCTTCTCTCTCTCTCTCTCTCTCTCTCTCTCTTCTCTCTCTCAGTCCTGCGCAGCTGCGAAAAGAGAAAAACACATATATATATATTATATATGTATATATATATATATATATATATATAATATATATATTATATATATGTGTGTGTGTGTGTGTGTGTGTGTGTGTGTGTGTGTGTATATATATATATATATATATATATATATATGAATCTAAGAGGTCCAGAAGAAAGCACCGGCAACAAAGCACGGGCACATCAACATCTTCAGGGACAGGCTTCACATGTGACATCTGTGGTCTAGAATGTTTTTTAAACATCGGACTTCACAATCACAGGAGGCGCTATAACTCCAGGGGCACAAAAACTATATCATAGTCTTCCGAGACTAAAATGCCAATATATATATATAATATATATATATATATATATATATATATATATATAACTGTTCATGACTGTATGTGGGCGGATATGTCTCACCAGATTTATGAGAATTAAAAACAGATCCATTTCAATTATGAATATCAAATTTTTGTTACTTTTCATTAAAAAAAATCCTTAGTTTTTCACACAGATCCAATTAAACTGATGTGTGAGCGCACCTGCACTTGTGTGCAGGTGTATATAAGCATTTGTAATATTAATATAGATAATACGGCTGGTGTTGGATAGAGCATTTATATATAAGTTAGTGTAGCTTGGACATGGAGTCAACGGTGCTTGGTTATTTTTACATATATGGGGAATAGTATAGATAAATATATGAACACTTTAATTTATCAGATGCTGATAAATATATATTATATATATATATATATATATATATATATATTCTGATGATATATATATACATATATATATGTGCGTGTGTGTTGTGTATTTGATAATTTCAATATATATATATATATATATATATATATATATATATATATAATATATATATATATTATTGAAAATATATATATATATTATATATATATTGAAAATTATTTATAATATATAATATATATATTATAAGAGAGAGAGAGAGAGAGAGGGGGGAGAGAGAGAATTTCAGAATTATTACCCGTATATGGAAGATATATATAACTATATAAAAATAGATAGATAGATGCTGTTGGTTGATTCTATGGCAAGTCAACCCTTTTGGGTTACTTAATGCCAAATCAGTTGGGTTTTTTTTCAAACATTTTGAGATCAATGGTCAAGAGAAGTGGTCCTAACCATTTATTTTACCAAAATATATCCCTTTGATTCCTATTTTACTTCGGTGGAACACACCATATTTAAAAAATTTTAAATGTCCTATTTTATTTTATAATAAAATATTTTTGCTTACCTGGACCCCAAGAAAATGTAATATAGTCTCCGTGTGTCCATGTGGCTCCCGGTTGAGGACCACTAGTCTAGAGGATAAAAGTGTTGATAAAGATCTTTTTTAAGTTAGTTTAGCTGGCTTTGAGCTGAATCCCTGGTCACGGATTCCACCAAAAGAACTGACTTACAAAGGTCTGAAAAAGTTGACGGAGTAGCCCAACCGGACATATTTTTTTTTTGCTGAGGTTCACACTACCATTAGATCGTGCAGATCAGATTACATAATCTGTGATCGAGTCTAGCTAGCGCGAGCGCCACACCTAACGTTAGCTCCCCACTTTATCTCACAGATCAGATTACCTAATCTGTACTACTCATGTGCTGAGTTGGCGGAGATTGTTATCGAACCAGGAACCTTGCGATCCCTGGTCGTGTCCTCTGCCGACTGAGCTCAACCTGCCCCTTATAAAGGTAATATAAGTAAGTAAAGTCGTCGGGGTGGCCTAAAGACTGTATCAGCCAATCAGTGAGGGAGTCTATCCCCTTTTCACTATCGCTAGACCAAGGAGTTTATTTTTGCGTCTGAGGTGGCGCGCCACTCCTACCATCAGCTCCTTACTTTGCCGCACAGATCTCTGTGCTATTCATACGCTGAGTTGGCGAGGGCCGGTATCGAACTAGGAACCATGTGGTATCTAGCCGAACGCTCTACCGACTGAGCTAGTATCTCAACTGTATGGTCAATAGATAGATTGATCGATTTTAATCCGTGCTGTCAGCACGACTTGATGATGATGATGATGATGATGTACTTTCAAGTCAATATTTCTATCTAATAATAATCGATTGTTTCTCACAATTACATAGTGTCATACAGTCTTATCTAATACTAACAACTTTCAAACTGATCTATTTGAGCCCTACATGAGACCGTAAGTGGTACTACCCCTCTGGGTCATAGTGAACCTGGATGTAATGGCAACGAAGAAGCTGATTGGCTGGTTGGGTGGGTTTTACGGCATGTCAACCCATTTTATGACAGAGGTTTATGTTTTATTCATTTTGATGAGTACTCAATTTTTTTAAAAACTCAGTTTAAAATAAAAACATTTTTTTTTTTTACTTCTATTTAACCCATAGACGAGATCCTAACGTATTATCACTACATTTCAGAGTGAACTTGGGAGTAATGCTGATGAAGGGGTACTCCACATTCCCCAGACCTCCAGAATTGGAACCTCACCATCAGATTGTTTAATGTCATACCTGCGACATTAAGACCCTCACTCACCGTCTCCCAGCACATATATGATAAAAAGAGTTGGGATTTGACATAAGGGTAAGAGAGTTGGAACAATCGTATAGGTGCTAGGGGTTGACATAACCAGCTGATAGATCAGAGTGGGCCTCTCCGACAACAACGAAGGATTGTCTACACACTCCTCCTAAACTGCAGATCTAAAGCCCCACCACCACACGCAGTTTAGTTTCATATTCAGGACACATTGTTTTTGGGAGGGTCTTCCCTCTACGCAAGGGGGTGCTGTCGGTGTATTTTAGGCCTACGGACAGGGTGAGATGGATTGATATATATATATATATATATATATATATATATATATATATATATATATATAGATATAGATATAGATAGATAGATAGATAGATAGATAGATAGATATAGATATAGTCCAGATAATCAGTTTGCACTTCGGAATTTAACAATTTTAACGTGCTCGCGGACTTTACGGACAACCTGTATATATACATGTGTGTGTGTGTGTGTGTGTGTGTGTGTGTGTGTGTGTGTGTGTGTTCAACAGTGTCTGATTATAATTCCATTAAAATATAATATGATATATATATAATATTATAATATAATAATATAAACTTACGTAATTCGCACTGCTACTGTTGTTCTAACATAAGTAAAAATTTTAATTTATTTTTTTAAAGTCATCTCCTTTGAAGTTTGGAACGACATGATCTTCCTACTTTCTCCCTATTTGCTTTTATTTATTTATTTATTGTCCTTCTCTGAGTTAAATTAAATTATATTTGTCTACAGAGAGCAACAGCCAGAATATATTTGGTAATTTTATTCCTTGATGTAGTTCTACCAACGAAGTTCCTAGCACCTATATGATTGCCCCAAACCTTATTGCTTTATGACAAGCCCCTAACCCTTTTTATCATATATGTGTTAGAAGACGGTGGATGGGGGGTTAATGTTCTGGGTGTGACGTTAAACTCTATCTGATGAAGTTCCAGTTCTGGAGCTCTGGGAATGTGGAGTACCCCTTCCTTACTATTACTCGCAGACCTGAGTGGTTGTACCTGTTAGGGTCCTATCTATGGATTAGATAAAAAGTCATATGCTTAAAAAATGTGTTTAAAAAATTAGTTTTAAAAAATTGAATATCCACCAAGAATAAATAAAACAAAAACATTTTCGGTATAAAATAACCCAATAAGGGTTGACGTGCCGTAAAATCCAACCAAAATATATTCATTTGTCCTGTTTAGTACTGCATGATAATATAAGGGAGAGAACAGAAAGCTTATGTTATGCTAAACCTCCGTGCAGAATAGCCTGGAAAATCAGTATTTGAAAAGATGACTCTACTGAGATTGAAAATTGATCTTTAGCCCCAAATAAGGA
>CM042143.1:91300875-91325875 GCA_023376005.1 Doryteuthis pealeii | reverse complement strand
ATCTAACTCAGATTTTCATAGAGACATCTTTTATAAATATGTGATATATTCTATGTATTAATTACTTTGACTATAAATTGACTGGTCATTTGTGATAATTTATTTTATGAAGCAAATTTAAAGTTCTTTTTCCTTCATTTATTAAATATATTACTCTATCCTTTCACACACCTGGAATAAGGCGCATTGAATTCTCACTACGAATCATCTGTGTGTGTGTGTGTGTGTGTGTGGGTGTGTGTGTGTGTGTGTGTGTGTTCAATAATTTGCTTGAAGTATTGCAAAAGTATGTTATTATATTTATTTATTTTTTAATAATATATATATATATATATATATATATATATATATATATATAATAAAGTAAAGTCGTTGGAGTGGCCTAAAGTCGGTATCAGACAATCAGCGAGGGAGTCTATCCCCTTTTCACTAGCGCTAGACGAAGGTGATTGTTTTGCATCTGAGGTGAAGCGCCACACCTACCATCAACTCCTTACTTTACTCTTACGGCCGGTATCGAACTAGGAACCTTGGGGTTTCTAGCAGAATGCTCTACCGACTAAGCTAACCCGGCTCTGATGGGCCAAATAGAAGTAAAAAATGAGTTGACACAAACAAACAACACACACACACACACACACACACACACACACACACACACACATATATATATATATATATATATATATATATATATATATGTAAGTAAAGAAATAACAAAAGACTTAGAGATTTAGCATTATAGTCTATTTCAGGGAGCTTTTGTATTATATATATATATTTATATATATATATTTGTATTTATATATATATATATTTATATATATATATTTGTATTTATATATATATATATATATATTTATATATATATATATATGTATTTATACGCTTTTGTATAGTAGCCCCCCACTCTGGTTAATATAATAAGTAAATTTACAGAGCTGGATAGTTGTGTTGATGTATGTATATGCGTTTGAATGTTGAGGATATCTTTTAGATTTACCCTGGCCCCTATAACTTACCCTCCAAATAAAATTGAAATAATATAAATCTATTACATCTCATGTATGTCTATTTGGATATGTAGTTGTTGATATGTAGATGTACACGTAATGGTGGTTGTACGTGTGTGTGTGTGTGTGTGTGTGTGTGTGTGTGTGTGTGTGTGTGTGTAGATACATGCATGTGTATGGACATGTGTGTGTATGGATATATATGTATATATATATATATATATTTTTTGAATTAGTTAAATTACTAAGTAGATATAACTGTTTTTCTTGAGTCTTCATATGTGTATATGTATGTATGTATGTATGTATGTGTATGTGTGTATATGTATGTATATGTATATGTTTATGTGTGTATGTGTGTGTATATGTGTGTATGTATATATATATGTATATGTGACTTAGAAAGAAAAATATAATTGAATAAAATAGATTAAATTAAATTTAAATTTCACATTAAATTTAAATTTCACATTATCCAAAAAATTAAAAACCTTACATTCATTCTTAATTCTTTTACTTTATATATAAGAAAAATAAAAAATAGAAAAATAAAGATATTAATAAATTAATTACATAAATAAAAAAATCTTTTCTAAAAATTTGTTTGCATGCTTACCGTCAACGGTTAGTATTCATATTGTTTGAATAAGTGAATTCGTCTGGTGTCGAACTTGGAATATGTCTCTATTTTTCAAAATCTGTTACATTAAGAGATACATTAAGAGATACATGGATTGGTGACCGAGATTTTTGTGGCAGAAGTGCTCATATTTGAAACTACAACATAAATTTTTTTTTTTTGCAACATCAAGGATTTCGCTTGGAATTCATATCACAGGACTATAAAATTTAAAAAAAAATAAAAATCTGTTTTCAAATGCCTTTAAAGTAATAAAGAATTCATCATTCACATCTGATGAGTCGGGAGAGTTAGACACTTTTTCTAAGCTCCCTGAAATAGACTGTAATGCTAAATCCCTAAGTCTTTTGTTGTTTCTTTACTTATATATTTGGTCTGTGACTCTAATATTAAGAGCACACATTGAGCTCTCAAACTGCGACAGGTTTTTTAAATAAAACTCTTGTGTCGTAAGGAAGATTTATTCTCTGGACTTTTGGATTATATATATATATATATATATATATATATATATATATATATATATATATATATAGAGAGAGAGAGAGAGAGAGAGAGAGACATATCAGGCTTTCTCCAGGATTGTTCATCAGTTAGAGTTCATATATATATATATATATATATATATATATTATATATATATATATATATGTGTGTGTGAAATCTGATTGATGAAAAATCCGTCAGGTTTCGATCCCGGCTGGAGGTAATCTGCTAAGTCTAGTGATACGTCGAAACATCATGTCTGTGTATGACTAAATATATGCTCCCAAACTATTTGGTTTAATTCTCTGCAGAAAATTATTTACTCTTAAATTGCAAGGCTCTCCTACAAAACGGATGTGAGTTCTCTGTCGACCTTGGCATATATACCTATGTATGTATTTATTAGTTGATTCTCCCTCCTTGCGTCTAGGTGGATGATGACACAGTGGTAAGAACTAAGGATGATGAAAAATAAGTCTAGTCACACTGAGGAGACGTGATCATATAGATGTTGGGGTTTGACATGACATTGTTCGGAGGATGCCTCTCTGACTATATGTCTATCCTAAGTAAGGGCCAAAGTGGAGTGTTGTATGTCATGGACTACTCAGCCACGAATATTCCACCCTTAAGCATCACGTCACAACCCACGGCCAATAGGGGATACCATTGGTGGGATTTTACCCCACTGCAGTGGTACAATCAATGTATTTTTCTGTCTCAGCCGCTATGGAGGAAACTACACTGGTGTGTCCATGAGAATGTCACTTATGAGCTCGTACTTACTTCTACAGTAGTGTCCATCGTGTCTTATTCGTCTTAAACTCACACACACACACACACACACTAACGCACACACATACACACACTCATAGACAAGCACACACACAATATATATATATATATATATATATATATATTTTGCTTGAAGGCAATTACAATGCGTATAAATAAATTCGATAATTATAGAAAATAATCATGACAAGAACTGTTTCAACTTTATTAAGTCTCATCAGCGATGTATACTAACGATTTCCCTCCGACAGAAATTGAAACCGGGACTTCAGCAGGCATAGTAAGAGACTATACTGCTTCGGTCACGATACGCACCGGACAATCCTTGCGAAATTAACCTGTCAATGATACTGATACGCCTCTACCATATGAGGTACGGGGACGTTGAGTGAACAATTGTAATTGCCTTCAAGCAAAATATAAATAATGATATATACTTTATCAACAATGCTTCTAAAAACCAAACATCCAAAAATCTTATTCCCTTCGCCGAAAATGATAGGCCTGGTTTGTTATGAATTAACTAACAACGTAGTTGTTGAAAATAACAATTTATTAACAACTTCATATATTATGATCTTAGATTTTTAAAGAGAAGAAATGTTGATGCAATCGTATTCAGAGTAGTCTTGCTGGTTTTGGATGGCCTCAAATTTTCAATTCCTTGAGACACTTTTCCGAACCCTTAGGGTCCATTTCAAGGGTCCCAATTACAATTGCTACGACCTTTATCTTCATGTTCCAAAGTTCTTCAGCTTTCTGGTCAGGTCAAAGTATATGTCTGTCTTTTCATATATATAAGATGTTAACGAAAAGTTATGATATATATATATATATATATATATATATATATATATATATATATATATATATATATATATATCCGGAGATGTGGTACCAGTAAAATTGATATTAGGATAATTCTAATTTAGACATTTCTTCCAACAGCGTAATGTTAGAATTGTTCAGGTCCAAGGTTTTGAAGAATATTCCTCTTGTGATAAATTTGCACCTGCTTATCTGGTGGGGATTTTAAACTAATCAATTTTTCTGATATTCGAGCCATTAACTTTGACATGTTCAGCTTCAGCACCGTTTCAACACTCTTAACTAAAAATCTATCAGACCTGCCCGAGATTTATTCACTTCTGTTTCCAAATCAAATTCCTCAATTTCTCGTACTATATTATCCCAGTGTGTACGATTTTCTACACAGCCTTCGTGTAACAGTAAGAAAGATTCGTCGAATTCCGACATTGTTTTAAAAGCTTTCAGGCAAACGATATCAATGAACTCTATCATCATGCTAGGAATTTTGTTAGTTTCACTTTTCTGCAAAGCTGGTCCTTCGTTTCCTGCTTCAGATGGTTCAAACAATTCTGTCGTTGGTGCCAAAACAGCTATTTTATGAATATTCCATGGTTTTGAAAATGCTACTAAGTTACAACTGACCATAGTCAAAACAACAAGCAAGTCTTTGTCTTGTTCGCTATGCAGAGGTGCTCTCTTCTTTTTAAGATCTTCGAAATATTTCTCGTTAAAAAGATAAACATAGATATCAGAGGCAAAAATTGCTTTCTTTATTAATTCCATGGCTTGTCGATATTTTTCGGCAGTGAGGTTTTGAAAAATATTCGTGGCATCAGAATTTAATATCATTAAACAACGGCACAATACCTGATGTTCAGACGGAGATGTGCTGAAAATGGTTGCTAACAGGGATGTAGATTTCAGATTTTGAGCACTGCATCTTCCTTCATAGTCAAGATCATGACAGAGACTTGCGACTAATAGACAAATACACTCAAAAGGAGAAAAATATCGCTTCAAAGCTTTCTTGCTTAGAGCGCAAAACATCGTCTGACAAACATTGAGTGCGTGACGCCAGTTGTGATATAAAAGAGGTCTGTAATTTTTCTTTACTGTCAGTATCCAGTGGTATAGCCTTTCCAGACTTATACCTAAAATATTCAGAGCACTCATCTTGAGAAACATCAATGCGCATGCCTGAACAGTTGATACTTCGCTCAGCACTAGATCGTTAAATTTATAATCATTTATTTTACACTCGTTCACAGAGGGCATATCTAGGTGGACGTATCGATCAACTTCCGCTTTTTCTAAAGTCATATGGTAGGAAACGATTTCTAAGGCAACTTGTTTGGCGGTCAATGACTTAACTGTTTTTTGATACAACTGGCAATTGTATATACCAAGACCACAATACACAGCAAAGGCTTCAACCGAGTTGGCATCAGCAAGGCTTCGAATTGGCCTTACTTTTCCTGCAAACATAATACAACCAATTTGTACATCAGACAGATCCTGTACAGACATACATAAAACCCAATTGGCATCTTCTTCATATTTATTTTTATACTCGTTCTCGCCGTCAGTGTTTTCTTTTTCTTTTTCTTCAAACGAAATTTTTGCGCAAGCAACAAATTCCGGTTTATCATTCAGATTTGTCACGTATATTCTCTCTTTGCTTTGCAAGCTTTCTATGGCTGTGGCGGTGTACGCAGTTTCATATTCTCCCTTTGTGATTATTACGTCTGTGTTTGGATTGTTTAGACGATACCACTTGGAGAACGATGCACCCTCCGGGTTTAATAGAAAGACACTTGCAAACTTGCATTTAATTATCTTCAAAGCGTGTTCTAATATTACTTTAACCACGTGGTCAATATTGCTTTGTCCTGTCGATATTTGCCAAGCCAAATTCAACAGCAGTTGATTTCTTTGAGTTTCTAGGATTGACATTTGAAATAGACGAGCGTTGTTAATGGCGATTCCACAGATACTCAGATAATCAACAAATATAATCTCATCTTGTTCTGAAAAATGGTCGTCATCCTTTTTGTTCATAATCTCACCCACGCCAACCACGTCGCCTTCTTTATTCAATATCGGCATACAGAGTACAGAATGAGTCGTGTATCCTTCTACTTTATCAACTTTGGGATCAAAACGAGGATCCTTATAAGCATCTTTTATATTCATGGGAATTCTTAACTCGGCAACCATTCCACAATTCCTGTACCGAAAGGCACATGAATTGCATTATCCTCGTTGTGTACACTTTCGCTCAGTTTGGACGAAGCAGTTACATCGAACAGCTTGGAAACTAGATATTTTTCATCTAATCCTTCTGTAAAAAAAAGCCTTCCGCGATCACTGCCAGTGAGATTAACAACACTTTGTAAGATTTTATGACTCAGTGCGTCTACGTTAAGTTCGCCAGCAATGTCTTTTACGTATTCACTAAAGCGTTGATTTTCGTCCATAGTTTCGTCGATAATTTTTTTTTTCTTGGTTCTCTGTTTACCGACCAGTTTTTCAACGCATTTGGACATAGATGCTTGTGGTCCATCCTCAACTTTAGTGGGATTCTTGGGCGGGTCATTCTTAGCCAGAAACTTACCCAAGAAATCAGGGTTTGAATTTAGAAACTTTTCTACTTCTTGGAAGTCTTGGGATGTCATTTTGGGATTTTTTTTTATTATTTCAACGTGACCATATATGACAACGTTACCGATAGAGAAAAAAAATTATACCAAAATACAACCCACGTCTTAAAGTGCAATAATTCAGAATATCTGTAAAAATCGTTCTCTTACAGTTTGGAGCCGATTAATGCTTCTCATGAGTTGGTTGCCATGATGTGATATTTCAGGGTGGCGTCTGGTATTCATGAATCTGATTGTGCATCCCGGCTCGGAATCTTTAAATGGAATTCAGATGTGAATAAAATTATTTTACTAGAAAAATGTTCCGATGATGCCGAAACATTCTCCTTAGTAAGTGAATGGGCTTTAATTTTATGACGTCATTTCCGCCTCTTAGCTAAATAAAACAAGGCCTTAAATAGTTCGCTACATCTAAAATTAAAATATATACTGTAAATAGAAGTTTTATTGTGAAAATATTAATAGATTTTAAAACATTTACAATTAGGTACCGACAATTGTGACGCCATAAACGTATTTTACAAAATCAAATTACTACCCCTGATTGAAAAGAATTTACCAAAATCTGGGAATTATCTGATTTTAATGAAATTTTCAGTGTTGAATTTATCAATGAATGAACCGAACCCCCGCATTATTTTGGGGTCGAAAAATAACGGTGTGGTTATATTAATTTCTGCATTAATAATAATAAAAAAAGACCAAAGGTGTAGAACAAAATTTAATGGAAAGATTTTCAAAGAAAATAAGTACCTAAAATTAAATTTAAAAAAAAAAATTGTTATGAGATTTTTTTAGTTACTTTTGTTGTATATGAAATGTAGTTTCTTTTAGATTATCAGTGAAATAATTATACATCGACATTTGTTCTATTTGAAAAGGTGAAGGCTAAACTTTTATACTAAGATTTCGCCATTGATTAAAAATGTGCGCTTGAATTGTTGGTCCCTAATTCAAATCTAAGGTAGCCCAAACCATAACTATATACCAATTCAAGCATTGTATTTCCAATAATGCCATATAATGAGATAGTTATTTTTTTAAACTTTTAAGCTTAGCTTAAAGCCACGTAAATGGGGCACTCAATGAGAATCCTACTCACTGATAAGTATAATTAATTTCCACCATGGCATTAAATAATTAAATAAACTAGCAGGACCTGTTGATATACCCCAGTATGCAAATGTAATTATTACGTTTGATATGTTTACTTAAGAGCTATTGCTAAATAGTTCAATTTGTAAAATGTATAATAATCTTGATTTAATCCCCCTTGCTCTTTTCTTTCTTTCTTCTTTTCATTATGTTTGATTGAAACAGATTAGCATTATCGCTTCCGTGCGCTCACACCTTTCTCATTGCCCTACTCTTTCTTTCTTTCTTTCTTGTATTTTTTCTGTGTATAGTTTATCCCTTTTCTTCCCTTTCGTTATAATAAAACGGAATGGTTCATTATTTAGCTGAGGTGACAACACTCATAAGAAATGAAAATTCGAGGGATAAGATTATAAGAAACACCAGATAATCAAGATTTACATTTTTGCATTACATCTTGGACGATTTGGACAGTCTCATTTTTAACAAGAGGTTGTTGCAAGATGAGAACAGTCGGAAAATTAAGGAACAAAAGTAGATGGTGGTACACTAGTTTGTTAGGAGGGGAAAAGATGTTTACCCCCCACCCATAATAAGTACAAACAACAAAACAAAATTACTATTTATTGGTCCCAGTTTAGAGATCGATTTTCAATACTATTGAACAGAGCAGTTTTGTTGGTAAAGAAAAGGGTTAAAATCGATCATTTTGCGGTTATAGATCTATTTCTACTCACAGGTATCTGTGTATACCTATGGTATCATCAGACCGCTTAAGTCAGCGGTCTGATGATACTCATAGGTATACACTAACCACACACACACACACACACACACACACACATATATATATATATATACATATATATATATATATATATATATATATATATTTATATACTGTATATTGTCTCAAGTGGTTTGTTGTTTTCCCGCTTGATATCCTAATGTCATCGCTACATATCAACGACATTTTCACGAAATAACAACGCTTCTCTTTTCCCGACCTGGCAATTGAGTTTCTTTCATGGGGGTCCTCAGACCAGGAAACCCCAAATTCGTCTGTGTAGCTGATACGTGTGATCAGACCTCGCAATACTTAGATGACTGATGGGTTTTTTGATAATTTCGGCAACCCTAAGTTAATTACTGTTTTTGCTCTATGGTGTCAAATATAGCGTATAGGTTATCACGAATTTTATCACATTTACTTCAGACTTTTATCCTTTCAAGTCCCCGGATGCTGGCTTTTTTTAAATCACCTATCAATTTGCACCTCGCGACCACTTCCTTTTAGAGATCAGTGTTTTCAACACACTCACTTACAATTTAACACCTGCTCAAAATCATTAAAGATACTTTTGATCTTAGACAATGAAAACAGATTTTACAATTGTTTAAATACTTATGACCACTACTTTATATACCCTTTACTAACAAATTTATTACGCCAAAGAAAAATATCATTTATAAAAAACAAACTTTAAAACATATCGTTAAATAGACCTTCATATATATATATATATATATATATATTATATATATATATATATTCATCATCATCATGTCGGCAATTTGCACGGATATCCATGACGGTCTCGCCAACCCTCCCTATCACTCATCGACTCTGGGAGCTCTCCGCGCAGCATCCAGTATCTTTACATAGTTGGTCAATGTAGGTCCTGGCTGGGCGGCTACGTTAGCATGTCCATGTGTTGGCCTCCACAGTAATACGTCGCTTACGAGCTCATCCCCACTTCTTCAGCAGTGCCCCGCATGTCTAGCCCTCCTTACTCGTATGGTTTGTGATATGGGAGGCAGGTGGTCATACAGCTGCTTCTTGGTTGGGTGCTGTTTCCACGACTTATTCAGGACTGCTCGCAGCATTCTTGTGCAGCTCCCATCTAGCTTATTCTTAAGGCGTTTCGTTAGGGTCCAGGTGGTACAGCCATACAGCAGTACCGATATGACCACAGCCTGGAAGAATCGTCTCTTTAGCTTGTTAGGGAGGTCGGATTTCCATACGACTGATAGTTTATTGGTGGCCAACCATGCCTTTCCTATTCTTGTGTTAACATCAAGCGATATATATATATATATATATATATATATATATATATATAATGGGGAGAGAGTTCTTAGAAAAAGATCGGAGATAGGCGATAAGAGGCATTCTTATATGTCTCCCGAATATTTAAATCCTTTACTTCTTACTTACTTGCTGGAGTAGCTTGAGTATGAAAATTTATAAATCGTTTTGGCGTTCTCGTTTTAAAATTTGAAATTTAAATCCTATGCTCTTTATACGTAATCTAATGCTTTTATCACTTGCGTGCTATTATGCATTAGTACTGAAATATCAATTTTTTCATTGTTTTTTTCTTTCTTTCTTTCAATTGGATTATATAAAATACTACCTTCTTAAACATAGAGAACTGCAGAGCAACGTTCATTACCGGAATACTGAATTACAGCAGCCCCAAATATTTTTAGCAAAAAAACGTCCATACAATCTTAATCTGTCTCTTGCGTAGCTAGGACATTCATCTAATTGGTCGGTCTGTTCTAAATATTCTGATCTGAATTTATTTCTTCTTTCTTAGTTCTGGTTCTGTAGAAGCTGGTTCGGCATTAGTTCACAAGACAACATAAGGCTTAGATTTTAAGTGATAACATCTTTTTATTTTTAACTAGACTTTCTCAACCGCGGCCGTAATGAAGCAGAGACGATATTTACATCATCGTGTCTCCCGTTCAACTGCTAACTGACCAAGCTAAACTCAAATTCCGCTCTCACATTTCCCAGTGGCGGAAACCGGGAGGGGGGTCAACTTGATGTTATTGAGTGTCAATCATTTAAACCCTTCGATTTTGAATTTCAACGAATTTTGGTTCAAAATCTAACAACACTAACCACCTCAAACAACGATTTATTTAAAATACATAATTCATTACATTCTATGATGTTTTATACAATGCAGTGCTATTTTTCTTTTTAAAAAGTGTAACAAAATTGGGGGTTGGGCGGAACGGATTAATTGCATTTCAGTTTATTTCAAGTGATTTGATATACAAGGAAATTTTGTTACAAGTGGAACTCGTAAGTCAAGGTACCACTGTAATTATTATTTAAACCCTGGGACTCAAACTGCTGACATTGTTTAGAATATGCTGACTGTATCCAAATTAATCTAGCCCTGTCGACTCGGACAGTAGAATACACCGGCTGCACCTCTGCAGAGGGATAAAACACCTCCACACTAATGAGGTCACCTGTTGGCTGAAAGTGGCGACCCGTGGTGACGGGAATCTTGGTGGCTGAACAGTCCACATGTAATACCTCATTTTAACATTTACTTGGGCCAGACGGGTGTTCAGAGAGGCCCCTCCGATCAATCGGCTGATCACGTCAAGCCGTAGCACCTATATAATCATCTCAACCATATTGCTCTTATGGTAATCTCCAATACTTTTTCTCATATAAATGCTAGAAGGCAGTGGCTGAGGGTTTTAGTGTTCTGGGTATGACGTTAAACTACATCTAGTGGTGAGGTTCCAATTTTGCAGCTCTGGAGAGTGTGGAGTACGCTTTTATTCCCATTACTCCTAGGTCCGCTCTAGCCTGATGTAGTACCTATAAGGGTTCCATCTATGGGCTAAATAGATTTAAAAAAAATGATTTTAAAGAGTAAAAAAATAAATAAATAATAACCAACAAGAAGAAATAAAACAGAATTAATAAAACTTCTTCGGCATAAAATAACCAACAAGGGTTGATATGCCGTAAATCCAATCAACTCATCAAATAACCAATCAAATCATTCTCCTAATTTAGTAACTGCTCCGAATAACCATGGATATTCCCCATTTTAATCCCCTTGATCGATTCTGAACATAATCTTCGGATAGAAAACAAATTTTGTTAATTGAAAAAATCAAATTTACAGGGTGCAGCAGAAATACCTCTTCCATTTTAAATTGTCTCTTGCGTGGTGTAAGTGAATGTAGGCAAGTGGCAATGGTAACTCCATCTTGCTAATGTCTTACTGTTACGTTGCAGGATCCATTAAGGAATGTTAAAGTCATTACGCATCTAATTGAATCTATTAATAATGGTGATTAGGTCTACATTTGTCTGTAACCTAAACTACGACACTGCTTACATCACATTACCCCAAACCGTCATAACATTGAATAAATAACCTAAAAATTTGAGCATGCAACTTAGACGGTTCTCATAGTTTTTTAAAACAAGTTTTGATAAATACATACCCGGTATTATATATTCATATATTGTTTGTTTTATTTTGATATATATCTAAAGTTATCAGAACTAAGTTTCCATTTTTTCCTTCTTTAATAAATTTGATGATTTTACTTACTGATAGCACAAACTTTCTGACATTGAATTTTTAACTCCCACCCCCTCAGGCAATATCTTTCAAAAATTAATTTTTAAACCGCCTGGAGGGTGTTCTTTTTGCTAGTATATATAACGTAGCATAGAATGGAGGAGTATGTAATTTCATTTCTATACTTATCTAAGTAGCTTGGTATCTGTGTCTATTGTTGGTTTGGCATTCTCTCCGTTCTTCTGAGGATCTGGAACTAATTGGCTCCTCTTGCGTCCGTTGGCAGTTCTTAATAAGGAACACAAGATGTTGTTTTTCTTTTCCGAGCTCTTTAGTTTATTTCAAAATTCAAGTTGGAGAAATGGTTCTTTGAGCGAGACACCATTTTGCAATCCATCTCGTCTTGCCACCCAGCCAAAACTCTTCGTCCGTATTCTCCAAAATCTCAGGCCAGACCCCAAACTTTTCACTCTCTCTTTCACTCTTCCTACTGTTGGCACTCCTCGAACAATCAGAGACCAAGGTCAGTGACATCAACGTCATTATTCACTCGTTTAAACACATTCCGTTTTTTTTTCCTTACCAAAATTTTTCTAAAATCTTTCCACTCTCTCTCTCTACGCATGCGTTACACGTCAACCCACTGCTGACGTGGCACTTCTCATTATTTTACGTCACAATTTCTTTTCGGATACGATCAGTTCTAATCGTGGCCAGGACCGGTGCATATCGTGCATTTGCTGTTGAAACTATTTGTCTGAATTTTTTGATAAGGCTTGATAATTTGTATTATTTGGATTTTTCGGACTATTGTCCTCGTCTTTATTGTTATATGCGCTACATAGCTTAACACTTGTACCTGGTCATAGTTAACGGAATGAAAACAGCCCACCCCGGTAATTTTTTTAAAGCCTGGTGAATCTGTAATTGCTACATTGCTCATTCATGCTCATTTCATGTTACATCGGAATGGTGTTGTTACGGATAGAATTTTCAACCCATAGCAGTGTCGATATTAAGACCCACAGCTACCGCCTTCTAACACATATATAATAAAAATGGTTAGGGCTTGCCATAGGGGCATTAGGGTTGGGACAATTATATAAGTGCTTGGACTTGACATGACCAGCCGATTGATCGGGAAGGGTCTCTCCGACCACCCATCTCGCCTAAATAAGGAACAAAGTGGTATTGAATGTCATGGACTACTCAGCCATAAAGTTCCATCCTTAAGTAGCACGGGTCGCCACCCACGACCAACAGGTGGACCCATTAGGAGGTGGTCTTACCCCTCTGCAGAGGTGCAGTAGGTGTATTTTAAAACCCCAGCCGACAGGGTTTTCTAACCGCTTAAAAATATATTATATTAAAGAATTTATTTTGACGACCAAGTGTAATATGAGTATTGGTAAAGAAAAATCACCCCCCCCCAAAAAAAAAAGAATCCGATGAAGACTCCGGAGTATTGTGTCTGTGTGTATTCAACCTGCCTTTATGTTTGCTCTTGTCAATCTTAGCTGTGTAGTAGGAGAAACGCTGCGTAGAGACTCGTACTCTTTTCTTCGCCAAGCGTCTCCTTCTAAAAGAAGTTGGCTGGTTGGATTTTACGGCATGTCAACCCTTTCTGAGTTATTTTATGCTGAATACATTTTGTTTTATTCATTCAACATTTATTTAACACTCAATTTTTTTTAAGCAAATAATTTTTTAGTTTTGTTCTAAAATATTTAAATTTACACAGATAAATTTAATCAGAAAAGCGAAAGAATGAGGCACACTGTGGTGTAAACTTATACTCTAATAATGGTTGATCGATTGACTGGATTTTACGACGTGTCAAACTTTGTTGGGTTATTTTATGCCGAATACATTTTGTTTTATACATTTTTATATATTGAACATAATATATTCCACATTTTTTTAAACATCAATTTTTTAAAGACATTTATTTAAGCTCATTTTTTCTATTTAACCTCTAGATGGAACCCTAACAGGTGCTACCACTCCGGGTCAGAGTTGACCCGGGAGTAATGGCGATGAAGGAGTACCACACTCCCCAGAACTCCAGAATTGGAAGTTCACCATTAGATGCAATTTATCGTCATACTCAGGACACTAAGACCCTTATACACCGCCTAGCACATATATGAAAAAAGGGTTAGTGGCTTGGCATTATGGCAATGGGGTTGTAACAATCATATAAGTGCTAGGGCTTGACATGACCAAGCCTTGTTCTGAAGATCGCAGAAAGAGAAGAAAGTTCACAGAAAGCGATAATCTGTCAGTAACCAGGTGCCGTTGACTCCATGTCCACGCTACCTTAACTTATAAATGCTTTATCAATGATATTACTTATAGCACTCTCTCTCTCTCTCTCTCTCTCTCATATATATATATATATATATATATATATATATATATAGAGAGAGAGAGAGAGAGAGAGAGAGATAGAGATAGAGATAGATAGATAGATAGAAATACATATATATGCATATATGAACATACTTATTATATATACATATAGAATATGTATATGCATACGTATATATACATAACATTTTTTGGGAGAATATGTGCTTAATTAGAGTCGTACTAATTTTGAAAATTAATTAATTAAATAATATGAATTAGGAATGCTATTTTAAATGTATGGCTAAACAATCGAGAAAAATCAATCTCTGTATGTACATTTTCGGCCTATTACATCAGCAGAACTATAGATGAGGCCTAATAGGCCGAAATGTATACAGAGATTGATTTTTCTCGATTTATTTAGACATACATTTAAAATAGGCATTCCCGCCTAATTCATTATTATTAATTAATTTTCAAAATTAGGTACGACTCTAATTAAGCACATATTCTCCCAAAAATTGTCGGCATAAAAAAGCCATTCCAAACATACCTTGTTTACAACTTATCATACATACATATGTAAATATATATGCATATAGATAGATGCATACATACATACAGAAATACATAAATAGATACGTGAGTAGCAGTTAACGTATTGGAATGCGACTTCGTAGTAAGCGAGTTCGAACTCCAGTTGCGCCATTACATTCATTTTCCAACTAATACTCGTGTGAAAGGCTTAACTCCATTATGCTCCCAGCTATAGATTAAATAATGCCTCACCTATTCTTCTCCAAGAGTAACTTTGGAATTAGATAACCCATGAAAGCTGATATGCCATTAAACAAACATATATACATATATAATTGTATACATATTCGTGTAGGTACATATATTATATATATATATATATATATATTATATATATATATATATATATATGAGTAAAGAAATAACAAAAACTTAGAGATTTAGCATTATAGTCTATTTCATGGAGCTTAGACAAATAGTCTAAATCTCCCGACTAATCAGATGCGCTCCCTGAAATAGACTATAAAGCTAAATCTCTAAGTCTGTTGTTATTTCTTTACTCATAATTTTGCTCTGTGACTCTAACATTAAGAGCACACATTGAGCTCTCAAACTGCGACTTGGTTTTGTTTAAATAAAACTCTTGTGTCGTAAGGAAGATTTCTTCTCTAGACTTTAAGATTATATTATATATATATATATATATATATATATATAATATATATATATATATAAACTAAAAAAACTACAATGTGTTCAGAAGGATGATTTTTTTTAATTGGCTGACCCTACAAAGTTTCGGTTTTTTCAGCAAACCATCATCGGGACTGTTATCTATATAGAAAGAAACTTTTGATAAAAGAAGTCAGTAAGCCTTTATTTTTGTCTGTGTGTTGTGGCATCTGTTTATTTGGTTGTTGGTTGCATCACTACAACCGATTCCCTCATAAAATCAGCTGCCGGCATTTATTTACCGAAAAGATCGGCACAGTGATGCATCCACAAACCGAAGGTCCGAAGATTTATTTAGGGACACAGGGGACAAAACTGGTCATGCAGCTTTCTTGGTTCTATCTTAGCTACTTTCATTCGCCGAGTGAATCATGCCAATAAATACTATCGTCCGTCGCCTTTCGCAGCCTACATTCACCATAATGTCTCAGGCACTCCATGATGGCTAGCCTACTAAAAAAAGTGAAACCTCAAAACTAATGAGAGGTGGAAATGGTGGGAGGGGAAAGAAGGTTCCCAACAAATAAGAGAAACTAAACAAAATTTGGATCATTTAGTTTCCTCCTTTCTTTTTGCTACATGTAGGGCCGCCATTTGTCTTTCGGTTTTTAAGGTCCGTCGAGAGTGAGTGTCCATAATATGGAGAGACAAAATGTGGTGAGTGAGGGACGCATGAGATGGAATAGTATAAAACTTCTATTGACACTTGAGGAGTATAATCCTAAATGGGAGTACTGGGCTCGGGTGTCTTGGATGCGTCCCAAGTGAAAAAACTGGGGAACAATGTGCCACCTAGCTAAGAGAACCTATTGTGTGTTAAGGCTTCTGTTCGTTCCTCAATTATGAATAAAGCGATAACTTAAACGCTACGTAACCGTTGGCGTTCCTTTTTAAACTGTGTGATAAATTTGTTCGAAATTGTTGGGGAAAATTTCATGAAAGGAATTACCTTATTTGATGACGTATTTTTAGAAAAAAATATTAATCAACGTAAGGTATTTTGTAATGTTTTAACACTAGTGTAACTAAGTAAGAGGATAAATTGAAAAAAAAAACCCAAAACCTGGTCTTTGTTTTATCGTATCGTATTTCCATGCAGCTGATGTGGCAATTTATGTGTAATTCAAATAAAAGGCTTATTTAATAAATTTCCATCGATTTTTGTATTTTTTCAAAGATTTCTTTTAGGGTGGGGGATTAAAAGGTGTTGGTCCCGATCATTGTAAAATCTGCTCGACTCTATTCTACGGATAGAGCTATTTCAAATTTATCCGAGGCAACATTTTCGATTCATATCTTCTTATCATTATAATGGAGATTCTGTGTTTCACAGTCTGTAACCAAGACTACGTCACTGCTAACGTCAAAATACCGTAAGTTTATCAATGACTATTTAATCTATAGTCAAAATCATTAATACATGGAATAAATCTAATTTATTAACGATGTCTATTAAATCTGAATTAGATTTACCTCAAAATAGCCCATTTTATTCGTGCGTTTAAAATCCTGCAGTGTGTCTTATGTATCACTAAGAAATAGAAGTTTACATAATACGAGGTGTAGTTAATTTGCATACTGCTTTGAACAAAACCTGGTTTAATAAATAATTCCCTGGTGTTATTTACCTTTAATATTATTGTTTTATTCTCCAGCGTATTAAAATCAATCATATGAATGATTTTATATAAAAAAAAAAATTAAGATATAATTAAGATAAATATAATCTTTTTATATACGTTCTTATTTAGTTTCGTTAGTCTTTCTAATTTATTATATTTCATTATATTAAAACTTAAATACTTACGCGCGAAGGACGCATATTCTTGCTAGTTCCAATAAAGTATCGTGATATGGGATTTTTATTGATATAGTCTCTGATAATGAGTCAATGAGTTCGATCCTTGTTAGGAATAAATGATATCGTATGTTAGATTTAGTTTATTTTTACCCGATCTGTCTGTCTGTCTGTCTCTGTTCATAAATAAATTGATTAATCAATTTTTCCTGTTTAGTTGGCGATCTGCCACGTGGGTATATCGATGCCGAACCTGCTCTCAGTTCGACAAAGAGAGGTCCAGGTTTAATCACCTCTTTTTGTAATCCCCCCTCCAAAAAAAAAGAAGAAAAAAGAAAACACGTTTATTTTTACGATTAGGACTTCGCATTGCGCAATCTGTTTATTCTTTGCAGCTGTCTTCACACACACACACACACACACACACACACACACACACACACATTATATATTATATATATACTCTATCTCCCATAAATAAGTATCCCAGAAACAGTTGGTTTTAAGAAAATAAAAAGATAGTTATATATATATATATATATATATATATATATATATATATATATATGCATCTCTCTGCGATCTATCTATCTATCTATCTATCTATCTATCTATCAAATAGACAAGACAGTTGAGTAAAATATCTGCACAATATTTGAATTTTGTTAATCTCTTAAAAGGACCACATATCCTGCATAATTTACTGTATTTCAAGTTTAATTACTAATAAATATATATGATCTTATCAAATTCCAATAATTTATTTGTAATTTTTTTCAAGCAAATATACGTGGCTATATATCAAGGCTGTAGCAAGTACAGGCCAAGTAGCTATGCAACTGGAATAGTTGCTTGGAGGCTAACATGAGGTCGCTTAACTTACTTCTAAACATCAATTATAAGGAAAGGGGATTGTTAGTGATATCCAATAGTTAGCTAATTAGTAAAAATAATCAAGAATCAATTATTAGATCTTATTGATCAGAAATATGAGAAAATGAATCTGTATAATTCAATCAGAAAGTATGTTTAAAAAATACATATCAATGAAACATAAACTAGCACCCCCCCCCCCACACCTGGTGGTGTAATAATCAACTTCTGCAACACTTTTTCGTAAAAAAAAAAGATCTTTGAAATCTTATATTAAAAAAAAGATAGACATAGAAATATTCAAATATTCATTTATAGATTTTTATAAATAGATATTTGAAAATTCAAATATCTAAGGTTTTTCTTTTGGGGGGCATCATATGAAAAAGAAAGTCTGCTATGTTTTACGACAGACGATAAACAAAACAAAACAAAACTTTTTTTTTCATCGTATGATAAAATATAAATTATTAATCAATATTAATATGATTGTATTATAATTTTAATAATACTAATTAATAATCTTATTGCAAAATATTGAATATAACTACTGAATACCTTTTTATGTTTTTTAAAACTCTGTGTCATTCAATCTGAAAAAAAAAAGAAACGGACGGGATAAGCATGATTGATGAAACTGTCGTTACAGGGACTATATATATATTTTTTATTACCGAGTTTATATTTAAGCAGTGTGGGGTAAGCATGATTGATGAAACTGTCGTTAAATTTAAACTCGTATTGAAAAATGGACATGCACAAACCTAAACCGGACACAGTTAAATATACTAACATCTTCAAATCTAATGTAGAAGATTTTCTGTCTATTTCTTGTTTGAAAATATTTTTTCAATTATATATTAGATAACTTTAAATCCTGTAACCGAAACTATATCACACTCAAGGAATCATTTTTATTTAAGCCTCAATTATTAATAAATTGTAATATCTACCTACTTATAACATGCTACACAAAAAGTGGTTTACTGTGTGAACGGGAAGGCTAATTTGCTAATAAATAATGGATTTTATCTTAATGAATATACCAAAAATCTCGAGATCTTTTAACAAAAAGAATAACTGTAATTTTATTCTTACTTCTTATTTAACTAAATAGTTAAATTAGAAAAGTTTTACAATATTTTCGTATACCTCTCTCTATTTCAAATCATTTTATCTGCATTCTTATTTAGTTTATTTAGACTTTCTACTTGCACCCGGAGGGTGCATATATTTGCTAGTATATATAAAGATAAAACAAACTATATATAAAATCAATAATACCGGCAATGTATTTATCAAAACTTGTTTTAACAAACAATGTGGACAGTGTAATGTTGCATACTTACTTTCTGGATATATATAAAACAGGTTTGTTCTTTATTCTAGGTATTAATGATTTTGACTATAAGTTAAATACCCATTGATTAACTTACGCAATTCCTAAGGTTATTGTGACGCAAGAAGAAATGTAATTTCGGTTACGGACAGATTGACACCGAATCTTCATTATAAATAAGCCTTACATTGAAGGGTTCAGTTTTAAAGGACAGTTCTCCCCAAACACGGTGACTCAAGTTCAAATCCTGAACGAGGCCTTTTGCATTCGACATACCCTGACTAATACCATCAGGAAATGTATGAATCCAACCATTCCACCCTTTAGCTATGGGTAAATAGTAGGCCAGACTGGGCTCTTTAACCTTGGTTTTCTTTTGGGATGGGGTATCGCAACCTTGATAACTTTTCGTTAGTGTTATTCAGTGTATAGCAAGGACTTTATCAAAAAGTCTGTGTTGGTTTGAAATCGGCTACAAAAATGAGTGAGGTATGATGGGAAGGAAGTTGAAATTCTACATAATTAGATAAACCGTTGTTTCATTTTTTTAATTGTAAATATTGCTTGTTTTATTTCTTGATTAACTATAGCGATACGGTTGTTTGTCGGCTTTAAGATCAGAAAGAAAACTGAATGAGGCATCACGGGAAAAATAAGTTGAAAAAATTCAGGATTAAATTAACCTTCTTTTTAAATTTTTTTTATACATATGTTAAAATATCAACGATTGCCTATTTTATGATGATAAGGGATAAAGATCCCTGTCTGGATTTGGGGTCAACTACAAAAATTGCATGCTGGGAAATAAGTTGAATATTTACGGGATGTAATTATCCACCCTTTTAATTTTTTATATAATTGTATTATTGGGCACAAAAAGGGTTCCTTAAGAAAAAAAGGATTTTTTTGACATTAACTTTATTTAAAAATATAATTATATCGTTGTCTTCCGTTATCTTCTGCCATCTTCCGGTAATTTATAATATTAATCCGATCCTCCAAGAACCTTTTTTGTTTCTCAGCAAAAAAGAGTTCTGAGCGCCTTTTACGGGATTTTCGAAATATTTATTATTTTGTGTACATATCAAATAACTGTGTCTGTCTTTCTGCATTTCTATCTATCTTTCAGTTTGTCTTGGTTCTTATTGGCCTGGGTGTGACGTTAAACTCTATCTGATGGTGACGTTTTAATTCTGGAGCTCTGAGAAATTACTCCCAGGTCCACTCTGACTCGAAGTGGTAGTACCTGTTAGGGTCCCATCTATGGTTAAATAGAACAAAATGAGTTCTAAAAATGTGTTTACAAAAACTGAGTTAAAAAAATGAGCACCCATGAAAAATAAATAAAACAAAACGTCTTCGGCATAAAATAGCCCAATGGGTTGACCTGCCGTAAAACCCTTCCACCCAACCAACCAACTGTCTGTCTTGATCGGGGTTCTACATAAAACTGTATCATCAAAACAACCGCTTCTTCCTGTCTCATGGAACGTCCATATGGCGTAATGACTAACAGGCTGGACTGTAACATCGTTGTAAGCAATTCGAACCGGTTCCTCAGTCGGTAGAACGTCCTTTCGATACCGGTACAATTCAGATCATGACTAGCGCATTTGGCTAATTTTGTCTCTGCGGTAAAGTGGGATAGGCGTGACGCTTCACCTCAGCAAAACTATCCCTCGTTGTCCGACTAATACTGACAAGTGTCCACTCCACCAACTTTTTTTACCCTTGGGAAAGGTATAAAACCTCCTTATCACCCCAGCTATGGTTAAATAGTACCACTATTGTTCTTCTACAAGGATGGCTTTGGCATTGAATAACCCATGAAGGATTATATGCCATCACACAAAGAAACCAAACCAAAACGGACATCTGATACAAGGTCAACATCTTAGGCGGAAACCTTGCTGCATACAGATATACGGTTGTCAGATATAGGTTGAGGACAGTGTTAAAAGGAACAGTGCTTGCCTTAGGGAGGCTCCGATCAATCAGTTGGTCACGTCAAGCCCTAGCAACTATATGATTGCCCCAACCCTATTGCCCTTATGGCAAACCCAACCCTTTTTATCATATGGGTGCTAGAAGGCGGTGGCTGAGGGTCTACATATCCTGGGAATAACGTTAAACTCTATCTGATGGTGAGGTTCCAGTTCTGGAGGTTCGGGGAATGTGGAGCATCCCTTTATCACCTTTGCTCCCTGGTTCTCTCTAACCCGGAGTGGTAGTACCTGTTAAGATCCCATCTATGGGTCAAATAGAAAAATGTATTTATAAAATTTGAGTATCCATTAAGAATGACTTTATTTCAAAAACTTTATCGGCATTAAATGTCCCACTGAGGTGGATATGCCGTAAAACAAAACAAACCAAACCAAACCTTTGGGAGGCATTTTTATTTTTTTTACTCTAATCGTCGTGCTTGGCCTGCAGATTGACAAGGATTTGATGTCATGGTTGTCCTTCTCCTATATGGGTTGATCCATCAAGGCAGCAATTCTCAATTTGCCCTAATGTTTTATCCCTAGCTATGAGGAGAAGAGATTGATTCATGTCTTTCCCAAATTCATGCTATTCAGCACTGTTATCGTAAATATTGCCCAGCGTAGGAATTTCTCAAATAAAAAAAAACGGCTTTTAATGGAGTTCACTGAGAGAGCAAAAAGAAAAGATAGAAAATGAACTTTACTTTTTATTATCAGTTGAAAAAAGAACCCGAAAGAAATACTATCAGTCATTATGCTAATGACTGATAGTATTTCTTTGGTTCTTTTTCAACTGATAATAAAAGTAAAGTGGAGTCGTAGTCGGAAGCAATTAAGGGTCACTCGAGTTATTTGGATTATTCGGACTATTGTGCTTATCTTCATTGTTATCTGCACAATCTTTTGGCCGACGTGCCCCCGGCCTTCTTCAGGTATGTCTTGTCGGACTCGGGAACTTTTTCGATTACAAGAAGGTTCCCGAGTTTGAAAAAAAAGGTTTCCGAGTCCGAGAAAGTTCCCGAGTCCGACAAGAAATACCTGAAGGAGGCCGGAGGGCACATTGGCCGAAACGTTATACAGATAACAATAAAGATGAGGACAATAGCCTGAATAATCCAAATAATACTAATTATCAAGGCTCATCTAAAAAATTCCGAGAAACGTTTGATATGTTTACTTAAGACCTACTGTTTAATATATCAATATGTAAAAAGTATAATAATCTTGATCTACCTCTCTCTCACTTTTTTCTTTCTTTCCTTCTTTTCATTATGTTCGATTGAAACAGATTAGCGGAATCACTTCCATGCGCTCACCCATTTATATATTTTCCCTACTCTCTCTTTCTTTCTTTCTTATTATATTTTTCTATGTAACATGTCCTTTTACACCCCTTTCTTTCTTTATGATAAAAACGGAATGGTCCATCATTTAACCGAGTGACGACACTCATACGCAAAAAGAATTGGGAGGATAAGCAACATCAGATAATCAGGATTCACAAATTTGCATTTTTATCTTGGACGATTTGGACGTTCTCTTTTGTAACCAGAGTGTGTTGCAAGGTGATAACGGTCGGAAGATGAAGGAACAGGAATAATAATAATAATAATAATAATAATAATAATAATAATAATAATAATAGCAGCAGATAATCAATACCAGATAATCAGAATTTACATTTTTGCATTTTATCTTGGACAATTTGGACGGTCTCATTTTTAAACATAGGGTGATGCAAGATGATAACGGTCATACTTTTAAGGAACCGCTATTATTATTATTATTATTATTATTATTATTATTATTATTATATAATTAATAATAATAATAATAATAATAATAATAGGAGCGGTTCCTTTGAATTGGGCAGTGGCTTTTATTTGTTGTCATTCGTTACTCAAGAAGCTAATGAAAAGCAGCTGAAGTTATTTTAACTGAAATATAAGGACATTAACGCTAAGTGACACCCGGCCTCAAAGACTTGAACAATGATAAGACTAGAAAAGAGATTAACGATCGAATACAAGGCATTTAATACAATTTGACTCTTAGATAAACATTTGTAATTTAGATCTTACAAAAAAACACAAAAAACAAACAAACAAAAAATGCGAAATTATGTCCACAAAAAGTAAAAATAAAAAATAAAATGAAATAAAGATATACAAAAAAAAAAAAAATGAAGAAATAAATACAATAAAAAAATGAAAGAATTTCGAAATCAGTATGGGAATTTGAAATAAAAATTGTCATTAGATCTCCTTCATTAGGTGGATTCGTTGTTGGCAGCCTCGTTTTGGGTCTCATTTTACGGCTTTCTGTTTTATTTGTCGTCTGATTGAAACGATATAAACATAATTGCCACGCCTCTTGACTCGTTAATGTAGACAATTGCTTGTGTTTAAAATAATCAAAGACAGCCTTGTTCTTCTGAAATTACCGATACCCATTTATTACAGAGATTTAATAAACTCAGCATAATTCTACAGGGTGATTGTAAAGTAACTCCCTATTAAAAAAAGAAGAAAGAAAAACAACTTATTTATTTCTGAATCCTTATTTTTACAAAAAATGAATATGAGAAGAATACACATAACATGGAGTTTTATTTAAAATTCTATATTGGCACCAGCATTCGCCTCCAGCGTCTCAAGCCTTTCGGGAATCGTATCAACTGATCTTCCCGGGAACTCTTGTGGAATGGTAGAAATAAATCCTCGTATTCGTCCTTCAAGTTTTTCCAAAGTCGTTGGTTTCGTAGAGAAGACTTGCTCCTTCAAACCAACCCAAAGAAAAAAAGTCACAGGGTATTAAATTAGGGTTTCTGGTCGGCCACTCATGCGAGGACATCTACCCAACCATCTCCCAGAAAAATGGTGGTTCACCCATTCATGAACATTAGCAAAATGTGGAGGAGTACCATCTTGCATAAAAAGCAACTGTTCATTATTCTCCCAAGTATTGACAACTGGCAAGATTCCATCTTGCAGTATGGTGAGATAATTTTCGGCATTCATCTTATTGTGAAGGGTGAAAGGACTCATAATCTCATCTGAAGTCATTCCACACCACACCGGTAACTACACAGAAAAAATTATAACATATTCAAAATAGGGAGTTACTTTTCAATCACTTTGTATATTGGGCGGAATGCATGATAGAAAGCCGTTGGCTTTGAAAATCAGCATGTAAAATTTCCAGAATTTAATTCCGTTCAAACATCTATGACAGGTGTCACTGAGAAGGGTGTAACGTCATCTCTGAAACGATTGATTGATTAATTGATTTTAACATGTCAACATGTCTGGGGTTATTTTATTCCAAGAGGTTAGGAAATCGCATTCATTGTACATCTATATCTACATTTTATGTGTAGTTGCTTCTTAAGAGTTTTTAAATAGTTTTGATATCAAGCATTCCTATCTAATACAAATAAATCGCTCACATTTGTATGGTTTCAAGTATTCCTATTCAATACTGATAATCGTATGGTTTTAAGTAATTATTTTTTTATCTAATAATGGAAA
>CM042143.1:91280875-91290875 GCA_023376005.1 Doryteuthis pealeii | reverse complement strand
AAGAACACTGGAACTGAAGTAGTTGTCGTCTTGTTATGGCATTTTTAGTTAAATAACTATTATTTAACTATCTAACTAAAGATGCCATAACAAGACGAACTACTTCAGTTGCAGTGTTCTTCTGAAAAAGGGATTTTATCTCGAATATCAAGAATAATTACAGGTTACAAACAACACCATTGTTACCTTATTATTTTTTCTTTACACCTGCATTGTGATAGCCTTCAAAATCAACCTCCAAACCTATTACACTGCTTCAAGCAATTATAAAACTCTCTATATATATATATATATAATATATATATATTTATATATATATTATATTATGTGTGTGTGTGAGTGTTGTGTGTGTGTTTCGTCTATTTACAACTATATATGTGTGAGGGAGATAGATAGATAGATAGATAAGAATGTGTGTGCATGTGTGTGTGTGTGAGTGGAGAGAGAGAGGAGAGAAGAGAGAGAGAGAGAGAGAGAGAGAGAGAGAGAGAGAGAGCCGTTTAGTGGCGAGGTTCCAGTGATAGATATATTATTGAGATAATTAATAGATATGAACACAGGGCTGGTGTTGAGATATGATCATTGCGAAAGAGAAAATGGGCGGGGAAATAGAACTGAAGAGATAAGTTTTGAGCCACAAATGCCTGATCATAAAATCTGATAGTTGAATTTTAACTAAGTTAAAACGCCTAAAACATCTAAACACAGTAGCGTTGATCTTTTGTTGGTTACAATGTTCGTTTCGTTAGTGAACATTTTGTGCGTGCGCGTTTTTGCGCTCATAAAACGCTAAAGAGTTTCTTCCTTGGATGAATACCATATTACCTGCTGACAAGTAATACATCCCTTACCTGCATTTGGTATAACCACGCTATACTACCCTTCAAAATTATCTGATATTAATACAAATAAACGTGGGACTCAAATGATAAATTTGAGAGTTATGATCGCCAGGTACTCCTTAATTGCAAACATAGGGGCTCTAATCGTCATCCTGTGAATGTTGGCTTTTCTAATTTCAGGTACTGATGGATGCTAGAATAAAAAAGGAAGTAGATAAGATAACAAACATACACTTTTAAGTTATTATTATTAAAGAAAACGAGTTATTTGCTTGTAATCCCTTTTTCAACATCTTTTTTATTTCTTTTTTCTTACATCAACCTTTGACAAAAAACCCCAAAACAACCGAAAAACAACAAAAAAAAAACCCAAAAAACAAAAACCGAAAAAACAAAAACAAACAAAACAAAAAACGACATCAAAAACAATCTTTGCACAGAACATATATATTATTAATATAATATCTATATACAAATTCTTTAAATATTTTATCCAATAGTTCCTAAAAATGCCCTCTTAATATTTTTCTTCCTATTATTTCTGAAATAATCCAATTCACATTAAATTGTTTTACATTATTACAGTTTTTACTCTGATTAGGAAATCTTTTTAAAAAATATATTACTCTATGAGTAAACTTCCTACCTTTCCCGAGGGTATTGACGCTATGTCGTCCAGGATTTGAATTCGTATCACCGTGTCCATTCCCTACGACGATAACCATTACACTCACACACACACACACACACACACACACACACATATATATATGTATATATATATATATGTGTGTGTATGTGTGTGTCACTCTGTTCGTCTCTATGCTTATCGTATACATGTCTATTTAGGTGTATATGAGTACATATGTGCATAACCCTTTCTTGGTTTATTTATTTCTTTCTTTCGTTTCTTTTGTACATTTCTTTCTTTCATTCTTTTATTCTTTATTTCTTCCTTTCGTTTCGCTTGAAAATTTGTTGTTTTTTCCCTTTCTTTCTCATTCATTCTTCCTTTGTTCCTTTTCGCTTGAACTTTTTGTTTCTGTCTATCTCTCTATCTTTCTTTTCATCTGAACATTTCTTTCTTCCTTTCTTTCCCCTTTCTTTCTTTCTTTCTATCAAACTTTTTTTTTCAAATTTTCTTTTTTGCAAACTTTCTTTTCACTTCATCATTTCTTTCTTTATGCATTTCAAACTTTCTTTTTTTCTTTTTTATCGTTTGAACATTTCTTTCTTTCTGTTTTTCTTTCATTTTTTTCCCTTTTCTTTCGCTTGATCATTACTTTCCTCTGTCTTTCTTTAATTTTAATGTTACTTTCTTTCTGTCTTTCGATTCATTTGTATTCCTAATTTCTTCTTCTTCTTCTTCTTCTTCTTCTTCTTCTTCTTCTTCTTCTTCTTCTTCTTCTTCTTCTTCTTGCCAAAGCCCAACAACGCCTACAGAGTTGTCAATCGTTAGCACTCCTCCTTCCTCCCCCTCCTCTTTCATCTTTCCTCCTCCTTCCTCCTTCCCCTCCTCCTTCCCTCTTTCCAACCAACTGCATCAAATAACAAACAAATGCTTCTTCTTCATCATCCTCTAAATGACTTGATTAAAGTAATTACGCATTGCTTAATTAAACTAAGACAAAACAATTTGTTTCGTTCATTAACTATGCCACAAATAAACTGATAAGATGGAATTATTTAATCAGGATGAAGATCACCAACAACAACAACGGAATCGGATGATAATTCGCAGAAGAAGCCGAAGATTTTATGAAACAACAGAATAGAATTCCGAAGTGGAACAACAACAATAATTTACAATGATGAAAGATCCAAGATAACCAACTAGTAATGATTCTTATAGAAATGTTTGGGAATGTAGGAACATATCCAGAGCGATTAAGGAAATATCGGCATCTAAAATATATTATTGGCCATACAACCACCATTAATAATACGACGATCAATAATAATAATAATAATAATGATAATAATAATTAACTAGGGTCCAGTTTAGCCCAGTTAGTAGAGCACCGCCTAGGAATCGCAAAGTTCCTGGTTCGATACCCGTTCCCATCAACTCAGTCTATGAGTAGCACAAATTGGGTAATCTGATCTGTGCAGTAAAGTGGGGAGCTGGGAATCGCTAAAAACTGCAGAGGCATAACTCTTACTGCTATTGCAGCTAAGATATATAATGCTCTCCTTCTTAATCGCATCTGACCCGAAATAGAGAAAGTCCTTAGGAAAAACCAAAACGGATTCCGCAGAAATAGATCCACAACCTCTCAGATCCTGACTATTCGACGGATCATAGAAGGGGTTCAGCAAAGAACCTAGAAGCAACGCTGCTATTCGTAGATTTTTCCAAGGCATTTGATTCCATACACAGAGGGAAAATGGAACAAATACTACTAGCATACATACGGTCTCCCCAAAGAAACGGTAGCCGCTATAATGATGCTCTACAAAGACACTAAAGCAATGGTACGCTCAACTGAGGGCGACACAGATTTCTTTGACATCGCCGCGGCAGTCCTACAACGAACAAGCCTTTTCCCTACTTAGATGGGTGACCAATGAACTGCGAGCTGCTTCAAAGGCGTCCGTCGAGGATGGGTGACTTTGTTAGTCAAGCTTAGTGTGTCTACCCTTTCTGTTTCAACATTGAATATAAACAATATAGAAAAACCTTAATTTTGAGGCTAAAAATCATACCTGGTATGCCTTTCCACATTTGTGAATGACAATGTCTATAGAATTATATGACATGTTCAAATATCAGTATGGTGAGTGAAAGTGCAGCAACAGCCGCGATATTTGCTAGATAATAACTAATTTGTAAATAGAGGAATTTATATAATAATTAAATAAATTGTGACGAGAAAAAATTCGGCAGGCACCATATGCACTGTCGTAAACACTAGATTGCGTTTCGATTTTTATCGAATATGTAGCTTCACTTTCTACTAATCTCACCATTGAGATCGACCAGCGTACAGAATGCCGAAGACTGCTCATTCTCATGTGCGGGAGTATCTAGTAATATTGACGTCAGTATAATGACGAAAGTACTGTCCACTTTTTCATGTCGCACGTAGTGTTTGTCATATTTTCTGTCGTGGTAATTTAATTTATTAATATGACAGAATACCTTATCAAATCGCTTAAAATTGACTTGTGTCGCATCCTGCTCGAGTCGGTCGATTTTTTACTCATATACTTATATGCACTTTCTCTCTTTCTGAGAAATTGTGTAGACCGTCAGTGTGGTCTTCGCGCAACGTAGGGATTGCCTGCATCGTCTAACAATTGTTATCCAGACTTATCTCTAATGCAGAATAATCGATAGCGTTGAAGATGTGTTTGAACCTCTTGATAACTGTCTTTTACAACTTTCAGATAATATCTCTCATCACTCCAGCAGCTCATGCTAGCAGCAAGCACGCATACAGCAGCATTAAATTCCCCATCTTCCAAAGCAGCGTTTGTTTCTACAATATCTTAAAATCAGTTGTCTTCCGTTAAAAAAATCTTAGTAGGCATCGATATATCTACACATTTTTGACAAACCTATATTCATATATAGATAACCAAACCTATTATATTATATTACTATTATATACTATCCTATATAATATTAGATATCTAATTATATAATTATAAAATACATTCAATTATACTGATTTATATTATTATATATATATCAATATATAATGATCGATCATTATAGACGATAGTATATATATCATCTTTTATTATATATCGATACTATTTATTATCACTATATAATACTAGATATATCATATACTATAGTCAATATATAATATACTATATATTATTATAGCTATATATATATACTATATATATATAAATCAATATATATATATATTATAATATTATATATTCAGTTAGCGAGACATGAAGCACGCGCTTAGTTACCTGCCAGTTCCGGCGAGCCATTTTAAATCAGAAATATATAATCTTATCTACCTAGTTTACTATTATATATTATATAATGGAGTGGACTGTGATCAAGTGATCCTCGTGAAATGGACACTGAATGAGTCCAAGGACTTGGTAGCATTGCAATATGCGCTAATACCCTTGGGAAGGTTATGCTTCCTATATATTCTCCCTTTCCATGTACGGTAATTAGTTGGGCGATTGGGCTCTTAATCTTGGTTCGGGCTAACTAAGTCTAGGAGAATGAAAACTCTTGCATTTCAAACTGGCTAAACTTCGTAAAACAATACCTTGTGGCTCCTACTCGTGGAACGTTTGGTAAATACAATATGAATTAGATATTTCATACTATACTTATAGTTTATACTATATATTATATTGTGTTTGTGTTGTGTCGCGTGTGATCGTCCAGACTCGCCCCAGCAAAATCATTTCGCTCAGATTTGCCATCTTGATAAAAAAAATAATCAAGAAGTTAAAAGATCAACGATGAGCTTCCAAAAAACGTTTCACCAAGTCCACTGGTGTTGTTGCGCGAATGTGGACTTTTTAGTCACTTAATCTTCCAATCTCCCATTCGCATATTTATACCTCAGAATACAATGTGCGAGGCTATTATTATTATCCTTTCTTCGAGCACAGTTGGCTCTCATCATGCCAGCCTCTCAGATACTCGCCCTTCCTTAATCTACGACATGCTACTGAACTCTATTGAAGTCCGTTGTGTCTGTTTTTTAACGTTTCCTCTGCTGAACATCTCCTCTTTAATAGTTCATTGTTGCCTAAACGGATCTGCGTCTCAAATCTCATTGCCTTGCCTTCCAGCCATAGTTTTTCTCCCATTGCCCACCGCTCCAATGCTCCCAGGTCTTTCCCATCCAAGCCTTTCACTTTTCAGTCGACTTTCAGCTCCCTTATAGCTTTCTCGGCTTTTGATGCTAAACTATTTTCCTGAGTACAGTTATCCGTAGAACAGTTGTTAGAATGGCCAACGCCCATTCCTAACTCAACCCCGTGACCTTATATTCTACTATTGGTACATCTCTACTATAATCATATATATAATATAGTTATACTAGTTATATATATATAATATACCACGATAGTCCCTCACCAAGTAACTTTTACTTATGTAACTATAAATCGCATAACTACATATCTGGGTTCTTGCACATTCTCATGTTTCTCATGCTATAAACAAATATTGATAATATCTTAATTTTCACTGAATCTATACACATTAAGACTCTCACTCCTGTGATATCATCTCATAACGAGTTGTCCTACATCTTGCCTATGCATGTTCTATTCTACGAGGATATACTTATCCCTGATACTTTAGCCACATCTCCCAATTACCATCCTTATGTGTATACTCTCCAACATCGATATTGTCCACTAACCCCTCCCCATCTTACTTTTCATCATCTCTTATACTCATCTTCACCTGCATTACCTTTAATATATATTATATTATACCCTCATATTAAACAAATTCTATACACCTCTCGTTGGCTAACCAAACACCTCTTTAATTTTTCAAAGAACATCCAAACACCAGTTAGATTACGCGACAAAAAACTAGAATATTTGTGAATTCTAACATCCTTTCTACTCATAATAGGATTAAACAAAGACGTATATTTATAAACTTACCCTCACCTCTTTAAAATAAAGATACAAACATAAGAAAATACCTTCTGTTGATCAATAATAATATTTTTTAATTCATTTTTCTTTTTTATTACTGAATCAAATAAGGTATTTTCCATTCACAAAATTATTTCCAACAATATTCACAAAATTATGTCACGCAGTTTAAATGGGGACGCAAACGTTACTTTTTTAAAATAATACACTTTTCATATATTTGAATATCATATTTTAAATATACACTTTTTTATATAATTTAAATAATAAATTTTATTCAAATAAATATTTTAAATTCATATTTATTTTTCATATATTTGACAATATACAATAAGCAACCACATACCAAAGACAGTGGCTCGCAGACATTTTTTCTCTAATAATTCCTTTTTCTTTAAACAGACGAAGGCCCTGATGAAGGTTTATTAAACAAACCACAGAGACGGTTTTAAACATCACTCGTCAATGAAACTTTTTTTCATTCTATAAGATTACACACATACACAAGTATATATATATATATATATATATATTATATATATATTGCGTGTGTGGTGTATACGTGTGGTGTGTGTGTGTGTGTGTGTGTGAGAGAGAGAGAGAGAGAGAGAGAGAGAGAGAGAGAGAGAGAGAGAGAAGAGAGAAGATGTTGTAAAAGATGAAAAACAAAAGGATACAATGCTTCACCCGAAAATTATTTTCAAATGAAATTTTATTTTCGGATGAAGCATTATAACATCACATTGTTTTTCATTTTTATAAAATTACACACACACACACACACACACACACACATATATATATATATATATATATATATATATATATGTGTGTTGTGTTGTGTGTGTGTGTGTATAAGAAAATACATATGATGAAAAGCTTTTATAAATGATTTGATAGAATGATCGAGTGATGTCTCTGCCCTGCAATTAAACTTGTCATTCATCATTCTACACTTAAGCCCCTTTTTTTCCCTTTTTTTGAGCCAAAATGTCTGAAAAAAAAAGCTACACAAACAAAAAAAAAACAAACAAAATAAAACAAAGCAAAAAAAAAAAAACAAAAAAACAAAAAAAACTCAAATTTGAAGTTGGTCTTTTCATCGGCCGTATATTTCTCAATTACCTCCCTTTCATTGACATCCGGACTTGATTTCAGCTTCCAATAAAATGCAATGCCTCCACCGGAAAGAAGTCATAAAATATGGCGGTGCACCTTCAACTTTTGCTTCATAAAACACGACGCCAAAATGTCTTAATAAGAAGATGAGATCTTCCTATCAGAACGTTCATAATTGTCTAAATTTTACTTTTTTTTCTGTCTGTCTGTCCGTCTGTCTGTCTGTCTCGAAGATTTATTTGATTGCATTTCATATTTCAATTCAGTGAAGACATCTTCATCGTTAGTGTTTAATAGATTATATGAACACCTGGACACGTACCACATATACATAAATATGCACACACACACACACACACACACACACACACACACACACACACATATATATATATATATAAATGTACATTTATATTTATGTACGTATATGTATATATATATAAATATACATATACATACATATATACATTCGTGTATATACGTATATAACATACTTATAATATACATATATATATATAATATATAAATATATATATATAATTATATGTATACATGCATATATACATTTATAGGTATGCAAATATACATATAAATACATATACATATACGTATAAATACACGCATATACATATATATACACATTATAATACACATGCATATAAACGCATACATTTATACACCCATTTACATATATATACACATATATACACACATACAATATATATATATATATATATATATATATATATATATATGAAGCTTTCATCAACGTTTGCCGACAGCACGGATCCTTTGACTCTCACTCGCCCTCAGTGTCTCTCGGACACCATTTTAAGCCTGTTCGACAGCATTCAGTATCCACAAAGAGAGAGAGAGAGAGAGAGAGAGAGAGAGGAGAGAGAGAGAGAGAGAGAAGGGGAGGGAGGAGTGTGTGTCAGAGAGAGAAGAGAGAGAGAAAGAGAGACAGGCAGACAGACAGACAGACAGACAGGCAGAGAGAGAGAGACAGATCAACACAGACAGATAAATGAAGTAGACCTGCTCTTATAATTTTTCAAAAATATTATTTCCGACTTTTTTTTCAATGTTTGAGTTTTTAATAGAGATAAGTTTTTATCGTTAATGTTGAATCGTTATTGTTGCTTTTTCTTAAAAAATAATTTCCTTTTTTCCTTTTTTTTTCTTTCCATTTTAAAACCGCCGTATTTCTTTAATATTTACCCCGTTCATCATCTAGATGAAACGTATCTAATTAACACTTTCTAACAACACTTCATTCACAACACACCTCATCACCGTGATCATTTGCCATTTGTTGCATCATTCTTAGTTGCCGACTTTCCCGCCAGACGGCGCGTGGGGTTTACTTACCATTTGTCTGTTGAAATATTTTTACGAACAAAAATTTCAAGAAGAGGAATCTTGAGCAATAACATCTGGCATTTTTCTTAAGAAGAAGAAGAAAAACAAAGAGAGAAAAACATAGAAAAAGAAGATGAGGAGGAAAAATTAGAAGAACGAGTTGTCGTCGTCGTCGTCGTAGTAGTAGTAGTAGTAGAAGAAGAAGAAAAAGAAGAATAGAAGTGATAAAAGAAGATGATGAAGAAGAAGGTTCAGGCAAGAAGAAGAAGAAAAACAAAGAAAGAAAGAGAAAAACAGAGAAGAAGAAAAAGAAGAACAAGAACAAGAATGGATATGATAGAAGAAGAAGTTGAAGAAGAATGAGAAGAATTTCTGGCAGAGGAAGGAGGTGAAAGAAGAAGAAGAAGAAGAAGAAGAAGAAGAAGAAGAAGAAGAAGAAGAAGAAAAGAAAAGCAAATAAAGAAAATAAAACAGCAAAGAAGAAGAAGAAAAAGAAGAAGAAGAAAAAAAGAAGAAAAGCAAATAAAGAAAATAAAACAGCAAAGAAGAAAGAAAAGAAGAAGAAGAAAAAGAAGAAGAAGAAGAAGAAGAAGAAGAAGAAGAAGAAGAAGAAGAAGAAGAAAGAAAAGAAGAAGAAAAGAAGAAGAAGAAGAAGAAGAAAAGCAAAGAAAGAAAATAAAACAGCAAAAAGAAGAAGAAGAAGAAGAAGAAGAAGAAGAAAAAGAAGAAGAAGAAGAAGAAGAAGTCAGAGCGTTACCATTAGTAGCAAATCTAATGTGGCGATGGAAGGGGAGAAAAAGAAAAAACCTTCAATTTTCAAGGAGACCCCCCCCATAAAAAAACAAAAACACGAGTATATCAGAAATTAAAGACAGCGGTGACAAAGATGAAGAGGTAAAGTGACACCGGGTCGGCACCGCCTACTTCCGCAGACTGACGGGAGAGCTCACCGGAACCACGTGACTGGCGGCAAAATCATCACCAATTACTCTGACGCTATACATAGAAAGGATTTATTGGGCACCGGTCATTGGGTTAAGCGAAGAAGATGAATTTCAGGGCAGGACGAAAGG
>CM042143.1:91258375-91275875 GCA_023376005.1 Doryteuthis pealeii | reverse complement strand
GAAACCACGTTTGAATTCAAGGTAACAGTTTGAAGATTGATTATTTTAAGGTAATTAATAAAACGCCTAAACAAAGCCCGATGTTACAGTGGTCAGAACATTATGTTTATACACAATAAAGTTGAGGACAACAGTCCGAAATATGAAAAAATTCTGGAGCTCAGGGGAGTGGAGTATCTCTTCACCATCATTAGTCCCAGGTCCACTCTGGCCCGGAGTGGTAGTACCTGTTAGGCTACAATCTACGGGTTGAATAGAAAAATTAGTTAGCTCAGTCGGCAGAGCGTTTGGCTAGAAACCACAAGGTTCCTAGTTCGATAGCGGTCCTCGCCAACTAAGCGTATGAGTAGCACAGGGATCTGTGCGGTAAAGTAAGGATCTGATGGTAAGTGTGACGCTCCACATCAGACGCAAAAACGATCTCCTTGGTCTAGCGCTAGTGAAAAGGGGATAAACTCCCTCGCTGATTGGCTGATACCGACTTTAGGCCACCCCGGCGACTTTATGAGTTAAAAATTGAATAACCATCGAGTATGAATAGAACAAAACGTCTTCGGCATGAAATAACCCAACAAGAGTTAGCATGCCGTAAAATCCAACTAACCAAACCAAACTAAGAGAAAAAGCCGAATAATTGTCCACGGCGGGGTCCTGGGTATCAAACTAAACTGCATTTGGTAACGAGGTTCCATTTCTGGATCTCTGTGAGAGTGGGTTGAGCATCCGGCTAAGATCGAACTCAGTATTCAGTTGTAACGGGTCCTGTGAGACTATCTTACTAACCATGATACAACGATGGGACACCTTAAAAACCCAACCCATTCGCCACGGGTAGGATGTGACACAAGGTCGCAAATATGGAGTATCCGGCGAGGATCGAACTCGCTATTCAGTAATAGTAGATCTGTGGAAACTAGCTTGTCCCCAGAGGCGGTGCGTCACCTCAAAAGCAGAGATACGCAAGTATCTGTCTGAATGATAAAAACAAATGTAAAACACGATTGGGCTTTCGATGTCATGTATATGCATTTATCTCCCTTTAATCATCACTTTGCTCAAGGCTATTATTAAATGATATCGTATCTCAGACTGGTTGCCTTTGCTTTCCGTCTATATCAATAACAAAGTCCTTTTTAGTTATGATTTTTTTGTGTCTGAAAATTGAATTCAGACCTGTTGAAATCCCCTTAAGAAATTGACCTTTTGTCACTCGTGCGTTGGGATTGGTAAATTCATAGATATAGCTGAAATGAATAATGCATTTAACTTGATAAAGACATTTTTTAAGTTTGATTGTGTCAGTAGAACCAGCAAAAGTAACAACATCATGAACAGCATAGGTGATAATAAATTACCAATAGCTTCTCATATATATATATATATATATATATATATATATATATATATATAGAGAGAGAGAGAGAGAGAGAGAGAGGCGCGTGGGCTAGAGTCGTGGAAAATGGACTCGTCGATTAGAGTTCAATTCCTAGACGAAGCTGTTGGCATTTACATAGCGCTAATACCCTTGGGAAAGGTATGAATCCATATATTCTCCCTCCAGCAATGGGTTAAATAGTAGGACAGACTGGGCCCTTCAATCTTGGGTAGGTAACCAGTCTAGGAGAGGGATAACTCTGAATTCAAAATTCTTGAGGTCGGTCGTTGATTGGGTTTGTGGCAACCCTTGATGCACCAATTCTTTCCTATCGACTGTGTCAAAAAGTGTGGATGGTCCAACACAAGCCTTCACCACTATAAACAAATCACTGTGTGGGTGTTCATTGGGTGTGTGAACCCTCATGCGTCGAAAATCGAGGAGAGAGTCAATAATATATATATATATGGACAAATCTTATATATCTGTATGTATCATTAGGTTATAAAAAATAAATATACTGGATTTCTTGAAGCCTGAAAGAATTGTGAAACTAAAAATTCAAATGGGCTAATATTCAAGAAATACAGCTGACTTGTATTGGTAATCTCCTTTTGTGATACAACTGAAATGAATAATTTGTTCAACTTAATAAAGATATTTTTTTTAAGTCTGTGTCTATTTTAAACCGCTCACAGCGGCTCTTTGTTTCTATGCATACCACACCAAAGCAATGTAGCACAAATCTTATATATCTGTATGTATCATTAGGTTATAAAAAATAAATATACTGGATTTCTTGAAGCCTGAAAGAATTGTGAAACTAAAAATTCAAATGGGCTAATATTCAAGAAATACAGCTGACTTGTATTGGTAATCTCCTTTTGTGATACAACTGAAATGAATAATTTGTTCAACTTAATAAAGATATTTTTTTTAAAGTCTGTGTCTATTTTAAACCGCTCACAGCGGCTCTTTGTTTCTATGCATACCACACCAAAGCAATGTATCGCATTGTCCTTGTGGGGAATTGGGTGAAGGATCGCAAGAATAGAAACGAGGGCCACGGGTGTCCTGTGGGTCGCGGGTGTCCTACGGGCCGTGGGTTGGAAAACCCTGTTTTTTAACTAATGTCTTTATTTGCTTCTCATCAAACTCAACTGGTCTGGTTGTCTGTGAAGTAGATATTTATCCAATACGATGCAACGGGTAGGACATGACACAAAGCTGCAAGTATGGGATATCCAGCGAGGATCGAACTAGCTATTCAGTAGTTTGTTTTGTTTTACGGCATATGCACCTCCCTGGGACATTTGATGCCGACAAAGTTTTGAAACAAATTCATTTCTGATGGGTTATCAATTTCTTTTATAGATATCTTTTTTCTATTCAACCCACAGATGGGATCCTAATAGGTACTGTCACTTCGGGTCAGAGTGGACCTGAGGATTATGGTGATGATTTGATACTTTACATTCCCCAGAGCGAGCTTCAGAGAGAGTTTAACGTCATGCCCAGGTCAATAAGACCCTCAACCCCCGCCTTCAAGCGCATATATGATAAAACGTGTTGGGGGTTACCATAAGGCCAATAGGGTTAGGACAATTATATAGGTGTAAGGGCTTGACATGACCAACCGATTGATCGGAGGGCGTCTCTCCGACCACCCGTTTAGCCCAAAGGGGAGTATTGCATATCCTGGACAACTCGCTATTTGGTAATAATGGATCTGCTGGAACTAATTTGATAACCATTACACCACTATTACACGCCCATTGACTGTCCGTGTAATATCGTTGTTATTTCACACTTCCATATCGCTGAACGGCGCACATCATTTATATATATACAGTAATACCTCACACTTCGTCGTTAACTGGTTCCAGTCGAAACCCGACTTAAATCGAAATAGGCATTATTTAGATGCAAATTATCCGACCTAGGCCTAGCCGAGCCTAGTTTGTTATGTTAGCCAACGCAATCTGTAAATGTCGGTAAATTATGAAGCCTACTGGTAGTCTGTTTTTTGTGTTGGCCTACGTAATCGGTATATTTCGGTGAATTTTAAGCGTAAACAATCGATACAACCGGAATTAACAGTACCATACGGTATGAAGGATACGGCAATTTTCTTTACAGACGATGTAAATATTACAATATTCTATATAGCTTTTAATATCTTAATATTTCAATATTTTTGAAAAGCGACCAGTCTTTGAAAATGACGTAAGTCGAAATAACTTAGAGGTATGACTAGAGGGGGCCGGGTTAGCTCAGTCGGTAGAGCATTCGGCTAGAAACCACAAGGTTCCTAGTTCGATACCCGGCCTCGCCAACTCAGCGTATGAGTAGCACAGGGGTCTGTGCGGTAAAGTAAGGAGCTGATGGTAGGTGTGGCGCTCCATCGCAGATGCTAAAACAATCTCCTTGGTCTAGCGCTATTGAAAAGGGGATAGATAGACTCCCTCACTGTATGGCTGATACCGACTTTAGGCCGCCCCGTCGACTATATATATATATATATATATATATATATATATATATATATATATATGTGTGTGTGTTTGTGTGTGTGTGGGTGGGGGTATCTGAGGATTGTATTTTGAAAGTGACAGTTATAAGCTAGCCGCAGAGGGATAATTAAACCTCCATTTATTTTAGTACTTCCGGGAGTTTAAGAAAAAAGGGTTTTCAAAACAGCTTGTATATTTACACACACACACACACACACATACACGCACACATATATGTATATATGAAGGCTGAAGTGTGTAATGGTTATCGTCGTACTGAGTTGATTTGCTAATACCATTGGGAAATGTTTGATTACAACTATTCTCCCTCCGTCTATGGATAAAATACACGGGCAGACTTTTCTTTAACCTTAGTATGCCAACGGGTCACGGAGAATGAGAACTATGAATTCAAACCAGTTGTAGACTTGGAGAGGGATGGGCTCCACCAGGTTAATTCTGTCAAAGACATATTATATAAATAGCACCTCACGACAAAACAGTTACTGGAACAGTCTCTAGTGAGGCACTATTTATGTAGTATGTCTTTGACAGTAATAACCTGGCGGAGCCCATCCCTCTCCAAGTCTACGACTGGTTTTAGAGAGAGAGAGAGAGAGAGAGAGAGAGAGAGAGAGAGAGAGAGAGAGAGAGAGAGAGTCTAAGTAACTATATATATATATATATATAATATATATATATGCTGGATGTTGGGAATACACACACACACATATATATATATATATATATAATATAATACATTTACACACAAACGTACACTATTATGTGTATATCCAGACATATATACCCATCTAATTAGATATGCAATATTTATTGACAAATATGCATATATATCACGTGATTGCTTAGTTATATTACTCACAGGTTCTCAGATCAAAGATAAGTTCATATTCATATATTCAATAATTATGCGATTTTTTTTTCTTCTCCTGAGTCTTTTTTTCCTTTTTTCTTTTTTTTTTTTCAAACCTAATTCACTATGCATATTAGATTCTTTATTCATTGCCAATAAAACTCTGCCGCACTCGTTACCATACCGAAATTCCGTATTTCCTCAAGAGACACTTGAAATCTTCTTCGTGAATATTTCATTAAAAGCGGCTCGAATCAAACTCAGCGTCGTTGATAATACGCGACAGATTACCTTGGCCCGCGTCAAACCAAGAGGTGTGTGATCAGTTGAGCAATCCACAGATAAACTGGACGCCGACAACTCAGATAAATAGATATCTATATGTGTGAGAGAGATGTGACGCTCAAAAATGAATTTCTTCTTTTTTACTCTCTCTCTCTCTCTCTCTCTCTCTCTCTCTTTCAGCGTCTCTTCGTTTCCCGACTATTTGAGACGAATGTTTATGATCGGCGCTAAAATGTCCTGCTTTAGTGCAATATTCCATATTTCTTTTCCTTTCTGTTCCTGCATAGATCTTTTGACCCTATCAAAAGAAAATCTTTCTTATTTAAATAAAAAAAGAAGATATTTCTTATTTAAATAAAATAATCTGAACTCGAGAAATTGGATTATTATATGAGGTCAAGTTTCTAAGGTTAAAGAACAATTACATTTTTTTTATTCAGAGAGAAAAGTTGATTGGTTGGTTGATGGATTTTAACGGATGTCAAACTTTGTAGGGTTATTTTAAGCTCAAGATGTTTTCTTTTATTCCTTTTTGATGAGTATTCAATTTTTTTCAAACTCAATTCTTTTTTCAAACTCAATTTTTTTCAAACACAATTTTTTTTTCAAACTCAATTTTTTCAAACATAATTTTTAACTCATTCTTTCCTATTTAGTCCATAGGTGGGATTCTAACAGATACTAACACTCCGGGTCAGAGGGAGGGGTTGAGCTTAAGATATTTCGTACGGAATTCCGGTTGAGCTCAGTCGATAGAGCGTCCGCCTAGCAACCACGAGGTTTCTGTTTCTATACCTGCCAGCTCAGCGCATGAGTAGCACAGGGATCTGTGTGGTAAAGTGGGGAGCTGATGGTAGGTGTGGCACCCCACCTCAGACGCAAAAACAATATCTTGATCTAGCGCTTGTGGAAAAGGTTATAGACCCCCTTGCTGTCTGGCTGTTACCGACAGTAGGCCACTCCACCATATTTATTAACTTTTATAACACAAATAAACCACTTCGATCACTGGACCTGTGTTGTTAATTAACGGCGTGATCCCAGGAGGCCATCCACCCAGGCAATACCTGCTCCCTGGATTTAAAGGGAAAGTGTCTGAGGCGCCCCCTTGAGGGAGAATGCCGATGGAATCAACGCATGTTTACACCCACCATCTCATGAGCTTTGGTTCATGGTTGATCCCACATTAAAAAGACCTTGTGTCATACCCGCATAATTGGATGCGAGGTAAATACTTACTTTTAAAGAACTTAAATTTAAAGTAATCATAAGAATATTTGCATTTAATGCCTATCATGATTAACTAGCTGAAAAGTCTCTCTACAGACAACATTTTAGCTATTAAAACTCAATGATTTCTTTTCCTTTATATTCATGCATAGATCTTTTTGACTATCAAAAAATATATTTCTTATTTAAATAAAACAATCTGAACACGAGAAATTGGATTATTATATCAGGTCAAGTTTCTTACGTTAATGAACAATTACAAATTGTCATTCAGTGGGGAGGGGTTGAGCTTAAGATATTTAACTGAGGTTAGTTATAAAAAAGTAAAAAAAAAAAAAAAAACAAATAAAAAACAACGTAAAGTTGGTGGAGGGGCCTATTGTCGACATCAACCGGACAGTGAGGGAGTCTATACCCTTTTCTCTAGCGCTAAAGCAGGGAGATTGTTTTTACTGATATAGAGCGCCACACCTACCGCCAGGTGTCTACTTTACCAGTCAATCTGTGTTACTCATACACCAAGTTGGCGCGGGCCTGAATCGAACCAGGAACCTTGCGATTACCTAGCTAAACTGACTGAGCTAAACCGGCACCTCTTCTAGCAAAAGAAAAACTTGACGTCACCAGCCTATCGATAGGAAGGGGCTTGTTTGTCCATTCGTTTAGCACAAGTAAAGGTCAAAATGGAGGGTTGCATGTCATAGACAGCTCAGACACTAGGAATCCGTCCTTAAGCAAGAGGTGGCCCCATTGGTGGGTGTCTAGCCCCTCTGCAGAAGTTTTCTACATCCTCAGCTGACAGAACTTTTAAAATCGGCTAGCCAAGTCCACTTTCTACGACGATAAACGTTACACAAGAGCTCCTCCTTATATTTCAATTTCAGTTCAAACATTATCCGCACTCTTATTTTATGGAAGCCGAGATCATCATTGAGGATCTGGTTGGCAGAACGATGACACATCTATCTGCGGAGAACAAGCCACCTCATCGGTGATAACTCGCCGGTTCGCCACAACCATCTCTCGAGCTTGCTGAATCTTCTCATCGGTGATGGAGGTGGATGTATGTCCTTCTCCATCTTTGTGCCTCACGCTTGTCCGGACACTTTAAAACTTCTCTATCCACCCATACACACTTCTTCAGAGTAGTGCACTGTCTCTATTGTGCTAAAAAGAATCCTGACTAGTCTGAAGAGAACCAGCTACCTCATCGATGATAACACCGGTTCGCCATTACCATCTCTCGAGCTTTGCTGAATCTTCTCATCAGCGGTGGAGGTTGATGTGTGTCCTGCTTCCTCTTCGTACGTCACGCTTGTCCGAACACTTAAACTTGTCTAACCACTCATACACATTTCCATGCATTAGTGCACTCTCCCTGTATTGTGCAAAAGCCTTATCTTATACTGTTTCAGCAAAGATTGAAACTCAAAAAGCTATCGGGTGGTCGGAGGGGCCCTTCCGATCAATCAGCTGGTCACGTCAAACCCTAGCACCTATATAATTGTCTCAGCCTTATTGTCTTTATGGCAAGCCTCAACCCTTTTTATATAAGTGCTAAAAGACGGTGGTGAAATTACAGTTGGAGCTCTGGTGCGTGGGAATTACCTCATCATCACCATTACTCCCAGTTCCACTCTTATACGTATTGGTAGTACCTGTTAGGGTCCAATCTATTGATTAAATAGAACAAAAAAGTTCTAAAAAATGTGTTTAAAAATTGATTCAAAACATTGAGTATCCATCAAGAATGAGTAAAACAAAACGTCTTCGGCATAAAATGACCCAATAAGGGTTGGCATGCGGTAAAATCCAATCATCCAACAACAATAAAAAAGGTACCGTGACTTTTGATCAAACTGTTCCGGGAATTGACACTAATTTTTAGCACTATTGCTCTTACGGCAAGCCTTAGCTCTTTTTTATCATATATGTGCTAGAAGGCGATGGCTGAGGGTCTTCTTGTTCTAGGTATGACGTTAAACTCTCTGATGGTTAAGTTCCAGTTCTGGAGTTCTGGGAATGTGGAGTACTCTGACCCGGAGTGGTAATACCTGTTTTGGTCCCATTTATGTGTTAAATAGAACAACATGAGTTTTTAAAACTGTATTTAAATAATTGAGTTAAAAAACTAAGTACCATCAAGAATGAATAAAACAAAACGTCTTCGGCATAAAATGACCCAAAAAGGATTGACGTGCTGTAAAATCCAACCATCCAACATTCTGTCTATAGAGTTGCCTCGGTAGCAATATCTCATCTACTGAAAACAATGTGAACATACTCATAGGTAAACAATCGACTGCTAATGCCAGGTTATCGACCATATGGAAATCTGATGTTTGATAAAATAAAACAGGAATTCCTCCGAGCTATAATCGTGTCATTACTACTGTATAGTTGTAAAAAAGCTTTTTTAAAATATAAATTGAGCACCCATCAAGAATGAGTAAAACAAAACATCTTTGGCATAAAATGACCAGATGGGTTGACATATAATAAACCCAACCAACCAGCCAACCAACAACCAAAAAGCTATCGTGACTTTTGATCAAAATGTACCGGAATTGGCACTGATTTTTTCGACGTCATTATTTTATCATACAAAAAAATCTCAGCTGTGTATACGGTTCAATAAAATTTTGAATGAAAAAAAAGCCAATAAAGATTTCGGCTCGATTCATTTTATCACACGTCGTATTAATTAAGAGTCCGAAACTGCGAGAATGTTATACTCTACTACATTTTCAAAAGATAAGATTCAAGTTGTCTTAGATGTAATCGTGATGTTTTAGATTTGAGCGATGAACTTTCGGAAGAGATTCAACTTTTGGGGATTTTAATGAAATTATAAGTAATTACTTGATTTTCTAATGAGAGTTAGAGTAAAAAAAAATCAATGCTATGGCGAGGGTGAATTTCTTGATTAAAACCAGAGATCGATTGAAGCATCAATTATTAGTAATCTGATACAGTTGATCTGTTGATTCCTTCAGAGTGTCAAAGTCGAATTGATTAGGACTCCTTTTTGCTTTTGTTTTTATGTCCTTTGGTGTTATATATATATATATATATATATATATATATATATATATATATATATATATATTGAGGGCTTTGGCCAGCCTTTTCATTATGCCCTACACAACAGTTTATTAGGAAAAATACGAACACAATTCACTTGTTTTAAAATCGTATAGGCGAGAGACTGACTGTTACTAAGCGCCGTTGGCTTTATGCCTTTGCTAGCCTAACTTAAATACACATTCTCTATCAATGATATTGAGCTCTCTTTACTTATAAATATACCAAATATATATATATTATATATATAATATATATATATGTGTGTGTGTGTGTGTGTGTGTGCGTGTGTGCGTGCGTGTGTGTGTGCGTGTGTGTCTATAATATATATTATTTGGGATTTAGTGTGAAGCATTAGGTGTGAAATATAAGAAACTCAGTTTCGTTTTATTTCGTAATATTTCGGGGATGTTATATCCCTTCTTCAGAACGAATGAAGGTTGATCTGTCCCTTTTGGCATCTACATATACTCTTTCGTTGATGTTGGTGGTATCATCCGTAACCTCCTTGGGTGGTATGGGGACAGTCACTTGTAGTGACCCTTTGCTTCTTTTTTACTGGTACGCGGCTGCTGTCTATGTTTTTATTTTGGCATGATTATTGGTGTCTCGTGGCTGTCATCGTTCTACGTGTTGATGTTTTTTTGTGATGGTGGGAAATTGTGTGTTCAGATTCCATACCATTTTGCTGTGCTGATATTGTTAGGGATAGAGAAATATTTATATGAGTTGAGAAATCCTAAATCTGTGTTTAATCCATGTGAATGTGCGCGTAATCGAATGACCCATTTGATTTCATTGTGTTTGCGTGTCCACACAAAAACGTAAACACACTGAAATTAAATGGGTCACACTTATTGTTGATCTTACAAATGGATAATTTTTCTTTCCTTAAGAAGTTAATATTTTTCCTTTTTTCAGTTAAAGAAAACCATTTTCAAATTCTCTTTGACACAACTGAATTGTCAGTATTATTAATCTTGGGCTTTTGGGATCATCTATTTATACATATATAAGGTCAGTTGTGTGTATGTATGTATGTATGTATGTATGGGTGTATGTCCGGAGAAAGCTACGAAAATAAAACAACAACAAAGTACATATATATACACATTCACTATCACCCGATCCAGCTTTGTGCACTTTTTTCTGGCCCCCTCCCCCAGGAGGCCGATTCAAAGGTTTGTTTACGTATGGATTCTAATGGGGAATCCTGCGAGGATCCAACTCACGATTTAGTAATGATGGATCTGTAAGACGATCTTCTTCTATCCAGGCAACGCCAGGTAGCCGCTTCTTGTAAATAAATAAATAAATAAACCTTATGGAGTTGACCGGGGATCACTCAAATCACATAGAGCGAAACCATGGATATTTTATCCATTTACCAACCCCTCCTCATGAGTAAGATGTGACGCGTGGTCAGTTGCTTAAGCGGAGTTTAACACGTTTGAATTCAGAGTTTTCCTTCTCCTAGACTGGTTGCTGTTGTTATATAGCCGTCAGGTTTGGCTATATATATGTCGAGAGTTCTTTTCTACTGGGAGACGAGATATGAGATTATGAGAGCATCCGTGGTTCTGCTCCCCCATCCAAATCTTTCACTTACTTATTTGTCTTTCGAAGTAGCTCGATTAGCTGGCTGGTAACTTATTACTGTAATCTGTTTCTTCATTTATTTTAATTGGTCTGTAAGTAAGATGCTGGTCTGACTTACTGTCGCCAAGGTTGCCATTAGTTCACTCAGAGACAACACAAGACTTAGATTTTGTGATCACTTTTTAAAAAATTTAGATCAAGACTTTCTCAACCGCGGGCGGAGTCGAAACCGATGCGTGCTTGCATCACATCTCCAGTCTAACTGAGTAAGCTAAATAATCTCTGAGCCTTCTTTCCCACAGTCAGTGTGTAACCGGAAAGAAGGTTACTTAAAGGTTATTTCCTATGAATTATCTAATCCTACGGATTTTGAATTTCAACGACTTTTAATTCAAAATTTAACTCTATACTAACCGTCTAAAAAAACAATGGTTTATCAATATACAAGCACTTTATCAAAAAATTAAACAGCCTAGTCCGTCCTACTATTTACCCATAACTGGAGGGAGAATAGGAAAAATGGGGGTGAAATGTGCTGCTCCGAAAGCGTGGTGCCTGGCGTATGATACTAGACTGCATCTGATGACGAGGTTTCAGTTCTGAAGACTTGAGGAGTATGGAGTAATCTCTTTTTTATCCGGAGTGGATCTATTATTGGATAGGAACATTTGAGAACATATAACTGTGCACGATTTTTTGTGGAGGTGTGTGGTGAAATGGATATCGTCGTAGGGAAATAGACACGGCGAGAATTCAAATCGTAGACGAGGCTGTTTGCATTTCACATAGCACTAATACCCTTGGGATAGGTATGCATTCAACTGTTGCCAGTAGAAAGTTAGTTTGCAAAACGAATTAAATTTAAAAAAGAAAAGAAAAAAAAAAGAAAGAAATATGTCCGGAGAATAAAACAAACAAACAATCAAAATCATTTGGCCAAAATTTGCTATTAAGTAAAAAACTGACCTGTCTTATATACAAGCCAGCCGTTAGCTGCTTGAAAATTAACATACGAATAAAGTGGTATGTTTAATCTACCGCTTACACTCTCCAATCTTTCTTTATGGTCACAGAGAAAACTAACATATATAAGGAGTAGTCAATCAAGATGTATATAGAGGGGGGAAAGTAACTGGCAGAATCTAAAGTAAGAGACGGGTGAGTTTTTGACATAATTGCAAATTACGACTAATTAGAACCAAATAAAATGACCCTTTTCAAACATAAATTAATCCTAAAACTAAGGTATAATTTGGGATCAGTAAATATTCATAGTTAAATACATTGCATTCTTAAATACTCTGTTTTTTCTTCTCTTTTCTTGGTAACCCTTTCCTTTCGTTAGTCATCTGTCTCTCTCGTGAACTCGTCATTTTTTTCTCTTAATTTTCTTCCTCCCCACCTACGCCTCCCCCTCTCTCTCTATGTTTATTTTTCTAGTTTTTTCTTCCTTCACTCATCATGTTTCTTTTTATCTTTCTCTTTTTCTGTCTGTCTGTCTATCTATCTATTTATCTCTCTCTCACTTACTCTCTCTATTTCTTTTCTATCCTAGTTTTTTCTTCATCCACTCATCACGTTCCTTTCTCTCTTTCTTTTTCTCTGTCTGTCTGTCTATCTATCTATCTCTCTCTCACTTACTCTCTCTATTTTTCTAGTTTTTTTCTTCATCCACTCATTATGTTTCTTTCTTCCTTTTTCTCTGTCTGTCTGTTGTCTCATTCTTGGACTTTGTCTCCAATTTTTTGCATCCTCTCCTTTCTTTCAAACTATTTTTCTCTCATTCACTTCATTTCATCTATTTATCTACATTACTATCACCTAATCTCTCTCACTCTTTTCTCTCTCACTCTCATTTCCCCCCTCTCTCTCTCATAGATTGGGACTGAATTTTCTCAGTATTCCTGTCATTCGTCTTAATCTCTCTCACTCTAACCATTGATCTCTCCATCTATCTACTTATTTTCATTGTCTTTTATTTAGGTCTCTCCTTTCATCAATTGATCATTCACACACACACACACACACACACACACACACACACACACCACACATATATATATATATATATATATATATATATATATATATATATAATCGTTTAACTACTTCTTTTTTTCATATTCTCTCTTTTTTCTTTCGCATTATTTTTAATTCATAGCTTCTTTCTTTTTTTCTTTTTTCTTTTTTCCATCCGTTTTTTTCTGTTTTTCTGTCTCTCTTTCTTTTTCTTTCTTTTCTTTATGATCTCTCTCCCCACTCTCTCTCTCTCTCTCTCTCTCGCGCTATCTATCTATCTATCTATCTATCTATCTATCTATTTCGCTTGTCTACCTTTTCTTTTTCCTAGATTAATTTCTTCTACCCACTCTCATGATTATCTCTCTATATATTTGTCTCTCCCTTTCTCTCCTTATATTTCTCTCTCCCCTCTATATCCAACTTTCTCTCTTTCTCTACCCCGCTCTTTTTCTCTCCCTTTCCCACCCTATGTCCTTAATATCTCACCTCTCCCTTATAACTTTCCTTTTTATTTTATATATTTGTCTTCCTCTCTACTTATCTCTCCCCCCTCTAGCTCTCGTCTACTCTTCCTTTTTTAGCTGAATCTTTTCTTCCCTCCTTTCTCTCTCCCCTTCCTCTTCACTCTATCTCTTTCTATTACTTTTTGTCTTGTCTTTCTCTACCCCTCTTCTCTCTGACTGTCTATGTATTTGTTTTCTGTATGTCTGTCTATCTGTCTCTCTCGTCTACATTTCTTTTTCCTAGCTGAATCCTGTCTTCCACTCCCTATCATACCCACTATCCTTCTCTTTCTCTCTCCATTCTTCCTATCCTCCCTTCCTATCTTCCCTCTCTCTATATATGTATATATATATATATATCTTCTAATTTTCTTTTTTTTAACTTAAATTGTCTTCTTATTATCTATCTCCCCCCTCTCTCTTCTAATTTTCTTTTATATGTTAATTTATTTTCATTTTTCTTTCTCTTTTCTCCTCTTTTTCCTCATCATTCTCTCTCTCTCATTTTCATTCTCTTTCTTCCATTTCATTTTCTCTCTCGCATTTTCATTCTCTTTCTCTCTCTTCTATCTTCCCCCTCTCTCTCTCTCATTTTCATTCTATTTCTCTCTTTTTCATCCCCTCTCTCTCATTTTCATTCTCTTTCTCTCGTTCACCCCTCTCTCTCATTTTCATTCTCTCTCTTACATCCCCTTCTCTAATTTTTATTCTCTTTCTTTCTCTTCCATCCCCCTCTCTCTCATTCTCTCTCTTCATCTCCCCTCTGCCTCTTTATATATATATATATATATATATATAATATATATATATATATATATATATATATTCTACTTTTCTCTTTTCTCTTTATTTGTCTTCCTATTCTCTCTCTCTTCTTCTTCTTCTTTCTTCTTCTTCTCTCCCCCTCTCTCTGTGTCTCTCTCCCCCCTGATATACATCAGCAGCTGCTTCTAATATCAGAGTCCCAATTATAGGCACAAATAATTATCTCGTGTCGTCATCAATTGTGCTTACATGTCTTATCATTCAATACGATCTTCTTCTTCGTCGTCGTCTTTTTCTTCCTTTTCTTCTTCCTTTTCTTTTTCTTCATTTTTTTGTTGAAATTTATCTTTTTTTCCCAGGGTGTGTGTGGGGTGGAGGTAGAGAAGCTCAATTATTTTATTACTGTTATTATTTGTCCATTTTTGTTGTCTATCCTTTTCTTTCCCACTCTGTTAATAACTGTTTTGTATAAAAACGTCAGAAAAACGTGATTTTATTTGATAGCGTTTAGATTACCAATGAGCAACGTAATCGCATAGAACCAAACTCGAAAAAGGTGATGACCCCGTCAGAGAAAATAAATAGTTTTTTCAAATATCATGAATAGAAGACATAACGACGACATAGCCCAGTTTGTTGCTAGTTAAAAATGCACAATTTTACTATAAGAAGGCATTGCAAACGATTTTTACTATAAAAATGCACTAGAAAGGATTTTACTATGAAAATGCATTAGAAAGGGTTTTACTATATAAATGCATCAGAAATAATTGTACTATAGAATTGATTAGAAATAATTTTACTATAAAAAGCATTGCAAATTATGTTTTATTGTAAAAATACATTACAAATATTTAACTATAAAAATGCACTAGAAAGGATTTTACTATAAAAAGCATTGCAAATTATGTTTTATTGTAAAAATACATTACAAATGATTTAACTATAAAAATGCACTAGAAAGGATTTTACTATAAAAATACATTAAAATGGAATTTACTATAAAAATGCATTAGAAAATATTTTACTATAAAAATGCCGTAAAATGGAATTTACTATAAAAATTCTTTAGAAAATATTTTACTATAAAAGGCATTAGAAAATATTTTACTATAAAATTGCCGTAAAATGGAATTTACTATAAAAATGCATTAGAAAATATTTTACTATAAAAATGCATTAGAAAGGATTTTACAACAAATGAAAATCAAATGAAATAGAATAATGACAGTAAATAATAAATAAATAAATAAAATAATAATAAATTATAAAATAGAATTAACGATATAATGATATATAATATACATAAATAACAATGATATTATGAATAAATAATATGATATATAATGTTATATATATATATATATATATATATATATATATATATATATATATATATGTGTGTGTGTGTGTGTGTGTGTGTGTGTGTGATATGAAATATTATCTTATTCTATATGTTAATACTCTTGTTCCTCAATCTTCCGACCGTTATCATGCAACACCTCTGGTTAAATATGAGACCGCCCAAATCGTCTAAGATGAAATGTAGAAATCAAAATATTTTTTTTATGAATGTCGTCACCTCAACTAAATAATAGTCCATTTCATTTTCATCATAAAGAATGAAAGGTAAGAAAAAAGAACCTACTACACAGAAAAATATAAGAAAAAAAAATAGAAAGTAGGGGAAAGATATAAGAAAAAAAGAAAGAGAACAGGGGAAAGATAGAGAGAGAACTATTTTACAATACCTCATAAAGTAAAGATATCAAACGTTGTAATAATTAGTTTATCATACTCTGTAAAAGTTTATCAATTCATTTTTATTTCTTGATAATTTCTAAAATAATTTTTGAAAAAATATCATTGATTTGTCATATTTTTATTAACTTTTCTTATGGAAAATAAGGGGTAAATTTTTTTAACCCTCCCTCGGAATTGAATGTGGATTTTATTGAACTTTGGTCTTTGTTTGTCTCAAACAATTTTCCTTTCTAAAAGTAAGTGCACTCGGTCATTGTGCAAAGAACGATACAGACGTACAGAATACTTTTCTAAGGGATTCTTTCGGGGCTAGTTCTTTTAAAGTCACGCAATTAACTAACAAGACTTTGTTTTTTTTTTATCAAAGCTTTATTTCTATATAGCCCATTTTCACCGCGCGTTCAACTCCGCAGTCGCACGTCTGCTCTGTGTCACATTTAGGCTGAAACTGGTTACCTAACTAGCTATCACGTGACTCGCGAGATTCCCACCTTTGGGGTCAAAGTTCCCAAACGGTCTGTATTATTCCACTTGGGCCCTTTGCATTCTCACTACAGGGCTTGTCAAAAGCCCACGCCACCATACAATTATGCAACAGGTTGGTAGGTTGGTTTGAGATTTTACGGTATGTCAACCCTTATTGGGTTATTTTATGTCAAAGACGTTTTTGCTTCATTCATTCTTGATGGGTACTCAATTTGTTTTAAACACATTTTTCTATTTAACCCATAGATGGGGCCATAACAGGTACTACCACTCCAGGTCAAAGTGGCCCTGGGAGTAAAGTGATGAAGAGGTACTCCATATTCCCCAGTTCACAAGAATTGGAACTTCACCATCAGATAGTTTAACGTCATACACAGGACAATAAAACCCTCCTGGCATATATATGATAAAAATGATTGGGGTTTGCCTTAAGAAATAGGTTTGGATCAATCATATAGGTGCTAGGGCTTGACATGACCAGCGGATTGATCGGAGGGAGGCTCTCCGACCGCCCGTCTAGCCTAAGTCAGGGCCAAAGTGGAATCTTGCATGTCATAGACTGTTCAGCCACCAGGATTCCATCGTTAAGTATCACATGTCACCACCCAAGGCCAACAGGTGGCCCCAAGTAGGGGGTCTTATCTCTCTGCAGAGGTGCAGTCGGTGTATTCTAAAGCCCCAGCTGACAAGGCTTCTAGGTTTGGTGCAAATTCTATTAATATCGAACGCGTGCTTATTACGATTATCTGCGTATTTGAATTATTAAATAGTTCATGTTTATATTATTAATTAGTTCGAGTATTTTAATAATATAAATATAAACTACTTAATAAATAGGGTAAATATTTGGGCAGACTGGTTCCTTATCCTTGGTCTAGGGGAAGAAAAACTGAATTCGAACCTTGTGCCACATCCTGCTCGTTGGGTAAATATATACAGCAAAGGGTTGTAATTGTTATTGGATTGTTGCATGTTCATATTTTTGTTTACAGAGTTTTAA
>CM042143.1:91240875-91253375 GCA_023376005.1 Doryteuthis pealeii | reverse complement strand
CGTTAGTTTGAGGAAAAAATAAATGTATTACAGAAAATAAGAAATCTGCGAAACTCTTTTGCTTTGTCGGTCAGTCTATTTAAAAATTGTTGAAAGAAAAGCGAGCGTTCGTGGAAGTGTGTGTGTGTGTATGTGTGTGTGTGTTTCCGAAAAAAAAATGATTTCATTTCGTAATCTTATAATTTGTCAAATCCTTATTCAATTGATCAAAAATGTGTCGAAACTATTCTACGTCTAATTTTTCCCCCTCTCTTCAGGTAAAGAAATGTCCTAGAAAAGAAACAGTATTTAAACATCAAGTATAGAATTTTGAGTAATTCTGTTTTCAATGTTTTTAGATATAGAAATGACATCTATACATATATGAAGGGCAATTGTGTGAATCAGTATGCCGGAGGAAACTTCGAAGATAAAACAATTGACGACAAAGTAAATATATATACACATTAAAATATCACCAGGGCTCGGTTTTTGAGCAAAAATAATGAAGATTTGATTTAAATTCATGAAGATATCTAAAAATAAAATTTAAATGATAACAACATGGAATTCTTTCCATTTAATATTGTAGACATAAATTTCTATTTTCAGAGTGACTGGATCAATGCAAGGTCTTTTTTACGTAGGGATTTTAATGGGGCATCCAGCGGGGATCCAACTCACAATTCAGTAATAATGGATCTGCGAGACTAACTTAAAAAACTCCCTCTACCCAGGCAACGCCGGGTAGTCACTTCTAGTTTAATGTAAAAGAAAAGGCGTTTGAACGCTAAACATTGAATTTTGAGTTATTTCTACTCATGATGTTAAAATTAGGGATCATTTGAACGAGAATTGGTCAAGTTATTAGATCAGGAAATGATATCAATTTTTCTGAAACACCTTATACATCTCAAATGATGTGACATATTTCTAAACACCCTATATATATATATATATATATATATATATAATATATATATATATATATATATATATAATCAAAATTCCATAGAAGAAATCTTCCTTACGACACAAGAGTTTTATTTAAAAAACCTGTCGCAGTTTGAGAGCTCAATGTGTGCTCTTAACGTTAGAGTCACAGAGAAAATATATGAGTAAAGAAATAACAAAAGACTTAGAGATTTAGCATTACAGTCTATTTCAGGGAGCTTAGACAAACTGTCTAACTCTCCCGACTCATCAGATGCGAATTATGAATTCTTTATTACTTAAAAGGCATTTGAAAACAGATTTTTATTTTTTAATTTTTTTAATGCTAAATCTCTAAGTCTTTTGTTATGTCTTTACTTATATATATATATATAATATATATATATATATATATATATATATATATGTGTGTGTGTGTGTGTGTGTGTGTGCAATTATCAAATATTTATTCATTCACTCTTAATCTCTTTATTTTTCCTTTCTGTATCTTCTATCTCCCCCAACACACTCTCTCACACACGGTCTCTGTTTGGCACACACACACACACACACACACACACAAACACACACACACACACACACACACACACACACACAAAACTCTCTTTCTCACGCACACATTCTCTCTCTCACTCTCATGCGCACACACACAGAACAATAAATGTACACACTTCACACACACACACACCACACACACACACACACACACACACACACACACACACAGATCAATAAATGTACACAATTCACACACTTTCGCCCCACACACAAACACATACACACATTCTCACATACAAATGCACACATACAGATCAACGAATGTGCCCATTTCACAAAATCGCGCACACACAAACACACACAGTCTCTTTCTCTCTCACACACATGCCCTCTCTCTCTTACTCACGCTGACACACACGCATACACACATATACATTCACACACACACACACACTCTCTCTCTTCTCTGAATCATGCACTTTCTCTCTCACTCACGCACACACACACACATTCACAAAAATACACACACAGGTCAATGAATGTGCACTCCCCCTCCCCCCTCACAATGTGCACAATTCAATATATATTCACCGACTTCTCTTTGTGATTTCTTTTTAATTTTTCCCTCCGATTTGATCACCGTCTTCATTCATGTTGATGTGCCCACTCCCAAGTTGTCTCTCTCCTGACGATTCGCACATCTCATCCTCCCACAACATTCACTGTTGAACAAGGCATTTCTTTCACTTTCACTTTCGCTTTGGCTGTTGATGTCGATTTCAGTGGCGGGAAAAGCGATAAGAATTTAGTCCGATCTTCAGAGGATGAATGCCCAGCCCTTTTCCAGAGAGCAATCTCAACCCCCCCACACACCCGGACACACGTTAGGGAAATAGTGTATTTGAAAAACATTCTTTTATTAATATTATTACTGTTTTATTTCCCTAAGAGTCCGTGTTATTATATCTTGTCCTTTTTGAATTTTAACGCCACTAATAAATCTTGAATTGAACAAGAGATCAATTGACAACAAGTTTCTTCATTTCGCTTGCATATTTTCTAATTCTTCTTCTTTTTTTTTCTGCTTATTATTATTACTAGCAGCACCTGTGGATATTCTGCAGTATTACAATTTAATTATCACAACGTTTTATATGTTTACTTAAGAACTATTGCAAATACTTCAATATGTAAAAAGTTAAATAATCTTGATTTAACTCGCTCTCAATTTTCTTAAAAAGGGGGTCATAAAATATTTACATTGATTTGCCACTAAGAATCTGGAGATAGGAATTTAAAATATCTACATTAATTATCTGAAAAAACACGATTCAGAAAAGTTGGGCCAGAAATTCGCCAGACCCTGGCTCCCTAAAACATAACCTAATTAAGATCAACATTACCAAAATATATTCCGTAATTCACAATTTCAATATTACAAATAAAACAAACATGTAACTTCTTTTTTTTCAATTCATTTTAATTTTACATTGAGACTTTAAGCAATGCAAGACCATTTAGAATGTTTCATTTTTAAAATTGGGTGAAATAAAATGGGACAAATAAGAAATATGCAATTAAGTGACACCAGATAATGTGGATTTAAATTTTTACATGGCATCTTGAACAAGTTTTGACGGTCTAATTCTTAACAAGAAGGTGTTGCAGGATGATAACGGGCGGAAGATTTAAGGAACAGGCATATTGATAAACTGATTAATTATTATTAATATTATTATTATTCGATCTCACTGAAAAGTTAAAGCGACAATTCTTCCAAGTCGTAGTTGTATCAGTGCTACTGTATGGTGGCACCACTAGGACCCTAAAGAAGCGCCCAGAGAATAAGCTGCACAAGAATGCTGCACGCAATATTAAACAAATCGTGAAAACAACACTCTACAAGAAAGCAGCTGTATGGCTACTTGCCCTCTGGGTAATTCCATGTCAAATCCTCCAGGTCATATCACCCAATCTCCTTAATTTTTCTGAAATTTTGTCCAAGTATGGATTATTAAAGAGTTAGCCAATCCCCCAAATCTGAGCTTCCAATTCCAAAAATTGGCGGTGTTATGTCCATTCTTATCTCTCCAAATTTGAAAGGGGGTTGCGAAAAATGGCGACGTTTTGTGACCTATTTTTGTCTGTAAAATGAGTTCTAGGGCTTCCCCACTCTTAAAAATTGGATTATAAAAGCATTTTAGCCTAAGGAATCCACAAATGTCATCAAAAAAGTCTTAAAGTCAACCAATTTTACGTTATTGATGATTTCTGATTTTTTTTTATAGCAAGATCAATATCCCGATGTGGCACTGCGTCTACGAGAACAATTTTTTTCTATTATTATTTCACATATATTGAACATTATTTGTACAAAAAAAAATAGTTTGATATTTGCTCAGCACCGAAGATACAACATTTTGAACAAATTTGTTAAAATTTTGAACTTCAATTTTTCTGAAATTTTGTCCAGATGTGGACTAACTTAAAGTTAGCCGAACCCCAAAATTTGATTTTCCAATTACAAAAATTGGCAAAAAAATTCTAAAAATCGACATAACTCTCCAAATTTGGGTGGGGTGTAGCGAAAGATGGTGACTTTTTGTAATCTATTTTGTCTGTAAAATGAGTTCTAGAACATCCCTACTCCTAAAAATTGGTTTATAAAAGCATTTTAGCCCAAGGAATCTAAAAATTCTGATTTGCAAAATTTCAACTGATGTAGCTTGGGTTCTGAGCAAATATCAAACTATTTTTTGGTACAAATAATGTTCAATATATGTAAAATAATAATAAATAAACATTTGTTCATTTTCCTAGCAAGATCAATATCCCGATGTGGCACTACATAGGAATATTGATCTTGCTAGGAAAAAAATCAGAAATTATCAATTACTTAAAATTGGTTGACTTTAAAACTGTTTTAGTAGCATTTTTGGATTTCATGGGCTAAAATGCTTTTATAAACCAATTTATAGTAGTAGGGACGCTATAGAACTCATTTAAGAGACAAAAATAGATTACAAAAAGTCGCTATTTTTCACCAACCCCATCACTTTACCGCAAAGATCCCTGTGCAACTCATGCGCTCTGTTGACGAGGGCCGGTATCGAACCAGGAACCTTGCGATTACCTAGGCGAGTGTTCTACTGACTGAGCTAAATCGAGTGGTTAACATAAGAGCAGCAAGTTTTTTTTCTCACTAACTCAGCAATTTTCTCGTAATTCTTTCTTGGACTGGATGGTTTCAATTGTTCAAGCAGCTTTGTAAGTTTATTCTTTCTCGAGATTATTTTATATTATATTATTATTATTATTATTATTGTTGTTGTTGTTGTTGTTGTTGTTGTTGTTTTCTTTTATCTTTATTGGTGCATTTCGTGTCATGTTTTGTAATAGATTGCACGCCTCGATGGCTTTTCTAATATTTCTCTTTGCTCTCCGTTCGCCCGATTACAAGAAGAGGAAGGAGTTCTTCTGTGGGGATATTGAATAAAAATGAATGAGGGGGCGGGAGAAAGAGGCGAAAAAGAAGTAGGGTGTACAGATAAAAGAAGAAGAAGAAGAAGAAGAAGAAGAAGAAGAAGAAGAAGAAGAAGAAGAAAGAAAGAAAAAAGAAGATACCAATTGTAGTTGGTGCGCTAGGAACGGTCCCCAAAGGCTTGAAAAAAATAGAAAGAAAAAAAAAAAAAAAAAGATGTGCAGGAATTGGAAATCAGTAGAATCGACATCATACAGACCACAGCATTCTTGAGGAAGATAAGTTTTTGAGCAAGAGAATTCGAAAGTGTGAGGAGCAGGTATAGAAGAGCGAGAATAAATAAAGAGGAGGAGGAAGAGTGGGTAATAACGAAGAAGGAGTAAGTAATAACGGGAGTAGGAGGGGGAAGAGAGTAATGGCACTGAAGATGGAGAAGGTAATGACGATGAAGGAGGAAAATTGGCGGGAGAGATGTGGGGGATGGTAAGCACAATTGACGAAATGTGAGGAAGAAGAGAAAGATAATAGTTAAGTTGGTATCAGCCGAGTGAGTCTATCCCATTTTCGCTAGCGCTAAACTACTGAGATTGCTTTTTTGTTTAAGTTGAACACCACACCCATTGTCAACTTTACTGTACAAGTTATATTACCTAAGCTTTGCTACTTAGGCTTTAGGTTGGCGGGAACCAGATATCGAACCCGGAACCTTGCGATTGCCTAGACGGATGCTCTACCGATTGAGCCAAACCGATCACAGAAAGATTATAGCAGGATGAAAATGAAGAGAAAGAGGAGAAGGAAGAGTAATGACGTAGAAATGAAAGGTTATAAGGAGGTACAGAGAGGAGGAGGAGGAGAAATTAGAGAAGTGTGTGGTTTGGAGAATAAATTCAAAGGGGGGGGGGGTGGAGAAGTGTGATAATTAACAATAAAAAAGGGAGGAAGAAAGAAAAGTTAATAAGAAAGAAATGAAGAAGAGGTGAATGAGAAGGAGGGATAATAACAAAGAGGGGGAGACTAACGCTGAAAGAGGAAGAAAGAATTGACGAAATAGGAGGTGAGAGGTATAAAGTAATTGCAGAGAGATAAATATATCTATTTACCCCCCCCCCACACACACGAGTAGTATGTGACACAGGTTCAATTTCTTAAGCAGAGTTAAACAGGTTTGAATTCAGAGTTTTCCTTCTCCTAGACTCGTTACCTAGCCAGGGTTAAAGAGCCTAGTTTGTCCTACTATTTATCCACAGTTGGAGGGAGAGTAGTTGGATTCATACCGTTCCCAAGGGTATTAGCGCTATGTGTAATGCAAACAGCCTCGTCCAGGATTTGAACTTGGGTTGACGATTCCATTTCCTACGACGGTAACCATTACACGTGCCTTCATTAGGCGGGAAAGGGAGGTAAAAGTAATAGCAGAGAGATAAATATAAGAAGTGTGAGGAGCAAGGATAAAAATTAGGGGGAAAACGAAGCGGTAAATAAAGAGCAGTAGAGATTGTTAAAAGGAAGTGGTAATAAAGAAAGAGGAAGAGAAGAAGGGGAGGGGGCGATGAAAGAAGTATTGACGAAAGTGGTAGGAGGTAAGTGATTGATAAGAGAGAAATAGAAGAAGTGTGAGGAGCGAAGATAAAAATGAGAGACAAATAGATAACAGAGAGAGAGAGAGAGAGAGAGAGAGAGAGAGAGAGAAGAGAGAAGAGAGGAGAGGAGAGAGAGAGAGAGAATATTAAAATCATAGCAAAAAATAAAGAAAAGAAGAAAAAACAAAGAGTAGCAACCGATTAATCGTAAGTATATATGGAGACTGGAAGAGAAGAGAAGAAAAAGAAGTCAAAGACAGTGGGGTAGCATTTAAAATTAGAGAGAGAGAGAGAGAGAGAGAGAGAGAGAGAGAGAGAGAGAGAGAGAGAGAGAGAGAGAGAGAAGAAAAAGGAGAAGGGGTAAAGGATAAAGTAGGATAAAGTGTGAGGGTGAGAGAGAAGAGAGAGAAGAGAGAGAGAGAGAAAAGAAGGAGAAGGAGAAAGCATAAAGGAGGATAAAGTGTGAGGGGTGAAAATGAGAAGAGAGAGAGAGAGAGAGAGAGAGAGAGAAGAGAGAGAGAGAGAGAAATAAAGAAAGAAAGAAATAAAGAAGAAGGAGAAGGAGTAAAGGATAAAAGGAGGATAAAGTGTGACGGGTGAAATGAAGAGACGAGAGAGAGAGAGAGAGAGAGAAGAGAGAGAGAGAGAGAGAGAAGAGAGAGAGAGAAGAGAGAGAGAGCATTTGCAAAGAAAAAAAGGTATACACGGTGGCTGAAAAGAAGAAGAAGAAGAAGAAGAAAAGAAAGAAGAATAGTTGACATAACTCGTCGACGGAGGGGACAATATCTGGAGCAATCGTAGAGAGGAAAAAAAATAACTCATCTGCCTATCGCCAACAAAGACGCTTATCAACTTTAGGCTAAAAATCATAATCCCTTTGCCTCGCTTGGATTGGCGATATAAATAAACATATGAGCAAAAGCAAAAGCCCCCCCCCCCCGCACAAAAAAGACAAAAACAAACAGAAAAGTTAAGCATAACAACCAAAGCAAAAAAAAAAAAAGAAAAAATTATTATATTTCTCCTTTCTTTTTTCTTTCTTTCATTTCCCTGAGCAAGCGGTATCAGTGTTCTATCATCGGCAGAGGTATAAGCTATAGTGGCAAAATATTTTCATTTCTATGTGCTCTGTCAGCGAAAACCCCAGGGGAGCTGAAGGCGGCGTATATGGGGGGAGAGGGAGGGGGCGGAAAGGGCATCTTAGCGTTAAAGACTTCGAGGCAGTAACGAAGGAAAACGCGTAGAGATCTGCATAACTTTTCCGTCTGACTGAGTCGAGCTTGTTGGTTCAGTTTGTCTGTCAAGAAAAATCTACGAACAGTTAATGGTCCCCGATGGTACAAGTCGGTGAGATAGGCGAACGCTTGCAATGACAACGAAGAAGATCATGACGATGACGGCGATGACGACAAAGACGATAAAAAAGAAAGAAAGAAAGAAAGAAAGAAAAGAAAGAAAGAAAGAAAGAAAGAAATGGTGGAAAGTTTTTCGCAGCGTTAAGGACAATTACAAAACAAAACAAAAAACAAAGCAAAAAACAACTTGTTGGGTGAATTTTGGTCTGATCATCTTTCTGGAGTTTTTGAAAAGGAGATTAATATTTTCATACGCCACTGCTAACATCGATCAGTCTTGTTAGGCAGTATCAGAATTATTTATGACAATTAATAAGCGGTAAGATAGAAACATTTTTTAGAAGAGAGAGAGAGAGAGAGAGAGAGAGAGAGAGAGAGAGAGAGAGAGAGAGAGAGAAAGAGTGTATGTGTGAGAGTGTGAGAAAAAGAGAGAGAGAATTACTGTATGTGTGTGAATGAGAGAGAGAGAGAGAGAGAGAGAGAGAGAGAGAGAGAGAGAGAGAGGAGAGAGAGAGAGTGTGTGTGTGTGTGTGTGTGTGTGAGAGAGGAGGATGAGATGTGTATGAGATAGAGAGAAAGAAAATGTTGTGTGATAGATAGATTGATATATAGATAGATAGATAGAGAGAGAGAGAAAGAGAGAGAGATAAAAAGAAAGTGTGAGTGTGTGTGTGTGTGTGTGTATGTAGAGAGAGAGAGAGAAAGAGAGAGAGAGAGAGAGAGAGAGAGAGAGAGAGGAGAGAGAGAGAGAGAGAGGCGTGTGTGTGCGAGAGAAAATGTGTCTGAGAGAGAGAAAAAGTGTGTGTGTGAGATTGAGAGAGAGAAAGGGGGAAGTGTGTGTGTGTATGAGAGAGAGAGAAGAGAGAGAGAGAGAGAGAGAGAGAGAGAGAGAGAGAGAGAAGGGGGGAGTTTGATTTGTAGGCAGGACTTAGTTATCCGTGGGTAAATAGGTTTCAGAATCAGAATTTATACTCATAAAGATTTAAAGCATTATTTGTCTGAATTTTTGAAGTGATGCTTGATAATTTGTGTTATTTAGTTTTTTCGATACGGATATAAGGGTGGAATTAATACAGTAACAATCATCTGTATGTTGCACGTTCAATCTCAACCACGGGCGAAAATAACATAGTTGAACACTTGTACCCTGTCATGATTAACGGAATGTGAACGATATATCCAATAAAGGGTTCGATTCGAAGTTCCGTGAAGGCCCCTAATTACAGCATGAAGGCTCCAGAGGAGGTTCCCGAGTTAGACAAGAAGCACCTGAAGAAGGCCAGAGGGCACATCAACCGAAACCTTGTATATATAACAATAAAGATGAGGACAACAGTCCCAAACATCTAAATCATACAAAAGATTTTAAGCAGGAACACACTTCGTATGTTGTAACTATGTATATATTTTGAGAGCCAATGTTTTCGTAAAGTTCAAGATGTTTTATACGTGTAAACACCTCATACCTTGTTGCAATATTAATGTTTTAAGAGCCAATGTATTGATAATGTTCATAATCATTTCAACAGGCAAACACTTAATACTTAATTGCAATATTAAGATTTTAAAGAGCTGATTTATATATATACAAGGGGCAGTTGTGTATGTATGTCCGGATGAAGCCACGAAAATAAAACAATTAACGACAAAATGAATATATATATACATTAAATATCACCAGTTCTTAAAGATATTTAATAAATAAAATATACGTAGAAATAGCATTGACATTTTACTTAAAAATGTCCATGTAAATCTCAAAAGTAAATAAATCAATACACCAGGTTTTTCCTACCTCACTACCCAGGCGACGCTGGCTAGCCGCCACTAATGTATTAATAAGGTTCACTATCATTTTAAACAGGTAAACACTTCATAATTAGTTGCAATATCAATGGTTTAAGAGGCTATATATTAATAAAGTTTAAAATAATTTTAAACGGGTAAACTCTGCATACTTAATTGCGATATCAATATTTTAATAGCCAATATATTAATAAAGTTCACGATCATCCTATAAAGGTAAGCACTTCATACTTAATCGTGATATTAACATTTAAAGAGCTAATCTATCTATCTATCTATCTATCTATCTATCTATCTATATACTTTGGTGCGGTACCAAGTTTCTTGGTACAAGGTGATTCTAGGCGGGTCCTAATTCTCTACCAGTAGTTTGTTGTAGAGTTCAGGTTCCGTATGAGAGCTCAATGTTTAATTATTGTAAAATAGAGCAAAGTTATTTGGGAATAAAAGGCCTTAAATACCATGGGTATCGTGGTTATGGACCATTTCCACTCGCGAGTATGCTCACGAGCTTCTTCAGACCACTGATATATTTTATTTAGACAGGCACATAGCCAAACTCATTTTATATTCATACATTTCACCTCCCTCATTCAGGGGTGGTCATATTGCATTTTTTTCTTTTCAAGTCTCTTTTTTATTATTGGAAAAAAATTTTTTTCCTTTATCCTTTGCCTGGTTGGCGGTGTTTTGTTATGTGTCTGCCTAGTCTGTTTGGTAAATTCCTAAGTTTAGTTTGACTGACCAATAGGATTTCAATTTATGTTCTAGATGCCCTTTCGCTCTAATTGGGTCAAGTGGGAAGCAGGGAAGGTATGTCTTTTTTCTCAGCAGGTGGGGGTATCTGAATTTACTTTATTATGGCTACAAGCCTTTTATCTTTCTTGGAGTATCTAGTGTGTATTATTTATCAAAGCATGTTTTTCCATACTTTGCTAGTTGTATTCTTATACTTATATATATGAGCCTCTTTACTTATATTTTGTATCTTCTACTTATATATATGAGCCTCTTTATATTCCATCACTTCGATTTCCCTCTTTACATCTTTTTATTTATTTTAATTTATTTTATTATTTAATTGTATCCTATATATATATATATATATATATATATATATATATATATATAAAGGGCATTTGGTGTGTATGTATGTAAGTAGGAGGAAACTACGAAAATAAAACTATTAAGGACAAGTAAATATATATAATATATAATATATTATATATATATATATATATATATATATATATATTCACTATCACCAGATCTTGTTTTTTAAGCAAAAGCAAATGAAGATTTGATTTATATTCGTGAGGAAAATTAAAAAATAACATCTAAATAGTTACAGCATTCAATTTTTTTTGCATTTAATATTTTAAATATGAGACATTAATTTTTCTTTTCAGAGTGTCTGTGTACTTTTTCTGACACCTCACCAGATCGGATCAACTTAAGGTCTTTTTAGATTTGGATTTTAATTGGACATTCTGCGAGTATCCAACTCGTGATTCAGTAATAATGGATATCGAGAATTAATTTTTACCCCCCCCCCCCACACACACTCTACCCAGGCGACGCCGGGTTGCCGCTTCCAGTGTACTGATAAAGTTCACACTCATTTTAAACCGGTAACCACTTCCTACTTAGTTGCAATATCAATGTTTTAAGAGATTATATATTAATAAAGTTTAGAATAATTTTAAACGGGTAAATACTTCATACTTAATTACAATATCAATATCGTAAGGGCGAGCATATTAAAGTTCACAATCATTTTAAACAGGTAAACACTTCATAAGTAGTTGCAATATAAAGGTTCTAAGAGCCAATTTACGAGAGATATTAAAAAATTATCCGCACTCTTGTTTTATGGAAGCCAAGCTCAACGTGTATGATTTGATGCGCAGATCTATGACTAATTTGCAGAGAAAAAGCTACCTCATCGATGATAACTTACCAGTTCGCCATTACCATCTCTGGAGCTTTCTGAATCTTCTAATCAGTGCCGGAAGTTGACGGTCTTCCTGTTCCCTTTTCGTGCATCACCCGAGTAAGGGCACTTTTAAACTTCTCAATCCACTCATACACCTTTCTACAAGGTAGTGCACTGTCCCCGTTTTCTGCTAAAAGCTTCCGACGAATTTCAGCCCTTGACACTCCTTCCGACTAGAAAAATCGAGTACTTCCTTGGTGCATACTGCTAGTGGAGAGGTCATATTTCTACAGTAAAGGCAGCAAGTAAAACAACACGAAGAGGTTCAAACTTCGATCACATGACCGCAACAGTGCCAACTATAAGCACGCATGTGCAGAACGCAGTGTAACAATAATAGAGATGTTATGGCTAAAGTGCGGCTAATTCTTATCTCCCTCATTTTAGTAAAGTTCAACATAGCTTTAGTCCTATAGCTTAAATAGCAACATTTTGAACTCAACTTCCTTTGGAAAGGAAGTTTCTCATTTTCCTTATACGTAATTCAAATTTGATCCAAAAATTTTGCCCCAACTTATTATTCCTGTTATTCCTGTGTAAAATTATAAATTTTATCATTTGAAAAAGATATGGCAAGAATATACACCCTCCGGACGTAAGTTTTAATGCAATAAAATGTATTAGAAAGACTAGAAATGTATTAGAAACCGTGGTGTAAAGCAGCTAGACTCGCAAACCATAGTTATTGAGTTCGATTCTCATTGGGCACCTATACTTCTGGCCTTGTGCCACAGCTATGCTTTATAAGTAACTATATTAGAAAGACTATGTAGTTTGAATAAAAAGAATGGAACTTTACTTACCTTGTGCCCGGAAAAAACGTGGTGCCGAAAGTGACTCTTTTTTTT
>CM042143.1:91225875-91235875 GCA_023376005.1 Doryteuthis pealeii | reverse complement strand
AAATGAAAAATCACTTCAAGCTAAAATTGCAGTATTTCTAAACACATTTTTTGTCATTTCTCTCCTGATTAAAAAAAAACAAACAAAATAAACAAAAAAAAACACAAACAACAAAAAATTAAAAAATAAAAAAAAAAGAGAAAAGAAAGCAGTAAGAGGAAAAGCAAAAAAAGATTTCCTTTTTCCCTAGATTTTCTGTTGTTTTCATTTTTCCTTCTGATATCCATTTGTCCGCTGGGTTTCCCCTGAGCTGTATTTATAATCTGCAAAATTCGTTAACTGCAGCCGGAGGGACGACATCTAACAATAAGCGGAAATGTTCACAACATCTTCCTTGCTTAGTCCGAAAAAAAAAAAAAAAAAAAAAAAAATGACCGACATTTTGTTAGGGCAAGGGTGGTGGTGAGAGTGGTGGTGGTGTTCAGGCGAACGCCCGACGTTTTGTTAGCGACATCACTAGAGGGGGGGTGGGGGTGAGGGTGATCAGCGAAACCCCGACGTACGTAAATGAACAACTTTGAAGTATAAATGCTACAAATCTTTTGCTGACACTATGACAACGCCCCGGCCACCAAAGAAAAGAAACAAACAAAAACAAACAAACAAATAAAAATCTTTCCTTTTTTTTAACACAGGTTTTATAATAGTTATATTTTATTAACATAAAATTCTTCGTGGTGGTTTTAAAGAAAACATTATACCAATCACATTTTTTTGTTTGCCTGCTTTGGTTTTTTGTTTGGTTTCTTTTCTTTGTGTGTGGCGGGGGGTTGTATCTGTGTCAGCAAAAGGATTTTGTAGCATTTAGTAGCATTCAACAGTTTGGTTCATTTACGTAACGTCGGGGTTTCGCTGATCACCCTCACCCCACCCCCTCTAGTGATGTCGCTACAACGTGGGGTTCGCTGAACACCACCACCACTCTCACACCACCTTGCCGCTAACAAAATGTCGTCATTTTTTTTTTTTTTTTTTTTTTTTTTCGGGACTAAGCAAGGAAGATGTTGTTGAACATTTCCGCTTATTGTTTAGATGTGTCCCCTCCGGGCATTAACGAATTTTTGCAGATTAATAATACAGCTCAGGGGAACCCAGCGGACAATGGATATCAGAAGAAAATGAAAACAACAGAAAATCTAGGGAAAAAGGAATCTGTTTTTTGCTTTTCCTTCTTAGTTTTTTGCTTTCTTTTTCTCTTTTTTTTTTTATTTTTTAATTTTTTGTTTGTTTGTGTTTTGTTTTTTGTTTATTTTGGTTTGGTTTTTTTTAATCAGGAGAGAATCGACAAAAGCATGTGTTTTAAGAAATACTAGCATTTTAGCTTGAAGTGATTTTTTCCATTAAATAAGTTTTCAAATTCGTAGAAGATTGGGAAACGAAAGAGAAGTCAAGCCCGGCTAAGCGTCAAGATGTTGAAGTGTATTCTCACCAGTGCCATTGTTGCGGTTCAAGTCCAGGTGAAAAAAATCATTCTTTCCTATTCACTAGCATGGATATGCATAAGTATTTTAAGTTTTTATTTAAGTATGTATAAACACAACATTTCGGCTACGCTATTTTCGGCTTTCCCTCGGGAGTTCCCCTGTATATCCGAACATAGTAATGATCCAACCTGGGAAATAATTTTTAATGGTTTGACGATGATCGGAGGATACAGCGGCGGAACGTTGTGTTTATATATACCACAATTAAAAGATAAAACATCAGTCGGAAAATCAGATTATTCATACTAGCAAGAATTATGCGCTTCTCGCGGGCGTAAGTATCTAATTTTTAGTGTGATAGAAATATACTGAAGGACCTCTGATATAACAAAGTAATGATAATTTAATTATTGCTTACGTTTACCTTATGAGCTTATTGGGAAGAGTTCAATATGTAGAAATATGGATTAATATTGTTTTTAACTCTCTTTCCTCACTTTTTTCTTTCTTTCCTTTCTTTTCATTTTTCCATTACGTTTGACTTAAACAGATTAGCGTTATCGCTTCCGCGCGTTCACTCTTCTCTCTATATTGTCCTTTACCTCTTTCTTCTCGTCTTTCTTTCTTTTATTATATATTTTCTGTGTATCATGTCATTTATATTACTTTTCTTTCGTTATAGTAAAAAAAAGGTGAATGGGTCCATTGTTTAGATGAGGTGGAACAAATTCATAAGAAATAAGAATTCGGCAGATAAGCAACACCAGATAATCAGAATTTACTGTTTTGTATTTCATCTAGGAAAATTTGGATGGTCTTAATTTTTAGCCCAAAGGTGTTGCAAAGATGATAACTGTCAAAATATTAAGAGAAAAACTATTAATATATAGATTAGAAAGATTAAAGAAATTTAAATAAAAAGGCATTGAAAAGATTACTTATTTTAATTATTTTTACTTGGTTTCCTGTATAGAAATCATTCATAGGATTGATTTTTAATATGTTGGAAAATAAAACACTCATATTAGAAGATCAATAACATCAAGTAATTATCTAATTAAACCTGGTTTTGTTAAAATCAGTAATGCAATTATCAACACCATATATTATGTAACTTTTATTTCTTGGTGATATCTAAGAACATTGCATGATTTTAAACACACTAATAACGTGCCTGTTTTTGAAACAAATCTATCACAGATTTTTTCATAGAGAACCTCATTAATAATACGGATTTATTCTCTGTATTAAATGAATTTTGACTAAATGAAATTAAATCTAATTGATAAACCTTATTGCCAATTCCTGAAGGGTTTGTGACCTAAGATGACGTAATTTTCGGTTTACAGACAAACCAGAATCTTCACATTATAAATAAGTTTAACTTTCTCTCGTTATTCATAGAGCGTCCATCTTGGTGTAATGGTTTGCAAAGCTCGTCTCGCAGATCCATTACTCACTGATAGCGCGAGTTCGTTCTCTCGCTGGATGCTCTCTTTATCTTGTGACCTTGTGTCACACGTCCTCCACGTGGCGAACAGGTTGGGGAAAAGAACTGGAGTAATGTTTAAAGAACTAGTTTCGTAGATCCTTGTTCTTCCTGTGCGTGGTTCATGCGAATCAGACTCTTACCGTTCCCTATGCATAGGATATATAAATCATCCATAATGACAATACAGTGCTAGGCACATGGGTGGAAAGGACTTCTACTGGGGAACTGGGCCAAAAAATAAATCTTGGCCATACAACAAAATGGTTATATGCAGCAAACAGAATCTGTTGCTTTGAGAATGAAACGCATAAAATTCTATGGGACTTTGAGATACGGACGGATCCATCTTAATCCCAGCCAGAAGACAAGAATAGTATTAACAAGAATATGAAGAACATGTCAAAATGGTAGATTTAGTGTCCCAGTAGATCACAAGGTGAAGATGAAAAGAAAAGGAAATACCTATAGACCTTGCTAGAGAATTGAAAAACCTGTGGAATATGAGGGTGAAAGTGATACCAAATGTGTTTTGGGGCACTTGAAAACGCTCTCCAAGGAGTTTGAAAAAAACACGACTAAAGAAATATATATTATAATATATATATATAGGTATTATATTATATATATACATATGTACATATATATATATATATATAATATATACGTCAATTATTTTCGTGTACACGCCTATTATGTGTGGCTTAGGGGAACGCTTGTTGGTTGAATGGCGAGTCTGGATATATTAAGGAGTGCATAGATCAGTGTGTCCGCAAGTTGTCGGCCTCTCTTGTTGCTCTTTTAAATGCTTGCATTGTGCAGAGTCGGGCCGAGCACTTCGAGACTAATGATGGATGGAGAGACATTTGAAAGGAAGGCAACATAAAGCAGCCAATCAGTTGGCAGACATGCAGGATTTAAATACACGAATAAAAAACAATTTTTTATGCAACTTGAAAGATACACAAGATGAAGTTTTCACTTTTAGATTTCAGGCAGACATACATTTTTACGTGTCAATATAATATATATATGATATATATAGTATATAATATATAGTAGTATAATATATATATATACGTCTGTATATGTGCATGTTTGTGTCTGCGTATGTGTGTGTACAGTTTTTATCCTTAATTAGAATCTAAATATACGCTTAACTACTCACTATATACCCACCGGATAAGGTTTTATAAAAAAGGGAAGAAACGTATACAACTCATACGCATACGCGCAGACACATGCACCACACACACACACACAACAACACGCACAGATATATATATATATATATATATATCTGTGTGTGTGTGTGTGTGGTGTGTGTGTGTGTAGGAATATATAGGGACCATATATAATATATAGTATATATTATATATATGATAGAGAGATGAGAGAGAGAGAAAGAAGAGAAGGAAAGACATATATGTAGGTCAAAACACTATTGCATTTTTGGTAAACCTATATATATAAATATATACATTAATTTATTGGTTGTGTGCGTGTGTGCATGTGTGTGTTTGCGTGTGCGTGTTTGCGTGTATACATTTTTCATTTTAAAATATAATATTAACGTATATAACGACTCGGATATTTGTATTAAAAAAAGAATGTGAAAACATAAAAAGAATGTATACACTATAAAACACATACCCACACGTGCATACAGGAGACATACACACAAACCCACACATATGGTAAATATGTATATATACAAACACTATACACTTTTTGGGGAACGCCTCATATATATATATATATATATATATATAGTTATATCTTATATATTATAGAGAGAGAGAAAAAGAGGAGAGAGAGAGAAGAGAGTGAGAGAGGAAAGAGACGATCAAATTGAAATGGTTTTGAAATACGGATCGTTTAAAAATTGCGATCGAGTTTCTCGCGAATAACGGGAATCTTTTTGGGCAATTTTTTTTCCTGCCATGTTTAGAGATTTTATATAGCAACGGGTTTTGTACCATTTTTCAAATATAACGGCAATATATATATAATACAACACACGACTCACGCACACAGCTACGCACATACACAACAAATATGTATATATTTGTATATCATCATGGTGGTATATATATACACTTAATCATATTATTATTATGGAACCATATATAATATATTATATATTATATATATGGGTGTCAGGATTTTCACCAAGCACACAGGCCTTTCCTTTGTTTTCGGCACGAGTTACCAAGCTTTTCATGATATGCAATTTAAACTAGGCAGAACGCTGTCTCGACTTCCCAGTCAAATTCGACGTGTCAATCTAATCATTGATTCAAATTTATTATGCATTGGAATTACAAACTTCATTATTAACCCTTTCTTACCACTGACATTGCAGATGATTACGGACAAATTTTACCTCATCATCAATGCAAATCTTCATCATAGATTATCGCTTCATTGTGTTACATAATTTGATGTGTAGCCTGTTTAATTATGTTACAGTATCGTTGATTTCTGAAATAACATTTAATGGAAAAAATAAGGGAGAAAAAAAGTGATTGGCAGCTTTCTGAATTGTGCTTGACCAACTCTCACCGGTTATTTCCTATAACTCCAACCTAAAAAAGGGAACCACTTTGAATAAATTTTAATCTGTTGAATCTAATCTACACATTATTTTCCCCATTAAAGAAGGAAAGATGACGGGGTTCGGGTTCGGGTTTATGTTTATGGGAAAATAATGGGTAGATTATTAAAACAGATAAAGATAAATTCAGATGTGGTTCTCCTGTTTTTAGGTTGAGTTATAGGAAATAACCTGGCTTCTCCGGTTCGCGACCGCAAACCATGGACAGTGAGCGTGAAAGAAATCAGTTTTTTGGCTAACCAATTGAACAGACAGTTATTTGGTTATTATAAGCATTCCTCTTACAAAAACTTATTACCGAATTTTTTTCTGAGGAAAAGGCAGTTTTTTTAACTTCCTATTGCAAAGAAAAAAAAACGGAAACCAATCTTTGTACTTAAGAGTTCTTGACGCATTTGCATATATTTTTAATACATTGAAATGTAACAACTATTTTGGGAACAGTAAGTACCTTTTTTTCTTTTGATACTAATTTTCTGGTAAGTGGAACAATCAAAACCTACATATACACTACGTTCAGTAACAAATTTTATCACAGGGTGGTTTTGTGAAATCTAGGAATCCTAAAAAAGAAAATATATATGAGGCTAAAGTCTTGTGTCATTACGTAAGAACAAAACGACAACCACGAAGACTCTCAGCACAGGTCTCGAAAACAGAAAATCCAGCAAAAGCCCAACCAGTTCAGAGCATAGGACAGACCAGCCAGAGAGCTGAGGATCGACGATAGAACAGACCAAGCCCAAGTTAAAGATGGAAGAAATACAAGATATTATCTTAAGGTAAAGAAGACATGTATACCTGTGTGCAAAGCCACGGGTATGCATGTGTAATTTACGTCATACTGAGCGCAATTCCACTATGCTCACTCAAGATTCGCCTTAATGAAATAAACTCGCCTTCTACCAGAAATTCGACTTTATACTCCCCTTCTCCAATCCCACGATACCTCTCATTATCCGGTCTGCATCTTTATAAAAAAGAGTCACTTTTCCGGGGCACCACCGTTTTTTTCTCGGGCACAAGTAAGTAAAGTTCCATTCTTTTTAGTTTCAAACTACATAGTCCTTTCTATATAGTTGACTTGATAAGCATAGGCTGTGGGCACAAGGCCAAGAAGTATAAGGGTGCGCCAAGAGAATCGAGCTCAATAACTATGGTATTGCGAGTCTAGCTTGCTGTTACACCACGTGTTTCTATACATTTTCTAGTCCTCTAATACATTTTTTGCATTAAAATTACGTCCGGAGGGTGTATATTCTTGCCATATCTTTTCAAATGATAAAGATCTATAATTTTACAGGCAGGAATACAGGAATAATAAGTTGGGGCAAAAATTTTTGGGATCAAATTTGAATTAGTATAGGAAAATGAGAAACTATCCTTCCAAAGGAAGTTTGAGTTCAAAATTGTTATTGCTAATTTAAGCTATAGGGACTAAAGCTATGTTGAACTTTACTAAAATGGGGAGATAAGAATTGCCGCACTTGTGAGCCAATAAAACATCTCCTATTTATTGTTACCTGCGTTCCTGCACCTGCGTGCTTATAGTTGGCACTGTTGCGGGGTGCATGTGATCGAAGTTTGAGATCCGTCTTCGTGTTGTTTTACGTTGCACTGCCCTTTACTGTAGAAATATGACCTCTCCACTCGCAGTATGCGACCAGGAAAGTCTCGGAATTTTTCTAGTCGGAAGGAGTGTCAGGGCCTGAAATATTCGTCGGAAGTTTTTAGCAGAAAACGGGGACAGTGCAGCTAACCTTGTAGAAAGGTTATGAGTGGATTGAGAAGTTTAAAAGTGCCTTACTCGGGTGATGCAACGAAAGGGAACAGGAAGACCGTCAACTTCCGGCACTGATTAGAAGAATTCAGAAAGCTCCAGAGATGGTAATTGGCGACCTGGTAAAGTTATCAATCGATGAGGTAGCTTTTTCTCTGCAAAATTAGTCATAGATCTGCGCAATCAAAATCATACACGTTGAGGCTTCTCGCGCTTCATAAAACAAGAGGTGCGGATAATTTTTTTAATATCTCTCGTAAATTGGCTCTTAGAAGCCTTATATGCAGACTACTTATGAAGTGTTTACCCCTGTTTAAAATGATTGTGAACTTTTAATAATGCTCGCCCTTACGCTATTGATATTGTAATTAAGTATGAAGTATTTAACCCGTTAAAATTTATTCTTTTAAACTTTATTAATATATAATCTCTTAAAACTTGATATTGCAACTAAGTAAGGAAGTGGTTACGGGTTTAAAATGAGTGGTGGAAACTTTATGCAGTACAACTGGAAGCGGCAACACCGGCGTCGCCATGGGTAGAGTGTGTGTGGGGGGGGGGGTAAAATATTAATTCTCGACTATGCCATTATTATGAATCACGAGTTGGATACTCGCAGAATGTCCAATTAAAATCAATCTAAAAGAACTTAAGTTGATCCGATCTGGTGGAGGTGTCCAGAAAAAGTAACACGACACTCTGACAAGAAAAGATTAATGTCTCATATTTTAAAATGTAAATCAAAAAAATTGAAATGCTGTAACTATTTAGATGTTATTTTTTTAATTTTCTCAACGAATATAAATCAAATCTTCATTGCCTTTTGCTTAAACAACGAGATCTGGTGATAGTGAATATATATATATATATAGTATATAATATATATATATATATAAAGTAGTGAATATCGTATTATACTTTGTGCCTTAATAGTTGTTTTTTTCGTAGTTTCCTCCTACTTCATACATACCACACCTAAATGCCCTTTATACTATATATATAGGATATATATATATAGTATATAATATATTATAGGATACAATTAAATGATAAAATAGAAATTATAAATAATAAAAAGATGTAAAGAGGGAAATCGAAGTGATGGAATATAAAGAGCTCATATATATAGATGTAGAAGATACAAAATATAAGTAAAGAGGCTCAATATATATAAGTATGAGAACAGGCAACTAGCGCAAAGTATGGAAACAGCTTTGTAAATAATACACAGCTAGATCGCCAGAAAGATAAAAGGCTTGTAAGCCATAATAAACGTTAAATTCAGGATACCCCACTGCTGAGAAAAGAAAAGACATACCTTCCTGCTTCCCACTTGACCCAATTAGAGCGAAAGGGCAATCTAGAACATAAATTGAAATCCTATTGGTCAGTCAAACTAAAACTTAGGAACTTACCAACAAGACTCAGGCACGACACATAAGCAAACCCGCCAACCAGGCAAAGGATAAAGGAAAAAAGTTTTTCCAATAATAAAAAAGAGACTTGAAAAGAAAAATGCAATAATGACCCCCCTGAATGAGGGAGGTGAAATGTATGAAATATAACCATGAGTCCTCTGGCTATGTGCCCTTCCGACTCACATACACAAATATAAATATATCAGTGGTTGAAGAAGCTCGTGAGCATACCGCGAGTGGAAATGGTCCATAGACCACGATACCGCCATGGTATTTAAATAGCTTTTATTCCCAAATAACTTTGCTCTATTGACAATAATTAACATTGAGCTTCATACGGAACCGGAATCTACAAAAACTACTGGTAGAGAATTAGGACCCGCCTGATCACCTTGTCCAAACTTGGTACCCCGCACAAAGTATATAGATAGAATAAGATAGATAGATGTAGATAGTAGATTAAGCTCTTTAATGTTTAAGTCTCACGATTAGTATGAAGTGCTTACTTTAAATAGGATGATCGTGAACTTTATTAATTATTGGCTATTAAATATTGATATCGCAATTAAGTATGCAGAGTTTACCCGTTAAAATTATTTTAAACCTTTTAATATATAGCCTCTTAAACATTGATTATTTGCATATTATGAAGTGGTTTTACCTGTTTAAAATGATAGTGACCCTTATTAATTACATTAGTGCGGCTAGCCAGCGTCGCGCTGCGGTAGTGAGGTAGGAAAACCTGGTGTATTGATTTATTTACTTTTGGATTTACATGGACATTTTTTAAGTAAAATGTCAATGCTATTTCTACGTAATTTATTTATTATATCTTTAAGACTGGTGATATTTAATGTTATAATTCATTTTGTCGTTATTGTTTTTTTTTCGTGGCTTTCTCCGGACATACATACACAACTGCCCCTTGTATATATATAAATTCAGCCTCATTTTAAATCTTAATATTGCAATTAATGGTATTAGTCGTTTGCCTGTTGAAATGATTATGAACAATTATCAATCATTGCTCTTACATTAATATTGGCACACAAGGTTTGCGGTTGGTTTTACACGTATAAAACATCTTGAAACTTTACGAAAACATTTGGCTCTCAAATTATACATAGTTTACAGCATACGAATGTGTTCCTGGCGTTTAATCTTTTGTTAATGATTTTAGATGTTTTGGGACTGTTGTCCTCATCTTTATTGTTATAATCAGGTTTCGGTTGAGTGGTCCCTCTGGCCTTCTTCAAGGTGCTTCTTGTCTAA
>CM042143.1:91209552-91225775 GCA_023376005.1 Doryteuthis pealeii | reverse complement strand
CCCATTCACTTTTAACGCACACAGCGCACACCCGCACGCGTGCGGATAAGGCACAAGGGTCCTATTTATGTAGGACCACCTTCCACGAGCCGAGACTTATGGGACGATAAAATGTGTTGAGTCTCGTCGGATCCCACACTTTCGCAAGGGGGTGCCTCATCACTGTGGCAATAACCCTGTCCGCAGTCCCTTTAAATCAAGGGGGTATGTATTGGCACAGCTTTTATAGTAGTTCATGTGCGCAGTGTAACATTGTGATTGAAAAAATTGTTATCAATGAACAAATTACTTTAGTTACTTGACAAAGCACATATTATTTTTTTTGTAAACGTTGTATGTTGTGAAATATATAATTTAAGTTAGTAAAAAGGTTTGTTGTAATCTTTTAAACGAATAATAAACAATGTCAACGTCAATCAATTGTTCAAAGTGATATGTGTTTAGAAATTTTCTTGAGAAAAATCTGTGTTAAATTGAAGGGAAAGAGACGGAAGATTTTCATTTAACAAAACATTCCTATTTAGTTTCAATTCAGTTTTCAGGTCGATAGATTTATCCATTCCAAAAGTTTTTGGTGGAAAAAGTCTTTCCACAGAACGAAAATTGGCCGTAAAAATCTATCTACTAATACCTTGTATGTTTAAATGTTTGAGTAGTCCACAAAGACATGAAAATAAATATGATGTAAAACCATGGAGGAAACAGACGTAGCAATGTATGAATATATTTAATCAACATAGACACACAATATCAAACGCTGTGAGATTTTACCAAGTATTTGAGAAGTCCAACTATCTGCTGTTTATTCGATGGATTTTTAAAAAATCTAACCTTATCGTAAAAAATAATAAAAACACCGCAATATGATTCGATGATAAAAAAAAAAAATCATACATAGTGAATAGCGTTAGATATTTAGCCAAAAAGAAGATATTAGGTTTATATAGTTCCGCAAAATTCACACTGGTGTTGTCCAATTAGACAGCCATGGCCTTAGGGGATAAAGGAGTTAGGTTAAAACAGTTCTAAGTGACAGTTATCTCTAGATTGCATGGTTAAATCTGACCAAAGGCACAAGTAATCATAGAAAACCAGCTTAACGCCGCTCTACCCACGCTATGGTTGCGGAATGAGAACAGGAATAACCCCCGTGGCTGAATAAATGGTAGATCTCAAAGTTCCGAGAATGGCTCTCCGATTACGAACAAGCGGTTCCCATGGTCCGAAAAGAAGGTTACCGCGGAGCCTGACAAGAAATACCTGAAGAAGACCAGAGAGGGCATATCGCGTCGAAAATGTTGACATCAGATAACAATGAAGATGAACGACAGATAGTGTCCGAAGTAACCAGATAATAGTAATCATTGAGCTTATCTCAAACATTCGGATGGGAAAAGGAATGTAAAATTATCTTGTATCTTAGTTAAAAACTTAATTAGTAGCTACAATCGTTTTTTCTAAATAGTTAGTGATTATATAGTTACTGTTGGAATTACATAAGATACCACTTGCGTTAGATACGAAATACTTGAAACCATATTAGCTGTACAAATAAATATTAAATAGAATTGTTAATTCATAATATACAATTGTGTATAAATTAATTAGTATTAAGAAAAGCAATACTTGATGTCATATATAATTCTATTTTAATCATATCTAGTCAATTAAACTTCGAGAACGGTGTGGTACTTTGTTGGTTAAACTCTGTCAGTCAACAGGTTTAATTATAAATACATGTCAATAAAAATACGGCAACGGGGAAAGAAAAAGTAACTTTAGACTAATGACAATTCATGAATTCCTGCATAAAATTCTGAGACATTACAAGTAAATATGAAGAGAGTAGAAATGGAAAACACAAATTACTAAAAAGAGAATTGTATCTACATCACACAAAGTTTACCAAACAGTAACTTTAGTAATGAGATATTTCCAAGAAAAAAAAAACTTTTATGCGAAGTTTATATACATCAGAGAGGTCCCCAAAGTTTCTTAAATTTTTAAAGTTTCAATATCAAAAATCCATGCACTGATCTAGAGGTGCAGTAACTTTTAGGGTCTCAATTTATGGTCGAATATACTTGTTTGGAAAATCATTAGTATTAAATATTAATACTTAGAAAACCGATAAAAATCATTTTGCAAACAAAACGATTATTATTAAATAGAATTTTGCTAGATAGGAATATTTGAAAACCATTTAAACTATATGCAAACCATTTCATACTAATTTTACTTATAAGTCGTTTACAGCCAAGGGTTATTATATTATATTTATGATAAATAAGTTATTATCATCAATAATCATTAATATTCGTTGTAGAAAGTAGTTATTTAAATTACTTGGTAAACTATTGGTATTAGATAGAAATATTCGAAAGGCAAAGATCCCTGTCAACTCGGGCCTTCCTGTTGGACGGGGGAGGGCCGGTTATTCAGGAACCAGGAACCTTTTTTGGCATTTTACCAGGCGAGTGGTTCTACTGACTGAGCTAAATCGAGTGTTAACATAAGAGCAGCAAGTTTATTTCTCACTAACGTCAGCAATTTTGTCGTTATGCTTTTCTGTGGACTGGATGGGTTCAATGTTCAGCAGCTTTGTAAGTTCTATTCTTCTCGAGATTATTATTATTATTATTTATTGTTGTTGTTGTCTGTTGTTGTTGTTGTTGTTGTGTTTGTTTTCTTTTATCTTGTATTGGTGCATTTCGTGTCAATGTTTTGTAATAGATTTGCACACGCTCGAAGGATTTTCTAATATTTCTCTTGCTCTCCGTTCGCTCTGATTACAAGAAGAGACGGAGTTTCTTCTGTGGGTTAATTGAATAAAAATGAATGAAGGGGGCGGGAGAAAAGAGGCCAGAGAAGAAGAAAAGAAAGAAGAAGACGATAGAAGACGAAAGAAAAAGAAGATAACCAATTGTAGTTGGTGGCTAGAAGGGTCCCCAAAGCTTGAAAAATAGAAAGAAAAAAAAGAAAAAAGATGTGCAGGTAATTGGAAATCAGTAGAATCGACATCATACAGACCACAGCATTCTTGAGGAAGAATAAGTTTTTGAGCGCAGAGAATTCGAAACGTGTGAAGGAGCAGGATATAAAGACGAGAGAAATAAATAAAGAGGAGGAGGAAGAGTGGGTAATAACGAAGAAGGAGTAAGTAATAACGGAGAGTGGGAGGAAGAGGAGCTAATGGCACTGAAGAAGGAGAAGGTAATGCTATGTAGGAAGGGAAAATTGGGCGGGAAAGGAATGTGGGGGATGGTAAGCGCAATTGACGAAAATGTGTGAGGAAGAAGAGGATAATAGTTAAGTAGGTAAGCCGAGAGTCCCTATCCCATTTTCCGCTAGGCGCTAAACTAGTCGAGATTGGCTTTTTTTGTTTAAGTTGAACGGCCACACACCATTGTCAACTTTACTGTACAATTATATTAACTAAGCTTTTGGCTACTCAGGCTTTAGTTGGCGGGACCAGATTCGAACACCGGAACCTTGCGCATTGCCTAACGGATGCTCGCTAACCGATTGAGCCAACCGATCACAGAAACGATTATAGGCAGGAGTGAAAATGAGAAAAGAGGAGAAGGAAGGTAATGACGTAAGAAATGAAAAGGTATAAGGAGGTACAGAGAGGAGGAGGAGAGAAATTAGAGAAGTGTGTGGTTTGGGAGAATAAATTCCAAAGGGGGTGGTGGTTGGAGCAAGTGTGATAATTAACAATAAAAAAGGGAAGGAGAAAAGAAAAAGTTAATAAGAAAGGAAAATGAAGAAGAAGGTGAATGGAGAAGAGGGATAGAATACAAAGAAGGGGGACTAACGCTGAAAGAGGAAAAAAAAGAATTGACAAAATAGGAAGTGAGAGGGTATAAGTAATTGCAGGGAGATAAATATATCTATTCACCCCTCCCCGAGTAGTTTGTGACACAAGTTTAATTTTTTAAGCAGAGTTAAACAGATTTGAATTCAGAGTTTTCCTTCTCCTAGACTCGTTACCTAGCCAGGGTTAAAGAGCCTAGTTTGTCCTACTATTTACCCACAGTTGGAGGGAGAGTAAGTTGGATTCATACCTTTCCTAAGGGTATTAGCGCTATGTGAAATGCAAACAGCCTCGTCCAGGATTTGAACTCGGGTTGACGATTCCATTTCCTACGACGGTAACCATTACACCACGGGCCTCCATTAGGCGGGAAAAGGAGGTACAAGTAATAGCAGAGAGATAAATATAAGAAGTGTGAGGAGCAAGGATAAAAATTGGGGGAAAACGAAGCGGGAAATAAAGAGCTGTAGATATTGTTAAAAGGAAGTGGTAATAAAGAAAGAGGAAGAGGAGAAGGGGAGGAGGCGACGAAAGAAGTATTGATGAAAGTGGTAGGAGGTAAGTGATTGATATGAGAGAAATAGAAGAAGTGGTGAGGAGTGAAGATAAAAATGAGAGACAAATAGATAACACACACACAGAGAGAGAGAAAGAGAGAGAGAGAGAGAGGAGAGAGAGAGAGAGAGAGAGAGGAGATTAAATCATAGCAAAAATAAGAAAAGAAAAAAAACCAAAGAGTAGCAACCGATTAACGTAAGGTATACATGGAGACTGAAGAGAAAGAAAAAGAAGTCAAAGACAGTGGGGTAGCAATTTAAGAGAGAGAGAGGAGAGAGAAGAGAGAGAGAGAGAGAGAGAGAGAGAGAGAGAATAAAGGAGAAAGGGGTAAGATAAAGTAGGATAGAAATGTGAGGATGAGAGAGAAGAGAGAGAGAGAGAGAGAGAGAAAGAAAGGAGAAGGAGTAAAGCAATAAGGAAGGATAAAGTAGTGAGGGGGTGAAAATGAGAGAGAGAGAGAGGGAGAGAGAGAGAGAGAGAAGAAGAGAGAGACTGAGAGAAAAGAAAGAAGAAAGGAGAAGAGTAAAGGATAAAGGAGGATAAAGTGGTGACGGGTGAAAAGAAGAGAAGATTAGATAGATAGAGAGAGAGAGAGAGAGAGAAGGAGAGAGAGAGAGAGAGAGAGAGAGAGAGAGAGAGAGAGAGAGAGAGAGAGAGAGAGCATGCAAAGAAAAAGTATACACGGTGGCTGAAAAACAAGAAGAAGAAGAAGAAGAAGAAGAAGAACAAAAGAAGAGAAAGAAAGAGAATAGTTGACATACTCGTCGACGGAGGGACATATCTGGAAGCAATCCGTAGAGAGGAAAAAAATAACTCATCTGCCTATCGCCAACAAAGACGCTATCAACTTTAGGCTAAAAATCATAATCCCTTTGCCTCGCTTGGATTAGGCGATATAAATAAACATATGAGCAAAAGCAAAAGCCCCCCCCCTCTGCACAAAAAAGACAAAAACAAACAGAAAAAGTTAAGCATAACAACCAAAAGCAACAAAAAAAAAAGAAAAAATTATTATATTTCTCCTTTCTTTTTCTTTCTTTCATTTCCCTGAGCAAGCGGTATCAGTGTTCTATCATCGCAGAGGTATAAGCTATAGTGGCAAAATATTTTCATTTCTATGTGCTCTGTCAGCGAAAACCCCCAGGGGAGCTGAAGGCGGCGTATATGGGGGAGGGAGGGGGCGGAAAGGGCATCTTAGCGTTAAAGACTTCGAGGCAGTAACGAAGGAAAACGCGTAGAGATCTGCCATAACTTTCCGTCTGACTGAGTCGAGCTTGTTGGTTCAGTTTGTCTGTCAAGAAAAATCTACGAACAGTTAATGGTCCCCGATGGTACAAGTCGGTGAGATAGGCGAACGCTGGCAATGACAACGAAGAAGATCATGACGATGACGGCGATGACGACAAAGACGACAAAAAAAAGAAAGAAAGAAAGAAGAAGAAAGAAAGAAAGAAAGAGAATGGTGGAAAGTTTTTCGCAGCGTTAAGGACAATTACAAAAAAAAAAAAAACAAAAAAAAAAACACAACCTGTTGGTGAATTTTGGTCTGATCATCTTTCTGGAGTTTTTGAAAAGGAGATTAGTATTTTCATACCCCACTGCTAACATCGATCAGTCTTGTTAGGCAGTATCAGAATTATTTATGATAATTAATAAGCGGTAAGATAGAACATTTTTTAGAGAGAGAGAGAGAGAGAGAGAGAGAGAGAGAGAGAGAGAGAGAGAGAGAGAGAGAGAGAGAGCGTGGGTGTGCGAGAGAAGTGTGTGTCTGAGATTGAAGAGAGAAAGGGGGAAGGGTGTGTGTATGAGGAGGAGAGAGAGAGAGAGAAGAGAGAAGAGAGAGAGAGAGAGAGAGAAGAGAGAGAGAGAGTTTGATTTGTAGGCAGGACTTAGTTCTCCGTGGTAAATAGGTTTCAGAATCAGAATTCATTAGGTTTAATCTGTGGTTGATTTGTTTGTTTTACGGCATATCAACTCTTATTCGGTTATTTTATGCCAAAGTCAATTTAACAATTATGCTCTTCAATTATATACGGTATACAAATTTATATTCATAAAGATTTAAAGCATTATTTGTCTGAATTTTTGAAGTGATGCTTGATAATTTGTGTTATTTAGTTTTTTCGATACGGATATAAGGGTGGAATCAATACAGTAACAATCATCTGTATGTTGCAGGTTCAATCTTAACCACGGTCGAAAATAATATACTATACTTAACATAGCTTAAAACTTGTACCCGGTTATAGTTAACGGAATGTGAACGATATACCCAATAAAGGGTTCGATTCGAAGTTCCGTGAAGGCCCCGATAACGGCGTGAAGGCTCCAGAATTCAACGAGGAGGTTCCCGAGTTCGACAAGAAGCACCTGAAGAAGGCCAGAGGGCACATCGACCGAAACCTTGTGTATATAACAATAAAGATGAGGACAACAGTCCCAAAAATCTAAATCATACAAAAGATTTTAAGCAACTAAACACTTCGTACGTTGTTACTATGTATATATTTTGAGAGCCAATGTTATCATAAAGTTCAAGATGTTTCTATACGTGTAAACACCTCATACCTTGTTGTAATATTAATGTTTTAGGAGCCAATGTATTGATAATGTTCATAATCATTTCAACAAGCAAACACTTCATACTTAATTGCAATATTAAGATTTAAAGAGCTAATTTATACATATACAAGAGGCAGTTGTGTGTGTATGTCCGGATGAAGCCACGAAAATAAAACAATTAACGACAAAATGAATATATATATACATTAAATATCACCAGTTCTTAAAGATATTTAATAAATAAAATATACGTAGAAATAGCATTGACATTTTACTTAAAAATGTCCATGTAAATCTCAAAAGTAAATAAATCAATACACCAGGTTTTTCCTACCTCACTAGTGTATTAATAAGGTTCACTATCATTTTAAACAGGTAAACACTTCATAATTAGTAGCAATATCAATGGTTTAAGAGGCTATATATTAATAAAGTTTAAAATAATTTTAAACGGGTAAACTCTGCATACTTAATTGCGATATAAATATTTTAATAGCCAATATATTAATAAAGTTCACGATCATTCTATAAAGGTAAGCACTTCATACTTAATCGTGATATTAACATTTAAAGAGCTATTCTATCTATCTATCTATCTATCTATCTATCTATCTATCTATATATATATATATATATATATATATATATATATATATATATATATACTTTGGTGCGGTACCAAGTTTCTTGGTAGAAGGTGATTCTAGGCGGGTCCTAATTCTCTACCAGTAGTTTGTTGTAGAGTTCAGGTTCCGTATGAGAGCTCAATGTTTAATTATTGTAAAACAGAGCAAAGTTATTTGGGAATAAAAGGCCTTAAATACCATGGGTATCGTGGTTATGGACCATTTCCACTCGCGAGTATGCTCACGAACTTCTTCAGACCACTGATATATTTTATTTAGACAGGCACATGGCCAAACTCATTTTATATTCATACATTTCACCTCCCTCATTCAGGGGTGGTCATATTGCATTTTTTTCTTTTCAAGTCTCTTTTTTATTGGTAGAAAAAATTTTTTTTCCTTCATCCTTTGTCTGGTTGGCGGTGTTTTTTTATGTATCTGCCTAGTCTGTTTGGTAAATTCCTAAGTTTAGTTTGACTGACCAATAGAATTTCAATTTATGGTCTAGATGCCCTTTCGCTCTATTTGGGTCAAGTGGGAAGCAGGGAAGGTATGTCTTTTTTCTCGGCGGGTGGGGGGTATCTGAGTTTACTTTATTATGGCTACCAGCCTTTTATCTTTCTTGGAGTATCTAGTGTGTATTATTTATCAAAGCATGTTTTTCCATACTTTGCTAGTTGTATTCTTATACTTATATATATGAGCCTCTTTACTTATATTTTGTATCTTCTACTTATATATATGAGCCTCTTTATATTCCATTACTTCGATTTCCCTCTTTACATCTTTTTATTTATTTTAATTTATTTTATTATTTAATTGTATCCTATATATATATATATATATATATATATATATATATATATAAAGGGCATTTGGTTGTATGTATGTAAGTAGGAGGAAACTACGAAAATAAAACTATTAAGGACAAAGTAAATATATATATATATATATATATATATATATATATATATATATATATATATTCACTATCACCAGATCTTGTTTTTTAAGCAAAAGCAATGAAGATTTGATTTATATTCGTGAGGAAAATTAAAAAATAAAATCTAAATAGTTACAGCATTCAATTTTTTTTGTATTTAATATTTTAAATATGAGACATTAATTTTTCTTTTCAGAGTGTCTGTACTTTTTCTGACACCTCACCAGATCGGATCAACTTAAGGTCTTTTTAGATTTGGATTTTAATGGGACATTCTGCGAGTATCCAACTCGTGATTCAGTAATAATGGATATCGAGAATAAATATTTTACTCCCCCCACACACACTCTACCCAGGCGACGCCGGGTTGCCGCTTCTAGTGTACTGATAAAGTTCACACTCATTTTAAACCGGTAACCACTTCCTACTTAGTTGCAATATCAATGTTTTAAGAGATTATATATTAATAAAGTTTAGAATAATTTTAAACGGGTAAATACTTCATACTTAATTACAATATCAATATCGTAAGGGCGAGCATATTAAAGTTCACAATCATTTTAAACAGGTAAACACTTCATACGTAGTTGCAATATAAAGGTTCTAAGAGCCAATTTACGAGAGATATTAAAAAATTATCCGCACTCTTGTTTTATGGAAGCCAAGCTCAACGTGTATGATTTGATGCGCAGATCTATGACTAATTTGCAGAGAAAAAGCTACCTCATCGATGATAACTTACCAGTTCGCCATTACCATCTCTGGAGCTTTCTGAATCTTCTAATCAGTGCCGGAAGTTGACGGTCTTCCTGTTCCCTTTTCGTGCATCACCCGAGTAAGGGCACTTTTAAACTTCTCAATCCACTCATACACCTTTCTACAAGGTAGTGCACTGTCCCCGTTTTCTGCTAAAAGCTTCCGATGAATTTCAGCCCTTGACACTCCTTCCGACTAGAAAAATAGAGTACTTCCTTGGTGCATACTGCTAGTGGAGAGGTCATATTTCTATAGTAAAGGCAGCATGTAAAACAACACGAAGAGGTTCAAACTTCGATCACATGACCGCAACAGTGCCAACTATAAGCACGCATGTGCAGAACGCAGTGTAACAATAATAGAGATGTTATGGCTAAAGTGCGGCTAATTCTTATCTCCCTCATTTTAGTAAAGTTCAACATAGCTTTAGTCCTATAGCTTAAATAGCAACAATTTTGAACTCAACTTCCTTTGGAAGGAAGTTTCTCATTTTCCTTATACGTAATTCAAATTTGATCCAAAAATTTTTGCCCCAACTTATTATTCCTGTTATTCCTGTGTAAAATTATAATTTTATCATTTGAAAAAGAAATGGCAAGAATATACACCCTCCGGACGTAAGTTTTAATGCAATAAAATGTATTAGAAAGACTAGGGCCCCTCACGTGGTGTAAAGCAAGCTAGACTCGCAAACCATAGTTATTGAGTTCGATTCTCATTGGGCACCCTATACTTCTGGCCTTGTGCCACAGTTATGCTTTATAAGTAACTATATTAGAAAGACTATGTAGTTTGAATAAAAAGAATGGAACTTTACTTACCTTGTGCCCGGAAAAAACGTGGTGCCCGAAAGTGACTCTTTTTTTTATAAAGATGCAGACCGGAAATGAGAGGTATCGTGGGAGTGGAGAAGGGGAGTATAAAGTCGAATTTCTGGTAGAAGGCGAGTTTTATTTCATTAAGGCGATCTTGAGTGAGCATAGTGGAATTGCGCTCAGTATAGTAAATTACACATGCATACCCGTGGTTGCACACAGGTATACATGTCTTCTTTACTTAGATAAATATCTTGTATTTCTTCCATCTTAACTTGGGCTGGTCTGTCTATCGGTCGATCCTCAGCTATCTGGCTGGTCTGTCTATCTCTGGACTGGGTTGGGCTTTTGCTGGATTTTCTGTTATTCGAGACCTGTCTGAGACGTCTCGTGTTGTTCGTTTGTTCTTAGTAATGACACAAGACTTAGCTCATATATATTTTCTTTTTTAGGATCCTAGATCACAAATACACCTGTGAAAATTTGGCTTACTGAACGAGTGTATATGAAGGTTTTTGATTTGTTCCACTTACCCAGAAATTAGTATCAAAGAAAAAAAATGGTACTACTGTCCCAAAATAGTTGTTACATTTAATGTATAAAAATTATATGCAAATGTAAGAACTCTTAAAGTACAAGATTGGTTCGTTTTTTTTCTTTGCAAAGGAAGTTAAAAACTGCTTTTTCTCAGAAAAAATCGAATAAGTTTTTGTAAGAGGAATGCTTATAATAACCTAATAACTGTCTCGTTCAATGGTTAGCCAAAAACTGATTTTCTTTAGCTCACTGTCCATGTTTGCGGTCGCGAACCGGGAGAGCAGGTTATTTCCTATAATCCAACCTAAAAAAGGAGAACCACTCTGAATTATCTTATCTGTTAATTAATCTACCCATTATTTTCCCATTAAACTAACCCTAACCCGAACCCCGTCATCTTTTTTCCTTTTTTAATGGAAAATAATGTGTAGATTAATTAACAGATAAATTTATTCAAAGTGGTTTCCCTTTTTTAGGTTGGAGTTATAGGAAATAACCGGGAGAGTAGGTCAAGCACAATTCAGAAAGTGCCAATCACTTTTTTTCTCCGTATTTTTTCCATTAAATGTTATTTCAGAATCAACGCTACTGTACATAATTAACAGGCTACCCATCATTATGTAACACAATGAAGCGATAATTCTATGATGTAAGATTTGCAATTGATGATGAGGTAAAATTTGTCCGTAATCATCTGCAATGTCAGTGTAGAAAGGGTTAATAATGAAGTGGTAATTCAATGATAATAAATTTGAATCAAATGATTAGATGACAACGTCGAATTTGACTGGGAAGTCGAGACAGCGTTCTGCCTAGTTTAAATTGCGATATCATAAAACTGGTAACTCGTGCCGAAACAAAGAAAGCCTGTGTGCTGTGGTGAAATCCTGACACCGGATATATATATATATATATATATATATATGGTTCCATAAAATATATATAAGTGTTTATATATATACACATGTATATATACAAATATATACATATTTGTGTGTGTATGTGCGTAGCTGTGTGCGTGAGTGCGTGTGTGTGTATATATATATATGCCGTTATATTGAAAATGGGTACAACCCGTGTATATAATCTCTAAAGATGGCAGGAAAAAAATGCCCAAAAGATTCCCGTTATTGCGAGAAACTCGAGTCGGCATATTTTAAACGATCCGTATTTCAAACCATTCAATTTTGATCGTCTCTTTCTCTCTTTCTCTCTCTCTCTCTCTCTCTCTCTCTCTCTCTATATAATATATATATATATATATATATATTATAATATAGGGTTCCCCAAAATATGTATAGTGTTTATGTATATATAATATATATATGTGTGTGTTTATGTGTATGTCTGTGTATGCACGCGTGTGTGCATGTGTGTATGTGTATAGTGTACACATTTCTTTTTAGTGTTTTCAATTGTTTTTTATAAAACTTCTCCGAGTCGTTATATACGTATATTATATTTTAAAATGGAAAAATGTATACACGCAAACACGCACACGCACACACACATGCACACACACGCATATATATATATATATATATATAATATATCTATATATCTTATATATATTATATATATATATATATATATAGGGTTACCAAAAATGCATATTGTTTTGATACATATATGTCTTTCTCTCTTTCTCTCTCTCTCTCTCTCTCTATATATATATATATATATATATATATATGTCCCTATATATGTCTACACACACATACACACACACACATGTATATATATGTGTGTGTGTGTATGTGTGTGTATATGCATGTGTGTGCGCGTATGCGTAAGTGTGTATATGTTTAGTGTATGCATTTCTTCCCCTTTTTTTATAAAACCTTATCCGGGTGGGTATATACGTGTAGTTAAGCGTATATTAGATTAATTAAGGATAAAAAAAAATGTACACACACATACGCAGACACAAACATGCACATATACAGACGTTATATATATATATATATATATATATATATATATATATTATATATATATATATATATTGACACGTAAAATTATGTCTGCCTTAATCTAAAAGTGAAACTTCATCTTGTGTATCTTTCAAGTTGATAAAATTGTTTTTTATTCGTGTATTTAAATCCTGCATGTCTGGCCACTGATTGGCTGTTTATGTTGGCTTCCTTTCAAATGTCTCTCCATCCATCATAGTCTCGGAAGTGCTCGGCCCGACTCTGCACATATGCAATCATTTAAAAGAGCAACAAGAGATGGCCGACAACTGCGACACACTTGATCTATGCACTCCTAATATATTCCAGACTCGCCATTCAACCAACAAGCCGTTCCAACCACATAGGCGTGTACACGAAGGATATTGACGATATATATATATTATATATATATATATATATATATATATAATATATATTAGATTGTTTTTCAAACTCTTGGAGAGCGTTTCAAGTGCCCCAACTACATTTGGTATCACTTTCACCCTCATATTCCACAGGTTTTTCAATTCTCTAGCAAGGTCTAGGTATTTCCTTTTCTTTCATCTTCACCTTGTGATCTACTGGGACTGCATAATCTACCAGTTGACATGTTCTCATATTCTTGTTAATACTAGGTCTTGTCTTCTGGCTGGGATAAGATGATCCGTCTGTATCTCAAAGTCCCATAGAATTTTATGCGTTTCATTCTCAAGAACAGATTCTGGTTTGTGCATATACCATTTTGTTGTATGGCCAAGATTTATTTTTTTGCTCAGTTCCCAGTAGAATTCCTTTCCACCCAGTCGTGCCTAGCACTGTATTGTCATTATGATGATTTATATATCCTATTCATAGGGAACGGTAAGAGTTATTCGATGAACACGCACACGGAAGAACAAGGATCTACGAAACTAGATTCTTAAACATTACTCAGTTCTTTCCCCAACCTGTTCGCCACGTGGAGGATGTGACACAAGGTCACAAGTAGAGGAGCATCCAGCGAAGAACGAACTCGCTATTCGGTAGTAATGGATCTGCGAGACTAGTTTGCAAACCATTACACCAAGATGTGACGCTCTATAATAACGAGATAAAGTAAATCTTATTATGATGGAGATTCTGTGTTTGTCTGTAACCGAAACTACGTCATACTTATGTCACAATACCCTCAGGAATTGCATAAGTTTATCAATGAGTATTTAATTCATAGTCAAAATCATTAATACAGAGAATAAATCCTATTTATTAATGAGGTCTCTATGAAAATCTAAGATAGATTTGTCTCAAAACAGCACGTTATTAGTGTGTTTAAAATCATGCAATGTGTCTTATATATCACCAAGAAATAAAAGTTTACATAGTATATTGTGTGGTTAATTTGCATACTGATTTTAACAAAACCAGGTTTAATAGATAATTACTTGGTGCTATTGATTTCTAATATGAGTGTTTTATTTTCCAACGTATTAAAATCAATCCTATGAATGATTTTATATAGAAACCATGTAAAATATAATTAAAATAAGTGTAATCTTTTCATATGCCTTTTTATTTAATTTCTTTAATCTTTCTAATCTATATATTAATAAGTTTTTTCCTTAATATTTCGACAGTTATCATCTTGCAACACCCTTTGGTTAAAAATAAGACCATCCAAATTTTCCTAGATGAAATACAAAAAGTAAATTCTGATTATCTGGTGTTGCTTATCTGCCGAATTCTTATTTCTTATGAATGAAACAATGGACCATTCACTTTTTTTTACTATAACGAAAGAAATGTAATATAAATGACATGATACACAGAAAATATATAATAAAAAAGAAAGAAAGAGAGAAAGAAAGAGGGTAAGGACAATATAGAGAGAAGGGTGAACGCGCGGAAGCGATAACGCTAATCTGTTTAAGTCAAACGTAATGAAAAGATGAAAAGAAGGAAAGAAAGAAAAAAGTGAGAAAGAGAGTTAAAACAATATTATCATATTTCTACATATTGAACTCTTCCAAATAGCTCATAAGTAAACGTAGCAATAATTAAATTATCATACTTTGGTATATCCAGAGGTCCTTCAGTATATTTCTTTACACTAAAATTAGATACTTACGCCCGGAGAGCGCATATTCTTGCTAGTATGAATAATCTTGATTTTTCCGACTGATGTCTTTATCTTTAATTGTGGTATATATAAACACAACGTTTCCGCCGCTGTATCCTCCGATCATCTGTCAAACCATTAAAAATGATTTCCCAGGTTGGATCATTACTATGTTCGGATATACAGGGAACTCCCGAGGAAAGCCGAAAATACGTAGGCCGAAATGTTGTGTTTATACATACTTAAATAAAACTTAAATACTTATGCATATCCTTGCTAGTGAATAGAAAGAATGATTGTTTTCACCTGGACTTGAACCGCAACAGATGGCACTGGTGAGAATACACGCAATCATCTTAGACGCTTAGCCGGGTTGACTTCTTTTGTTCCCAATCTTCTACAATTTGAAACGTATTTAAATGAAAAATCACTTCAAGCTAAAATGCAGTATTTCTAAACACATTTTTTGTCATTTCTCTCCTGATTAAAAAAAAACAAACAAAATAAACAAAAAACAAAACACAAACAAACAAAAAATTAAAATAAAAAAAAGAGAAAAAAGCAGTAAGAAGGAAAAGCAAAAAAAGATTCCTTTTTCCCTAGATTTTCTGTTGTTTTCATTTTCCTTCTGATATCCATTTGTCCGCTGGGTTCCCCCTGAGCTGTATTTATAATCTGCAAAATTCGTTAACTGCCCCGGAGGGACGACATCTAAAATAAGCGGAAATGTTCAACAACATCTTCCTTGCTTAGTCCCGAAAAAAAAAAAAAATAAATGACGACATTTTGTTAGCGGCAAGGGGTGGTGGTGAGAGTGGTGGTGATCAGCGAACCCCGACGTTTTGTTAGCGGCATCACTAGAGGGGGGGGGGTGAGGGTGATCAGCGAACCCCGACGTACGTAAATGAACCAACTGTGAATGTACTAAATGCTACAAAATCCTTTTGCTGACACATATGACAACCCCCCAAAAAACAAAAACAAAAAAACAAAAAAAAACAAAGCAAGGCAAACAAAAAATGATTGTATATTTTTTTCTTTAAAACCACTGAAGAATTTTATGTTAATAAATATAACTATTATAAACCTGTGTTAAAAAAAGAAAGATTTTTATTTGTTTGTTTGTTTGGTTGGTTGGATTTTAAAGGCATGTCAGCCCTTCTTAGGTTATTTTATGCCGAAGAGGTTTTTGTTTTATTCATTCTTGATGGGTTCTCAATTTTTTAAGCACATTTTTTAACTCATTTTTTACTATTTAACCCATAGATAAGACCCCTAACAGGTACTGCGACTCCGGGGTCAGACTGAACCTGGGAGTAATGATAATGTAGGGGTACTCCATATTTCCCAGAGCTCCAATCCCCAGCCCAAAAACAATTGACGACATAATGTTACCGCCGTGGTGGTGGTGATGGGGGGGGTGATCAGCAAACTCCGACGTAAAGAAACTGACTGTGAGTTTACTAAATGCCACAAAATCCTTTTGCTGACACATTTGTCAATTTTCAAAACAACCCCCCCAAAAAAAAAAAAAAACAAAAAAAAAACAAACCAGAAAC